>VZTD01003908.1:744182-892044 GCA_013397725.1 Rhagologus leucostigma
CCTCCGCATCACACGAGGGGGCAGCGCGGCCGCTCGCTCTGCCCCGGCGCCCGCCTGCCTTCCCTCCTCTCGCCTCCTCGCCGCAGCCTGGGCTCCGCCGAGTCAAAGCGCGGATCAGGTTCCCTGCCTCCAGTATAAAAATCTCGGCGAGAAACCTCCGGCGGGAGAGAGAGCCGGGGCGCGGGGCGTGAGGCGGCGGCCGGCGAGCCCGTCCGTGGGGAAGCGCAGGGACGCGCGGCGGCAGAAGCAGCCGCTGCTCACCGGGGACGGCTCGCCCCTTTCAGCTGCGGGAGAAGAGCTTTTTGCCGCCCGAAGTAAGTCCGAGGCAGCGGCGGGGACTCCCGGGGTCTGCCCGAGGGGTGATACCCCTAGCGGGCTCTCCTGAGGTCTGCCCGAGGGATGGTGCCTGCAGCGCTTATTCCTCGGGCAGGGTGGGAAGCGCTTCCCCTCGTCCCTGCCGTGGCTCCGGGATACTTGCCCCAGCAGGGCTCCGGAGAGGGTGGCCGGCCAGAGGTACCGTGGGGCTGGGTGGGAGCAGGGGGCACCTGAGCCCCCGGAGCCACCTGGCCGAGGGGCAGGCGGGGGAGAGGTCCCGGAGTGCCCGGGAGCAGGAACGGGACCGCGCTTTGCCGGGTGGGGAGCGCTGCCGCGGCGGTTCGGTCTCTGGGAGCGTTTAAATGCCCGTGCAGGGCGAGAGGGACAGGGGTGGCGGTGGGTGACGTGACCCAGCGGGGAAGGGAGGTAGGAGTACTCGGGCAGGTCCGTTTCGAGAGGACAAAAGGGCAGCGGAGTGACCCCAGAGCGGCCAACCCCCTGCGGGTCCCAGTTACCCTGTGCCAGGAATGTCCCGGCTGAGACTCGGGAGTTTAAATTGTACCTTCAGACCGAGTGCTTCGGCTGATATTTTTCTTGGGACTTTGCCTTCTTATCCCCAGTTTACTTTCGGTGAAACAACTAAATCCAGCAAGTGCTGATAGATCTATCTAAAACTGCCTTCATTAGTTTGTGTCGTCTCCTTCCTCAGGAGGGCTAGGCTGGGGGAAAATCTGAGTTAACAATGGTGAAAACATAGTTTCCTCTTTGTTGAGTATATATGTTATTCTGCAAATGTTCCATGGTCTCCAACATTGGTGCTTCTAACTCCTTACCCTCCTTTCTCCTCTCCTTTTTAAAAGTACAACTTTTCATAGGGGAGAGGTAGTCTTCGTTCTTCGGGAGCTTATCTGCTCCTCTTATATCTTCCAGTTGGCTGTCGCACCTCTCTTCCTCACTGCCAGTGGCTTTGCCTTGGTGGTGAATGTCTACTGCGCTTTAACTGAGTAGTACCCTCGGGAGCTGGCTTCTAGGATGTACACCCGAGAGACGGGTTGGTTCTTGGGAGCACTGGGGAAATGTTTGTGATGAGTTAAATCTTTCTCTGTGACATAACCCTGCAGCTATGGGTGGTGGTGTTTTAACTAGATCCTGTTTGCTTGTAATGACTTGTATTACTTTAGAGGAGTGCTTTACCTGGGGCTCATCAGCTCCTGAGTTGATGTCCTTTCCTTGTTTTTCCTTTGGGCGCTAATTTTTTTTACCTTTTAGCAAAGATCAACTTTTTGGACAAGAAATACACTGTGTGTGTAACTGACTGTATTAGGGAGAAGGAAGGAAGGGATGGAGAGAGAAAGAGAGAAGGAAAATAAAAGTTGTTACAAAGAAATACTTGGGTTTTTAGGTGTTCTGAGCAGTGTTCTAGAGCTGATTACAAAACAAATTTAATGTTTCTTTGTGTTTGTTTTGTTTTGTTTGTTTCGGTTTCCTTCCTGCAAAGAAATAAGAGTTAAAAAAAAAGGAAAAGAAATCTGAACTTTTGATCATGGGAAACAGTTTGAAGGGAAAAAGGAACCAGTGTATTTGTGACAAAATTTGTTAACTTGCTGTAGAAATGAAAATTTGGAAGTGCGTGAAGAAGGTACTTCATTGGACTAAAAGAACCCCAAAACTCCCATAACTGACCCCAAAAAGCAGCAAAAAAAATTCCTGCTGCATAATTTAGCAACTTTTGCTAAAGAGAAGGAAAGAAAAGATTTAATATACTCTTGTCTCCAGGCTAAGCTAAACTCTTCAGTGATTTTTTATGTATGAAGCTTCGGGTGAAACTGAAGGACAGAAACTCACCGACTTTGCTCCCGAGCCAGCTCTTGGGTGGAGAAAAAGAGAAGCCAGCAACAAAATCTTTCTTTTACAAATGGTAAATATTCGTTTATAGTGTAGAAGTGGCCTAAGAAAAACAGGCTTTTTGCAATTATCCAGATGTCTATCCCCAGTTATTTGAGGTGCAGTGTGTGGCTGATGTATCCTTGCCAGCAGGTTTGTCTTACTATAGTATTATAAAACATAGTGCTGCTATCTCAGTACCATATGCCTGAGCTCTATGCCCATACTGATGCTGGGGGCACTTTGGAGGCTTATCTTATTCCTGCCACAGCTGTACTGATGGATGTGTTGTGTAGATTAATCTTTCTGCCATGAATGTGAATATTATTACTTAGCAAACCTCCAGCAGTCATTGCTCCAGCGAGGTACTTCCTTGACACGTCCTCTGTTTCTTCTTGATCATTCTGGGAATGGTTGTTCTTGAGTCCTCACATAACAGCTAAAAATAATCCTTTAGAGGGGCTCTGAAAATGCACTCATTTAACTCATACTATTTTTTTTTTTCTGTGTGTATGTGTGTGTTGGGTTTTTTTGTCAAGGAAAATACAATTTATCTAGTGTTATGGTATAAAAAGTGTTTTAGTGTAAGAGCAGGGCATTAGGGATGGAGCTGGCATGGCTCATTGCTTCTGCTCTGTTCAGGCTCCCTCATTACCTACATTCCCAACTGTGGTGTTTTCTGTGGGAATTGGTCTTTAACAATGTATGCTTTGCTTCGATATTTACAACCTCTTGCTGATCAGTGTATCAAAAGCATTTTCATTTAGAGGATGCATTTCAGGACTTTAATTGAGGAAATCTCTTTGTTTCAAAGATCCATAATAAACCATACAAAATGCTGTCTTTGAACGAACTGGGTCACTGTAACGCGTGCACACGTAGAGTGATTCTCATCTGTTTAGGGTAGCTGACACTTGCTTGAGCCATATCCCTGGTGAGCTTGTCCCTGATTTATCCTTCTTGGACTGGCTTGTTCACAGGGAGCTTATGCTGAAAATTCGCTGCTGGAGGTCATTCTCCATTCTTGGAATCTCTGGCAGCCTTAAGCTTAAATTGCAGCCTCATTTTCTATCCAATCAATACCACTCTTATGTCGCTGAGTTTCCATGGTGCCCCCAATCTTCTGTCTACATATTGATGTCTGACAGCAGGAATAGCATTCTGTGTCACTATATATACTTACTAAACCTGTCAAAACTATTTAGGGTCTGTCGCACTAATTTATATCCATATCCTGATATTATTTGTATCTGTTGAGCTTTGACTGATGGAACTTGCTGCCCTAAGGAATCAGCCCCAACAATGCACTCCAGGGATGGCTTGAGGGATGGATGTTTTGAGAAAGGGGAAAAAGACTTGATTCTAGACTACCCCAGCTACTCTAGAAGACTTTGAGCACAATAGAGTCATTTTGAAAACATCCAAGTCTCAATGGCTCCAAGTTAATGCTTTGGAAATCATTCTTCATTGTGCTGCTCTGAATGCACAGAGGGTCCTCTCCAATGGAGATGTGGAGAGGAAAATAGAAAAGTGGGCATTGTCAAGTGCTCAATGTGTATTTGAGGGGAGTTGGGGGAAATTTGAGTCAGTTGTCTGACATCAGTTTTTTTAGCAGAAGCACTGTGGAAAAATGGAATTAAAGGAGCCAGCAATGTCTTCTGTAATGTGGATATTTTTGTTTTACTACAATAACCCACAGAGCAGAGTTGTTGCATAAGAAATGGTATGGCTGTGTCTCTGTGGACTGGCACAGCAACAGTGAAGCCTGATGAGAAAAGGCAAATCTTCTGTGTGTCACTAAATTTCAGGGCACTGACTACTTGTTATTTGTGTCAACAGTATTAGGCACTAAATAAAGACCATATAGATTTTTTTTTAAATTTAAATATGCTTTGCAAACCGTTGATTTTAGATTGAACAGAAGTGGTCACCAGCTGAAGAAACTCTTTAATCCCACTACCTTTAACATGAGCTTGATCCAACCCATGAATAGGAGCTGGCAGTCAGTATGGAATTTGCTAGTTAATATTTTGCTTGTTCTGAGTTGCCAGAAGAACTGATCGTGTTTTGCCAAGTTCGTCAATGCTTTTCAGACCCTCTTCAGGCTCCTACAGCTTTTTCCCTAGTGAAAAGTAAGGACCTTGAAGACTTAAAAGGACCTGTTGCAGGTGGTGGTATTAAAGTAGTTCAGTTTTTTTTCAGCAGTGGTTTACCTTATCATGGTAGAAAAGGTCAGTAGGACTTCACCTAACTAGATGCTCTCTTGGCCAATATGTCTCACCTTCTTTTATTCCAAGGAACAGAATCACTATGCCATTTAAAATACCTGGCTCTACCTTCTGCAGTGGCACTGTGATGATTTTCTCATTTTTCAACTTTTTTATTTCCTTCCTTGTCTGTGTGTGTGGGAGTGACTTTTAAAAAACTGTAGTCGTCTTGCAGACTGCTTTTTCATGTCTTTCAGGCTGAAGATTGAGAGAACACAGCTGTAGGCAGTTTCATGGGAGATGAGAAGGGGGAATGGGAATGTAATAAAGAGCAAGCTGTATTGCTGATAAAGCCAGGGGGTTTTCACCCTCACCATCCCTCCACTCCAAAAAGCCCTTCCGTGCCTTCCCAGCTTGGCACGTTCTGGTTTCAATGGGGATGACCTCTGGAGGTGAGGAGTTGAGCTAACTATGTCTGAGGCAAAATACAGTTCCATTACATTAAGAAAAATGTATTAATGTGTTATTTTGGGCCTTAGGAGCACATTGCTTGGCAAGTGCCACTGAGTGCATGGCAGCTGCAGGAGAGGGTTAAAGACTTTTAGAGCAGAAGAGCATTACAGGAGTTGGGTATTTTCTGATAAAAGTAGTCTTTGAAAATAAATAGTACTCGGGGCTCTGGCACACTGCTATTTAGTAAACTGCAAAGTTCAATTTTAAACTGGGCCTTTCTCCTTTGAGGCCTGCCAGCACTATTTCAGAGCTCATTAAATGTTTCACGAGAGCATTATAAAAATCTTCCTTCCTCATTAGTTTCTACACAGTTTCAGCATAGCTTGGACCTTGTAAACATCCCCTATTTAGTTGTGGGTGAAACCATCATCAAATGGCTGTGGGGAGGGAAGAGAAAGAGAAGTTCTCTAATAACCCAGTCTAAATCCTTGTTTTGACACTGGTCTGCAGGTAGCTAACCACATAAATGAAATGGAATTTTTGCCATCTTCAAACAGTATTTTTGGAGTAATTTCCCTATCTGTGCAAAAACTCCCCTCTCAAGAGTAAAACCAGACAGAACAATTGGGAGGGAAGACGACGCTGGATGGGCTCTGCTTTCCTTCTGAAAGCCTCGTCTACACACCTGGGCTGATGCTCAGGTATTTTAGGGAGGCTGGTCCAGCTGAGTGGAGACAGGACAGGACTATGAGGTGGAGGTAGACTGATTCTCAGGCTTGTGTGCAAAGTTGATCTTTATCTGCTGAGCTCATTAAGGCCCATAGACAACTCTGCTGTTGTCTTCATCATCTGACTTTGCTGATGGCATCTACCTGTTGCCTTTTCTGTCCCTAAGGATTAAAAAGGCAAAAAACCAGGTGATTTGACTCCATGGATACACAGGAATTCCTTGTGTGTTGACACAAACAGTAAATATATACGTTTGTGTGGAAGCCAGAGTGTCCTTGCACAGAAATAACCGAACTAACTTCTCAGATTCAGTTCCAGTGGATATCAGGCACAAAACCTGTTTTGTTCTCATGTTTTTGTTTTTTTTTTTTTCTTCTCAGAGCCATGCAAACAGTGGCATTAGTTTCATAACCAATTAAGATGATACGACTCTTGCATTTAAGGCTTCCTTGTTTCTACTGGATCACTAGAACAACAGATTCATTTATGTATTTATTTATTTTTTTAGCTCTACTCCTCACACATCATGTATCTCGAAGTGCAAAGGAGCCTTAGTAGTGCAATGCAAATGTATGCACCCATCTGTAGCCGACAACAGAAGGCTCACAGTCTGTAGCATCTTTTCCTCTGTGATAGGAGCATCCAAAATGTGCCTAATACATTGTGTAAGGGTATTTGTTGTATGAAAAACTTTGCATTTAAAGATAACTATTTCAGGTGTTCTGTGTTTTTGTTTTTTAGCAGGTTTACAGCATGTGAGCAACAGTGGGAAGAGTGACATTGTCTCAAAATGTCCATTTTAACATTTCTGTAATGCTCATTTAGGCACTTTGTCAGATGGTGAGGGCTGGATCTCTTAAGAAAAGTCTATTGTCTTTGAAAGTAAGATAGGAAGTGATTTAGAAATAGCCTTGGTAGAAAGATGGCAGTTCTGGTATGGTGATGTCTGTGCAGTGGTGCTACAAAGCCACAGCTTGCTTTCAGACAAACCAAGCTTCTTCCATTTCAGTATTTAGTTCTTTTTCAGCTCACTAGAAATAATATTCTTCCTCTCTAGCAGAGATTAATATTTAACCAGGCACACATCCTCCAAACATTGTTCAGGCAAAGTTGATGCTTCAGCAAGAACTTCATCAGAATAAGGAATATATAATTCAGTCTAAGATTTAGAAAGACTACAACTTCCTTTGTTTTGGTAACAAATTCCGTAAAATAAGACACAAATGAGCTATATAATGCTGCTAAATTGTTGTGACTTCTTGCACTTGCAGCAAAATCTCATTGCTTCCACTGAAAGTGCCTTTGGAGTGAAGTACCTTTTAGTAAATTAAAGATGAATCCAGAGATTGTTCTGATATTCTGCCTTAATTCTGGTAGAAAAACAGTTTGTTCCTTTAGCTTGAACAATAAAAATTACGTTTAAAAGTAGCCTCCCCACCCCATGACATTAAACAGAAATAATTTGAAGTTCTTTTTCTGCCAAGGATGGTTTCACCCGGAAACCCAGTGTTTTACTGTAGGGACTTCGCTTCCTTTTTGGTGCTGAAAAGCCCCTGAGATTCCGTGGTTGCTTCCCAGTAGCTCATGCCACCTGAGTGCCTGGTTGTTTGCTTAGATTGCTGCCTTCCCAGAGGCCAGAAAGATGTTTTCCTTTGTGCAAGAGTCACTTGCTTTTATTAGAAGCCTGTCTGGCTGCAGCTGATATGCAGTAGGGACGGGTGGATGGAAAAAATCTACTAGCCAACAGATAGGATTTGCAGCAGTCTTCCAAAAATGCTGCAAGCTTTGATTCAGGAACTTCATGTCATCTCACTTACTAAATCCTCACTTTGCTAAGCTGTCCCTTCAGCCCATGTTTCTTGTCCGATTTGCGCGTTGTCAGATGCTTTTGCTAATCTGTGTAGTTGATGTTTGCTTAAGTGATTATTTGGCAGAAGCGTGTGAGCAGGCGTGTGTGTGTGATTGCTGTTGGCATGGCAGTTGGTATGATATGGCATTAGCATACTTGTTCCGTGCTCTGGGCCTCCTCCTCTTCTAGGCTTATTTATGCAGCAGAAGGACAAAAAAAGCCCCCACAAACCAAACCCAAAACCCCTACAAACCAAACCAGAAAACCCATGTGTAAGCCGGTTACGATATGGTGATCCTCTGGCCAGTTTGACCAGAGATCTGCAGAGTTCAGAGGAGCCTGAAGGTTGCTCTCATTTCCTTCTGGTACTAATCCCAAATAGACCATCCACCAGCAGAGGATGTATAAAGAGCTGCAGGGATTATGGGCTGCCTAAGTGGAGGTATCTACATTGAATCTAGTCTTTGCTGTGCTTGCGGATACCATGGGAACTGTGTTTATGGGGTGATAAAGAAGAAAAGGCAAACTCCTCTCCCTTCATTTTTTTGTTAGCTCAAGAGCCTGTCGTTAAATGGGACATGGTTTTAGTTTGTATTTTGGACTCATTGAGTGGTCACTGGGATTATAGGTTTATGGGTTTTAAGAGGTGCTGTTCTCTTCTTTCCATCGCTTCTAATTTGAGCTGTAATCTTTGCGTGTCTCGTGCATTGTTGGAACATCTTTATGGGCTCTGAGTTACCTCACTGAGAACAGCGGGGTTTACTTAGACAAAGTAAATGTAAAAGTGCGTGTGAAATCTTTGCTTGATCATGCAAACTTCATTTATAAGTTTAACATAATTAGTGGAAATAAAACTCTGTGATGACACAGTATGGGTTCAGGTCCATGTCCTTTGTGAGTGGGTGAGGATGAAAGCTCTTTTGATAAGTTTTATAGCGATACATTTATCATGGGGCCTTTGACAGCTTCACTTGGTATTTTTCCAGACATCTAAGCGTGAACTGCTCTTGTATTAATTTTTTTTTTTTGTAAAGTCAAGCTTTTGATGAGCTGGGTTTCTCCTCCACTTTCCAATGTAAACTGCTTCTGTTAGTCCATGTTAAGAACCATACCTTTCCAAGGCAGAGTGTGGGCCGTGCATAACCTCTGGCCAAACCTGTCCCTGAATGACAATCTGGTGCTGTGAAGGTTCTGAGTTTATCCCGATGAGAGGTGGAGGCTGCCATCTTCCTGCTGGGATCAACCCTTGGTTTTGGCTCTGAAGGGAGAAATCTTCTGGGCTTAAGATCTGTAATGTTTTATAAAGTTAGCTGAAATCAGAAATGTAGGAGAGAGGGGAACATTTTCTCTCTCTGTTCGTAACTACCTGCAAAATTGGTCATGTTTTCATGATGAAAATCTGAAGTTCAAAAAGGGACGGGATTGTGAGGAAAAGTGTGTGAACTTCCTGTTCTTACTCATAATATTGATCCAGAAAAGTTATTTTGAGGCTGCTTTCAAAAATATTTATAGGCATTTCCAGTATCTTGCAACTGAGTTAACATTTACAAGCACCTCTTCTTGGTGGTACAGTGTCCTACATGGTCCTGGCCTTTGTTTGGCTGCTTCTCTGTGCCCAAATACAGCAGCTCTGTACTGATTTTCCCAAAGGGTGAGAGCTTTTGAGAATAGCTGTAGGTCGAACACTGCCACACAAGTAAAGGACTTGAAAAATAAAGGTGGCATCTTACAGCATCTGCTTTGTTCATTTAATTGCTATGTAGTATAATTTAGTTTGAATTATTTATGGCTGTGTCTGAAAGTCCTTTAAATAAGAGCCCCTCTTTCCTGTGCTAACCACAACCGTAGGTTGAGTGGGTATGGCAGGCGTGTGTTTTTATAGAAGAGAGATATGTAGAGACTTTGCCCTGACATCATGCTTTACACACACACCAAAAGCAAGTCTCTCCTTGGAGAAACTTTCATAACTGTGAGGATGTATGGCAAAAATGTGTTAGATAACTTTAGACTTACCAATTGTGCAACATGTACTGTAAATGACAAGTTCACATCTTTATGCATTGACACTCCCAGCATGTGCAATAAGGCTCTGATTCCAGTTGGGATTTTACCAACTGAGATTTCTCAAGTAATTGTGGGTGGGAATTTCTTGTCTTATTTAAACTGCAACAAACAAAGAACTCAAAGCAGAAGAAGTCTGCGAAGTGTAAATTATCTTAGTTGAGAAAAATGGAGGTTGAAATATTTCATCTAAGCTTTATCGAAATGGAAATTTTTGAGTTACTGAATCCATGATTTCTGTTCCAGGTCAGTTCCAGGTCTGTTCTCTTTATTCTAGTTTGTATCTGAACACTTTCAGCTCTTAATGGGCACTGAGAGAATGGAAACAAGACCTTGAGCATGCATATGACATAGACACATTGGCTACAGTCAGCTCTTCATGATGCCCTGTGGTGTCCAGCTGGTGCTGTTCATTAGGGCATTTTTATGATTATGATGTCTCACAAATAAGTGCTATAGAATACAGCAGTGGGGAATGAGGAGCATTTTCTCAAATTTATCCTTTCCTGATCAGTTTAAAATTTTCTTCAAAGCATACCTTTGAGAATAAGAATGCAAGTGTAGTATTTATAAACATTTTAAATAGTTGCGGTAATTATAAGTTATTATCAAATTGTCTATTTACGAAATAATTGTAAACAGTTGTAATAATTTGTAATTGTTATTTACAGTTATTGTTATTTATAATTATTGCTGCTATTATTATAGAATTGAACAAAAATAGAAGCTTGATTTCATTTTTTCCCCAAAACTTGTGCATGTCCTTTTCAGTTGCCTCACAGGACATGGTGTTTTGATTTTTTTTTTCTTTTTTCTTTATTTTTATTCTCCCCATATAATTGTAACTTCTATTGCAAAAGATATTTTCGCTTTTGATCAGTGCCCTTAGCAGAGACTAAGCATAGTTTTCACTGCCTGATGCAAAGCGTGATTGGTATGAAATGAAAGGGATATTTTTCTAATCTCATTTATTTCAGGTTTAAAAAATATATTCTGGGCCTAAATACTTTTTGTAGCAGAACTTCCAAGCTGTAGCTGCTGCTTCCAGGTGAACTCTGGTTTCCTTGCTCGGCTTCCTATATGATCCCAGTGTTGCTGCCTTGAAGAGCCAAACCATTGAAGGCAGAAAGTGCTTCTGTAGCAGCAGCTGGGTCAGTCTGTGAATTAAGCCTAGGTGTTCCCAGGGCATGGATTGTGTTCTGTGAGCAGCAGTCCAGCTGTGCAAGATGTGAAAGTGGATGGAAGAGCATGGGTTGAGTTCTCTAAAACCAGGCTTACGTGGACTTCTTCAAACTCTTTGCAAATACTGTTCGTCTTCCTTTGCTCCAAATGTGGACAGATCTGAAAGGATTTCCCCCTGAACAGATAAGCCACAAGCAATCTGTTTTGATTTTGAAGATGTATTTTCATTACTCTGAATAGCTGAGGTTTCCTGAAACTTAATTTTGAATTCATGTCTATAATGTCCTTATTTTCATAACCTCAACTTGTCTTTGCTTTAATCTCTCTTCTATTTAAATAGTGCAGTAGGTCACCTTTCATAAATATTACATTCTCTCATGTTTCTCATTTTCAGTAGCCTTTTACAGCCTCATGCCCAGTTCTAAATCAACAGAATATTTCAGTTTCTTTATTTGTGAGCTCACAATTCATGCCCTTATTCTACCAATCACATTTAGTTGAAATTTAACCCAGCATTCTATAATTATGTTATAATTTCCACAGTCAAACGTTTTCTTTCATATTAGAGTTTAAAATTCTGGAAGTGCTGTTCTAAAGCTTTGTCTACTCTGAAATGACTCTTTTACTAAGCACAGGGATGTGACATCATCTGTCTCCAGAACTTTTTTGATGTCTAGAAGTTAGTTCAGTAGTCGCTGGTGTGTAGTGGTATGGAAGCAGATCTGTGACTTCAGTATGTCTGTGGTGGATTTTATCTGGTGTTTGTGTTGTCCAGTTGCCTGGGCAGTTGTGAGGACAAGGACCTCCCTGCTGCTGGTTAACACCACATTGTATGGGCACCATGTTTTGTGGCCTTGTTTTCCATTCTTTCTTTCAGATGCTTCACAAATGCCTCCTGCAACACTGATCCTGAGCAGTACTTGGGGTGCTAAAACATCTCCCTTTTGTACGAAAAAAATGATTATTGTTCTTATCCTGGGAGACTTTGTTCCTTGGCTAGTATTAGAAGACTGACAGGACCTGTCCTCTTGTCCCAAGATGACAAAGCTCTCCTAACAGTTTCAAAGTCTTTGAAAATCTGAACAATTTACATCTAGTGAAAAATAGCTAGGATATATTTTTAAAGCCTTTTTGTAGGTTAGTGAGGCATGATTTATTGTTGTGAAAAATGTGCTTTTTTTAGACTTCTCTAGTTTGTGGGGCTCCTGTTTCAGGCTAGCTGGTTTATACTTGCCTTTGACTGACTTTTCTCAGCTCTGGAAATGCAGTGTAGTGCAATCAAATTTCTTGAGTAGTTTCTTTTCTTCATTTGCTTTGTTTTATTTCCCCTAATTCTGTCTGGCAGTTCTGCCTCAAGTTCTTTACTTGTAAGGCCCTGGGGCGTGCATCTCCCTTCCCTGCTGTGAAGTGAAAACGGAAGCCGAGGAGCCATTTAACTTCTATGCAATCTCTCTTTCTGCCCTCACTGACTTTGTGTCAGGAGAGTCTGCAGGACTCACTGGTTCTTCTGGAGTTCCAGCTTCCCTTGTGCTTAAGGAATGCCTTATTACTTGTCACTGTGTATTTGCTTCCTTGTTCTTCAGCTGTGCTCTTGGACCTCTTAATCTCCATTTTACATCTCACCTGCCAAAGTTGTTCTCTCCTATTAGTTTCACTTGGGCTGCATTTCCATTTCCTTTCTCCTAAAGATAATCTGTGAGCGAATAAATTCTTAAACTACATTTGCGAAGTAATTTTGTTTTCTTTTTTTTCTGACTGACCAGAAGTATCATCAGTGATTGCACTTTGGCATTGTTTCAGAATATCTGTGCTCATTCTTGGCATGCTTTTTGAAAGGACAGCTCTCAGGGAACAGAAAGAAGTGACTCCCAGATTCTGTGATTTTTAAAACCTGGTTTTCTTAGCACTGGTAACCTCCCAGTCATACACCATAATCATGCTGTAACTTTGGTGTGAAAATTTCAGATGACTGTGAGAGATTTCTGTGTTTACATCCTGTGGAAATGTATCTGAACTGTCGCTGTCCCCACTTTGGAAATTGGTCTAGAAGCAGCCTTAATTCCTTAATCAATTCTTTTTCGTTGTTTGGGACTTATTCATTGTAGATTTTTCTTCTGCAGTCTTCCAACTAACTGCCACCATGTGAATTGGTTACACTGACAAGAAATCGTTTATAAAAATTATCTCACTTTCACCTTTATAGAAAATGGTAATGTCATCATTTGATCACCAACTATTTCACATTGATCAGCCTTGGTCTGAACTGGAGGCTTGTATATTATCATCCTCAAGACTGCGGCTCAGAATTTCTCCCCTACTCTACCTCCCTGCGAGGAAAGCCTGAAAAGTCCTATTTGTCCTTCTTCTTCTTCTTCCTTAGATGGTATGTGTGCAATATTGTATGTTTTATCCTTTTAGAGGAATTCTCTCTAAGCATTTTAGCTAAAAGCCTGATCCAAAGTATCTGAAGTCCACCGAAGTAACTAAATATATACGTAAAAATAAATGTATATATGTATATAAGCTCATTGTGATTTAGATTGGCTGTATATGTATAATTTAACAATTTTTGTGCTCCTGCATTGTTGGGGAGATGGGGGTGGTTTTTTGGTTTTTTTTTTTTTTTTTTTTTTAAATTAACACGTGGGCAAACTGTGCTCCGGGAAGCTGTTTGTGATGTGAGCTAATTGCACCCATGTACAAATTTGTTGCCCTGATGCTTTTCAGCTGTGGTAAATGGACAACTATTTGAAAACAAATATGTTGTCAAAAGTGAAATATCCTGTAGAAACTAGCCATTTTCCCTTAAGTCTGACTGTGTTCAATTTATCTGATGCTGGCTTAGTCTCCCTGCATCTCACAGAAAATGATTTTAATATTGACTTCTTATAGTAACATTTATGCTTCTAAAATGTCTTTCATTTAACTCCTAGAATTATTTATATTATTTGCAAAATTGATGTTTATTCTCCCTTTTTCTTCCCCTTTCTGATTCCTGTTATGGAAAATGAAGTCTTAGTAAGTTGAAGTTGTGGGTACTTTAAATGTTATTACCTTTTAAGTATGGAATCCCAAAGCAACTCTTTTCTGAAAGGGAGGAAGCTTTTGTTTTGGCCTTCATTTTGGAGCTATCCTGCATGCTCAGCAGTGGTGGGGAGGGCAGGGCTTGGACATCTGCCACTGTGCTTGCTCCTCAGCAGGAGGTCATGTGCAACCCTTTCTCCAGGTTGCGTTCCTGTGCACAGATGGAGTGAGGGAGATGGGACAGTAGTGTCTTATCACTAGCTGATGGCACAAGAAGCAGTCTCGGTGCATTTTTTTTTTTCTATTTTGATGCATGCCAGCATCTTTGTAGCAGAAGAAAATCAACTTAAGCAAACATATGCCAATAGCAAGAAGGGAAGGCTATTTGATCAGGGAGTATGAAATGGGCTTGTCTTTAACAGTTGGTTTTCTCTCTTTGTGCTAGTGGAACAAGATTTATAACAGTGATTAGTAATCACAAAGGTCACCCAAGCCATTTTAAATTCATGTCTTTAGAGAAAAGCATCTGTAAAGGAATATATGAAGAGAAAAGAGGCAGTTGTGAGCCTGAGCTAGGCAGTGCTGACATGTTCTTCCTTTTTAGCAAACTGGTACGTGCAAGTTAGGTGCATTGCCACTTGTCAGCCCTGTCTCTCAGCATTTCCATATAAGCCTGTTAACTGGATTGGGCTGGACTTGAGAAGGAGCTCATTCCTAATCTTGATGAGCTCAAGTGGCTTTTATGGAGGGTGCTGTGCAGGGGCACAAGGGCTTAGTGTTCCTTGCCATCATGTGAATCACTAAATGCGTTACAGGTTTTGCTGTGACACACACAGCACCAGGAGTGACAGAAGCCAACTGAGGCTGCAGATAACCTCCTGCTTCTAATGATGGAGCTTTTAGAGCTTTTGCCTACCACGCCTCTGAGTGTGGCAAATGAAGGGGTGACAAGAAGTACCTTTTATTTAAAGTCAATCATTGTTTAGGTGGAACTTGAGGAAAAACATGCCTGGTTTCAATGGTGCTCCACTGTGCAAAGGCTTTGGAAATGAAATAACTTGACCTTTCTTAATAGCACACCTGTGTTTGCCATCCAGCTGCTAATGCCACTGGACTAAGCTGCACAGTTAGAGGATTTCTGGGGGAGGGAAGAGTTTAAGTATGCTGATCAGAGCTCAATGGAAATGTTTTTGTCATATGACAGGGAGAAACAAGGACTGCCAGCCTCCTGGGACTGGAGTGAGCCTTTACCTTGGTCCAGTGGGTCTGTGGGAGTTGGTGTTTCTCTGCAATTGAGAGTTTTTCACAGTAAAATGGAACACACTGTCCTTTGGGGTTAATAAAATGTGCACATGTAAAATGTGGAAATGTTGTATGATAGCAGGAGATGGTCTGACAGCAATTTCCATATGCTGCCAGGAATGCTGAGTGTTCATCTTTTAACCCAGTCATTCCAGGACAGCCGAGCTCTCGTTGTGGTCTGTATGGGTTGTTTGGTGCACAGGGACTAGCCTCGTTACTGTGTGCTTTCAATTATGACACATTTTGGCGTGAGAATTTCCAAGTGAGAATTGGGTGTAGTGGCTAAAATGTGCTTGGCCCCATTTGGGACCACTTCAGCATCTGCCTCTTTGGAGGCTGGGTTGGTTTGAAGCTGGGGAGGCTCCTGAAGAGGCAGAGACCTCTCAAAACATTTGACTCTGTGATTCCTGGAACATCTACCATAGCTGCGCAGGCAGATGAAGGTGGTGTCCAAGAAAGGACCAAAGAGGATTGATTGCAGGGTGCTCTAAACCTGAGGAAGGAACTTTGATGTGCTGTGACAAACCTAGACAGGACATGCTGGGAAGCTCCCTGGCCTAACATTGGTTGGAAAACAAGCTGCGTTGTCATGCTCTTAGACTCTTTTCCCAGGGCCAGGCTTGGGACAGCTGTTGGGATGGTGTGGCTGGGAGAAAGGGCTCTCACACTGTGAGGAGCAGTGGATGCTGCAGTAGTGATTAAAAAATGGTGGGAGTACAGGTACACCAAGGACTGCGGTAGCAATGCATCTTTTTTTTTTTTTTTCATCCTCCTGGCTAGAACAAGACTGTGAATACAGAGGAAGTGCTGTAGGATACGACACATGTTTTTATGGAAGACCAGGGCAAGAGAAATTAAATGATGCAGTGTAAAATGCTTTGGCAGAGTTGTGTGTAGGAAGATTACATTTCGCTTGTCTGCGGCAAACTTGGTGTAGTTAATAGTATTTAATGCTGGTATTTGTTTTTTTGAGGTTTTCTTTTCCTCTCTTTTAAGCAATGTATTGACCACATAAAGGAAAACAAAATGTTATTCATGTATGTAGTACCTCCCAGGAAACTGGGAGGAGCCCAGGGCAGTTTGCAGTTGACACAGATTTATTTATTCCTGACTGAAAAATCAGTTCCTAAGATGCTGTGGGACAATCTCCGAGCAGGTGTGTGATTAGGCTTTCATGAAATTCCAGCTTCTTGTGTCATACTGCCCAGTCAAAAGATTTCATGACATTTTTAAAAGCTGATCGTGATCTGGGCCCATTTCTGATTGTTCTCTCCCAGTCTCTTTGCTGTTCTAACTACTTTTAATTTGCAGTGCCTGAGCCTTGAGGAGAAATCTCATCACAAATTGTGTGGAGTCTCTGGATCTTTTACTGCATACAGAGTTCAGGCTTTCTCTTGCTCTTCATTGGGAAAAAGGAGAAAAAAAAATCTATTGCTGAAACCATATTGGGTTAAAAAGACAAGAGATGAAGTAAATACTCCTTATGGTCCCTTGGATGTAAGGACAAATGGGTGTAGTATCAGACTGCAAGGGAGATCAGAGGCAGAGCTCCTTCAAAGACTGTTCTCCAGGCAAGAGCTGGCTGGTCTGAAAGTTCGCAGTCTCTTTGAGGAGGTTGATGTTATGGTGCTCCTCAGAAGCCTGAGTGTTAAACAGCACCCCTTTCCCATTTTCCAGTCACACGGCTGCATGAGATAAAAGCTTCGTCGAACTCCTAGACCTTGGATCGGTCTTGCAAAATCCAGCCAGCCATTGTGAGCGGAGTTAATTCACACCGTCGCCACAGAAGACAAAATGGATCTTTGAAACAAATGTGGTGGTTGGGGTAAACCCATCAATCATGTGAATGCTGCTTTACAGTAATTCACAACTGCAGCTTTTCTCTCGAGCAAGGGCTGGCCGAGTCCGATCAATCCCTTGGCTCTCAAATAGGTCTCAGCAGGCAGTAGCTTGCTCCTTGCGGGTTTGTGTGTACATGAAAGCCCACTTTATATTAACTCTGTGGAATAGTATTTTTCCCTCTCTCTAAACCCCTTAGCACTAATTCAGTGTAATTATACTCATTGAATACGGTACTGACAGCCCCACTCCTCCCCCTTTCCTGTCAGGATATTTGCCTAAAAATCACCAGATGAAGAAAATCCAAAACAACGATGGGATTCTTTGTTCTGGCCTTCCACGTAGGTTTTTATTATTTTAATGTAACCCAATGGTCATGCTTTGAAGTATTTTCTTTAAAGCTGAAGACTGAAAATACATTTTAATTTTTTTTCTTTTAAAAATTAATGAAGAATTAGACTTTAGTCTATAAGGAAAATGTTAAATATTGCAAAAGTAATTACTAGCTGAGCATTGGAGTAATTATTAACAGTCTGAGGCTCGTGAGGAGCTCTTTCTACCTTTTTGGAAAGAGGGAAAGACGTCAGGAAAAGGCAGGGAGCCTCTTTCCACCTGTTCCTTTTTTTGCCTGTGTCTTAGGGTTGGGTGACGTTTTCTGTGTCGTGTGTCAATGCTGAAAATAATGATGCAAGTGGTTTAGCACAGCGTGTTTTGGTCCTTTCCATCTCCATATGTATGAATGGAATTTATATAGTGGAAATTTCTGGAAAGCGGTGATTAAAAAGGTTTTAGGAGGTCATTGGAAGCAGGAATTGGCAGATGAGCTCTGAATGTGGTGCTGTGAAGGAAAGTCTAAAACCAAATCTTAGGCATATGCCTGAGAGGGCCAGACCAGGGTGATGGTGGTGATGACAGAGATACCAGGATAAGGCATCTTGTGTTGGTTTTCAAAACATTTTCAAAAGAT
This sequence comes from Rhagologus leucostigma, assembly GCA_013397725.1. NCBI lineage: Eukaryota > Metazoa > Chordata > Aves > Passeriformes > Rhagologus > Rhagologus leucostigma. The sequence continues at coordinate 761,995 of VZTD01003908.1, forward strand.
GCAAAAAAGAAAAAAAGAAAGGAAAGGAAAAACTCTACAGCAAACTAGTGTCTGGAGAAAGTTTGCTCTGCGGCTTAAAGAGCTTAGTCTGCCTGACAAACTCAAGAAGAACAGATAACCACATTATAAATATCTCCTAGGGAAGAAAAATTACAAGTACTGAAGGCCTCTCTAACTTGCTGGGGAAAGCTATGATAAGAGAAATTCAATTACAAACTAATTTACTATATTACAGTGTTGATGGTGGGAGGCAGGATGATAATTTCACAAAAGCTTTCCTTAGAAGGCAGTGGATCCCTCATCTTATGAAGCGTAAATGGCAAATGTGGAGTTGTGGATACCAGAAGATTGGTACAAGGAACTAACTTGGGGCTTTTGCATGAGGACATCCATTTTGTCTTGACAGAAGAGTTTTTCTCAGCTTCTCAGAGGTGAAATGTGGGCAGGTCAGGGAAGCAGAAGCTCATGTTTTAAAAGATAGCAAATGTGTCCTGCTTTAACAAGTAATTGAGTTCCCTTTTTAACTGTAACATGCAAATACTGTAATTTAGGTGCCAGTTTGCTTCCCACGAAGGCTGTGACATGTTAGAAGTCACACCTCTTGTGTTGCCCTTTATCATATCAATTTGTAATTTGGCTCCTGTAAACCTAGTAAAATAGTCAAACATCATGTGAAAAACAGAGGGAACAGAGAAACATGCATTATAGAAACTAAAAGGGCTGTGTTGAGAGGCCATTTGCCGTCAAAATAGGGAGTTGCTTACTCTTTCCTTTCTAAGCATATTTTTGTTGTTGGTCGTTTTTTCTGTTTTCTTTCTGTTTTTTCTCTTGCTTACCTTGTATTTGTGGAATGCTAGCTAAGTGCGTGCTTTCCTTTCCAATCAAGAGGCTATTTTCTTGATAGCAAGCAGGCAGGCCACAGTCCTTACTCCTGAAGCCCTGGTCCTTAGGCACAAAAGGTCTCCATCCAAACATTGTCTTCCTGTTTTCAAGTCTCACCTGTATGAAGCCTCTTAGAAAGGTGAATCTGAATGAAGGAAAACATGCATTTTTGAGATAGGTAGATTGTGTTTAGGTGGGGTGGAGGAGGTGTCAGTATTATAGGCTTGCTTTGCTCATGGGAACACCACATGCTTTTCTAGTCATGTGGATAAGCCAGTTCTGTTTCCAGAATCAAGGGAAATGCTGGTTTTCCTCTCACTCAGAAGAATGAAGAAGCTTAGAAGCTTTGAACTCTAGTTCAATTTGAGCACTGGCTATAGCTATAATAAATTGCTGGCTTTATTTAAGAAGATTCTGAAACATCAAATACCAAACAGGATTTTCCCAAGTGGGAAAATTTGTTTGTTCCTCTCTCTGAGAATATGGAACTGTGCCAGTCCTTAAATTGTGTAATACAACTTGGGTGGGGAGGACACGGAGCAAGAAAGCAGAGGTTGTAAGCCTGTGATGTGGAAGGTGGTTATAGACTACATCAGTTTCACAGACCTTAGAGCAGCCTGTGTTCTTTGTCCTGCTTTGTTTTACACAATGGTCCTTCTCCCCAGTGAGCATTAAGACCCATTACCTTTTGTTTTGCCTCTGTGATTAATTTTGCCTGTTTTGATGATTGTGTTGATCTAGTGGAACCATCTGGTGATTCAACTTCAAAAGGCTGAAACTTTAGGCTGAAAACTTTGGATAGAAGTGCCAGCATTGTGCCAACCTGGGTTCTGTGGAACGGTGGTAAAGTAATTCTGGATTTCTAGACCTGATCAGATATTTATTCTCGAGCTTTATGAAGGTAGCTCCTCCTATTGCTACAAAAAGTGTTTTCAACAAGTTGTGTTGTTTGGGCGAAGGCATCTTAATTTTGAGCTTTCTTCTGCAAGCAGTTGCCTAAGTAGCAAACTTTCTAGCACAAGAGGGGACTTTTGTTTAAACAACACACACGATAAGTGTTACCAGAGCCAGATAACTACAGATAAGCAGGCAGCTTGATGAGATTAGAAGGGCAGCAGTAGATACCACAAACAGAGGCATAAACATTATGAGCTATTCTGATTAGCCCCTATAATCCTTAAACAGACTTTACTGAACTGTGCCTGGTTGAATTGTTCTCTCTTGGGACACTGTGTTTTGATTTGTGTTGCTGACACAGAAGAACCATCCATGCTACCTTTTGAGTAATTGTGAGCTGCCAAGGCTGAGAGTTCAAAGCCTGGAGCACGCTGAACAGGGGGAACGGTGGCCAGGAGCTGGTGCTCTTGATGAACAGATGGTGACCCAGAAAGCTGTCTGCTCAGCAGTAAGTACTTAATGACATGCAGGTGTCCTTCATGTTTGGAGCACTGAAGTTTTTAAATTTACTGTAGGAAGTTTCTTTGAAGACCAAATGAGGCTTCCCACCTCTGTGGAGCCATTTGTGGCACAATTTGCTGCTTCCAAAATCTGTCTGTTTAACATAAACAGATGTGCAGCAGAAAGCTGACCTGAGCTGCCCTACAGCGGGAATTAAGCATGGATCAACCAGAGACATCTTCATTCAAGACAATTCAAAGCCTTAGCCTGAGGCCACCAGAGAGAAGAACCATTTAGAGGGTAACTCCTCACTAAAATATTACTGATATGTGTTCTTAACAGTAACACAAGTTTGTTACACCAGGGCTGTGTGTTTGCTCTGCCTGTGTGGAATAGCATCATCCTATTAACTTTTGCCCTGAATAAACAGGGATTTTTTAAGAACTAGCGAAACCTTTCCTAAGTGATCTCTTTCTGTTTGCAAGCCAGCTTTGAATAGGCAAAGCTACATGAAGGTGGGGAGAGAGGAAGAGCCTGCGGGTCAGAGGCCTGGGGAAGATGAAGCAAAGTGTGAGGATGTGCGGAGCATCACTGTAGGGTTTCTTGGTCTCTTTCCTTTCCTCCTCAGCCGTGTTGCAGTGCTCTCCCTTCTGTCCTCGGCCTAGGAGCCTGTAGCAGTACTTCTGGCTTTTCCATGTTAGCAGAGCTGCTTCTCATGAAGGACAAGGCACGGAGGGGTAGAAGCAATTCTGCATTGTGCCTTCAGTGCCGGCATCCCTCTGTAGTGAGATGTGCCTCGCTAGCTTTCATAGGTAATACCTGTGATCTTAGCCAGCCTTCGTGTGTTTGGAGGAATTGACTCCCCAATAATAGGGAATGAAGGTAAAAACACCACCTCAATGTAGGTATTCTGCAGGTGAAAAGGAGTGGTACCTGTGCCTACTTCCATTTTTGATAGATGTGTTTTGATAGCTGTGGAAGAGGGATTTGGAAGCAATGGAGAATGCCAGCTTTAGTTTCAGTTAATTCGTATACAAGTTGCCAATTCTATCTTTCTTTATTCAGAAGGATTTGTGAAAATACTGGGTCCCTCTTACTGTGATTCCCAGGCTGTATATCATATGTATACTGAAGTGAGTGTTTCTGCTTGTGTGCCTGAATTTCCCTCCCTGAGTAATCCTCAGGGTAGCTCGGGCTAGGGCAGGGTATGAGCCACTATGGAGGGTAATACAGATGAACCAAAAGCTGAAGCTTAAGTATGAGCTCTGGGTCTGAGCTCACTGGCCAGCAGAGGTGCTAACGTCATTCCCAGGAAGCTTGGCTTGGCATCCAGTTCACTGAATTAACACTGAATAAAGTTTAACGATTCCTGCCTCTCGGGTGATACCTTTTCACTCGAATGCTAAAAAAGAGGAATTGAATTGTGGCAAAAGGATTGGAGGAATGAAAGAGAATCATGCCTGATTAGCTTTCGGAAGGAGGAAAAAGAATCTCACGGTTCAGAATGGTGATTGCTCTGCAAGGGGCAGCTATCTCCTGGAGTTATCACTTAATCTCTAGGTAGGCTCTCTTCTGAGTTGTACTTAATGGGTAAGCTTTGGGCTGGCCTTCACTGAAAAGGAGAACTGCATTACTATTTCTCTGTTGGGATAAGGCTGGAAGGCAGTCTTAGGTAAGAATTTGCCTCTTAGTGAGATCTGCCCTTTACAGCTTTTCTCCCGTAACCATCCCCGAGAGTCCTGCTAGCTTCTGCCTACTTTTTGGTATGCTTGAGATGAATTTTGGCTGGTTATTCTGGGAAGTCATCAATTATATAAATATCCTAGTATAATCTATGACGCTCTTATCTAATACCTTTGCAAAAGATTCTGGGTTTAGGGAATCACTTGTCACAGCTTGAGGCCTTCCTTCTGTCCTGCTTATCTCTTTTTCAAGTGGTGCAGGCAAATAAGCTCTTTGGAGCTGCTGCATTTCAGGCTTTCCTTTCTGCCTTTCTCCCTTTCTTTCTGTCACTGGCATCAGCAGGCTCCCTCAGCTTTGTAAGACAGCCTACAGTAGCACATTTTCCTTCGTCTGACGTTGGGATACGTGGTGTCATTTGATTGTGTTTTTAATTATTATTGTTTTACTGTGCGCCTGTTTCACACGCTCTGAAAAGAAGGAGCTCTTTGCAGTTGTAGCGAGGTTGCGAGAAATGGGGAAATTAGCGGAACACACCAAAAAACTGGTGCTATGTCTGAGTGAATTAGGCTATTGCCTGTGAAGTGCTTTACTCCCTAGTGCTAAAAATTGCTTTGGTATTTGATTGATATCACATATGAAGACAAATCAAGCTGTGTGATGTGGAGGTGATGGGGAGGAAAGGCAGGTGTATGCATTGGCAGAAAAATACTTCTCTCTTAAGCAGGAGATTTGCTGAAGGGAATTTAAACACTAAGGACACAGCTTTGTTTCTAATTATATTTTTTTCCTTTCCATGAGTGGTCCATCCTTCAGACTTTTACTGAATTTTTTTTTCAGGCATTTCTCCCTTTTCCCCTCAAATTTCTATCCTTTTCCTGGTAATCCTTTCCTAAGAAATTCTGTCTTGAGAGGGGGCTGAGGAAACCACCCCTGTTCCCCAAATCAGCATCTTTCTTGCAATCTGTAGTTTTTGCAAGTGTACTATGTTCCCTCACACCTCCTGTGCTTTTCTTTTTCAAATCACATAACTTCCTGCATGAGGTAACCTTTTCTATCTCAGGCTGTCTCTCTCCCTTGCTTGCTCTGCCTCTGGCTTGCTCTCTGGGTCCCTTGCTCAGTGATGAATGAGTTTCATTCATCTTTCTTTTGGGGGCTCTGTGAAAAGCTTTAGACTTTGCCTGCTCCCATTTTTTCGCTCAGCTATTCATTTCCATGGCGATGGAGAAAGGAGGGGGGTGGCAGAGTGGGTGGCAGTGGGGCCAGAGGTCAAGAGTGGCCACTTTCTGAATTAAAGCTTTGAATTCCATTAAAGGTGACACGTTGTAACCTGGAGTAACTCTCCAAGAACTTGGCTGTCAAAGTCATCAAAGCAAAGAGAGAGGGAGGCAGGAGAAAAGAGAGAGATCAGAGGAGGAGGAGGAAACTGAGAGCTTGGAGCTGCTGTCAGGATTACATCTGGTGACTTAATATAGGGGTAGTTCATTTGTGTTGCCATACACTGTGCTTCAGTGAGGCCATGCTCCGAAATCTGCATGTGGATGGGGCGTGTGAGCTAGAGAGGATTCCCCTCATCCTTTGATCAACAAATGTAATCTTCTGATTAAGCAAACAGCCCTTCTCCTCTGAGAAATGGGAGGAGGAAATTTGAGTATAGATAAGAATCCCAGCTACTTTGGCGTTTCGCTAGGTTATTTTTTCGTTTCTTTCAAAGAGGTGCCAGGAGGACTCGGCCCACAAAGATGAGGGATGTTTTCTTGGCATCGTGCAAACAGTCCCTGAGTGAAAGTCTGTGTCCCAGAAGACAGCATGTGAAGTAGCAAAGTGTATCAAGCTGTTTCCAAACATCCAAAATTTAGGTGTTTTAAAAACATTACTTTAGGAAACTCACCGATCCCTATATTTAAAAGAAAGCAAACATGAAACAGCAAAAAACCAAAACCAAAATAGAACCTGCTGAATTTTGACATTTGCAGATGTTTTTTTTCTCTGAAGGTCTATTATACGGGGGAGGAACTGGAAGGAGGCACCAGGGCTTCATGCCATGTGTGTTACATTCTAAATTCACATCCCCTCTTTGAATGGTCTCATCATAGTGGTAATCAAGTCTGTGCAAAGACTCCCCTTTTTTCACTTCTGTGACCTGATGAGTCAGTGGTTCAAAGCAGAATCTTCTGTTAGTTTCCAAGTATGGGCTCTTGCTTCTGGTACTACTGAGTTGCAGAACTTGTTATCCCTCCATCTCCAGGGCTGTCCAATTCTTCTTGTATGATGACCTGAGCCTAATGTGAACTAGCACGAAAGCCTGCTAATTTTGTAGTGGATAAAATTTGTCATCCTTGATCTCTTGAGTTTTCTGTAATAAATGAAAATGCAAAAGTTTGGTGCTAAACTCCTCGAGGAACCTGCTTGGAAACCTTGCCTCAGCATTATGTTTCTCAGCTTGTTAAATCTGTCTAAATCCCAGACTGTGCAATACTGTTCTTGCCAGTCCTGAGTATGCTGCTGTCAAAAACTGTGCTGTGTGATCAGCAACCAAAGTTCGTAAAAATCTCTCTGTACTCTGAATCATACATGATATGGAGCCTTCAGCACCCAGGTCAAGTTGGGATGTCTGGAAAGACTCAGTTCCTTCTCATTCAGGGTACTTGATGCTTCTTAGAAAGGTTTTTCTTATAATTATGGTTCCTCTGCCTTTTTTGCCATTCACTAGCATCCCTGAGCTTCCCTGTGGGCCTGTAATGAACAGCTTAACTTGTTCAAGGTGGAGGAGGATTCTGGGGTTTTTATTTTGCTTGGAAAGTGTGGCTTTTATTGCTGGAGGCTGTTAGGGTTCTTTGCTGAAAGTAAACTGTGACAGACTCTTGCCTGTTGTATTTTTTTACACTTTTGCTGTTGTATTTTTTTATTATTATGCATTCTGTCATATAAAAAAATACATTCCAGAATCTTGTAAAATAATAATCTTAATGATTCTTTTTTAGTTTCCAAGTCTGCATTTTCATGGAGTTTTCTCACTGACGTGTGGTATGTAAGACAGTAGTAGCCAGTAATTGGTTTAGTAATGTATCGTATTATTTTTTAATCTTAGGCATTTCTTCACTTGTTTAAAAAAAAGCAATAATGAGGGACTTGTAGAAAAAGAAACACTGGATTTTTCAGACTAATTTGCACAAACCCTGCCTCTTTGCAATGGGGTAAAAGTAAGAATTGAGGCTGCATATAGTAACTACAGGAGTTAAAAATGAGGTGCTAGGAAAGTTATTAGAAAAGTTTGACATTCATGTGCATTTTTTGTTTGTTTGTTTTGGGTTTTGGGGCTAGGGAAGATAGGGAAGGAATAGTTTGATTTGCCAGAAATACTCTAAACTGACAAGGAGAGGTGGAATGGAGGCTTATGTTACTGAACGAATGAGAGTCCTATCAGTCAAATGTGACTCTAGAGATGTTAAAATTCCTCTAATTAGGGAGAGAATCAGCTGTAATATGCATTATTCTGTGCTGAGGGAGAGTCTGCTGAGAGAAAGAGCTCTAACTTTGGAGAAATGCTGCAGCTAATAAAGGCAGCTAAACCAGGCAGGGAAAGAAAGGATCAAAACTGTAACAGCAACCACTGGTTCAGAGGTATGCAAACTCAGGCCGAGGGGACCCCAGAAATAGGCCAGAGACAAAGTGAATGGAGAATAAAGGCATAGGAGGTCTTTTTACATGAGAGGTAGAAGGAAGCAGTGCGGGGGCAGAGAGTGGAGTTTCTTTGTTAATAAGGAAGATATTTGGCCTACTTTAGCACACTCAGACTCTGGCAGCACATGAATAGGGGGGGAGCCGCTATCGTGTTTGTAATTGTGGCATTTGATGGGAGATCTCCCTGTATCTGCAGGATGGTGAGTTTGGTGCAGCATTATCGCAAAGAAAGGGTGCTGTGAGCTGCCTCGGGAGTAGCACTTGTACCAAGTGTGCTGGCCAGTGAACCAGGGCTGTTCTCTTTTTCCTCTTAAGAGGTTTGTCTCCTTTTTTAATCTGCTTTTGTTGGTGAGATGCTTGTTTGAAACAAATCTGCTCCAGCAGGATTTTCAGTTCTGTTATTCCTCTATTCCACTCACCTGAAACAAACAAAAGATTAGGACAATTGAGAGAAAGCATAGAAACTTGATTTGCTGCAGAGACTTGATTTATCTATTCTGCTATCTTTGATCCTTCTTTCCAGGTACACTTTCTTTCTTTCATGTGACAGTCTCATAGTTTCTCCCTCAAGGTTGTTGCCTTGCTCAGTCTTATTCAATTTCTTTGTATTTTCATATCTGCTTGGAATACATTCTTTCCCTCTCTGTAGCAGACCCACTTGTTAATGTTGGCTCTGCCTTGAAAAGCTAGAGCTAAGAGAAAGCTGACTTAATTATGTGTTATCTGAGGAGTGAGAGTACACTTCCTTGCAGAAGCTGTGGTAGGACTGATTGGGTAAAGCACAAGCATTTTTCTTTCCTGTCAAGCCATTTTGAGAATCAAAATGCAAGAATACAGCATTTTGCAAGCTATAATAATTGTGCATTCCATTTAGAGGTGTGTCTTGCTGAAGAGCAGACATGACAAAACATTAAATCACAGGACTTTTGCCTCCTTAGCTGGTTGGATCTTGACTGTAAAACTTGTTAGCATGGATGAGGTGAGGAGAAGGGCAGGCACTGTGTGTTATCTTAAAAGAGAAGGGGACAATTGATACTAAACTAGCTTTTTACTTGTAGGAACTAAGAGTAGCAACATTGCCACTTCAGCTGCTGTCTCAGTCATGTGCAGACACTGACATCCTGATGAAATTTTGAGTCTGAAGGAACAATGTTCTTGCTCCTTCAAAGAGACTTAATTGCTTTGTAAGACAACCTGGAGCTGCAGGGAAATTGGTTCTCTGCTGTGGTTTATACCAAAATAACACTTAAGACTGCAATGCTTTCCAGGCATCCTGCGTGTCGTCTTTGGTCATGGAGCTGGGAAGCCAAAGTAGCCAGGGGCTAAATTTGCTAGGAAGCCATCTAAATCAGAATTGTCTTTGCTTTGGAGGAAAGTCCAAACCTCCAATATATGCAGAGGAATGGTTGCATGATTTGTGCAGTCTGGGTGGTGTGAAGAGGTCCTGATCATATGAAGTGTTTAAATACAGCTTTCCTGAAACCTGTGAGGATGAATTGCTGCTAGGAAAACTGATAAGAGTGTCCTGGGAATGGTCTGCTGTCAACTGGCCCCTGAAATGGCTTGAACTCCTGGGATGGTTTTGTTCCTTCCTGCCCCCAGTCTCCAGGCTTTTTCACTAAGAGCCCTGCTTTTTATTTCTAAGGTTATTTCTGGGTCAGTGAAGATGAAGATATAATCCTTGAGCCTTGTGAGGTTGTTACCTTAATCATCCAACCTTCTTCTGGCAGAAAGCTGCTTACAGCAAGCCTATGCTGTGGCAGGGAGAGAGGTGGAGTGAGAGGAAATAGGGTGGCCTGGATCACAGATCTGGAAATAGGTGCTGGAAATCCCACTCATCTGACGTAGAACTCCCATCGTTAAATCCCCTGACAGCCTTTGGCTTATGCAGATGTTTATATGAGGGGGAATCAAATTACTCCAGTCTTCTAGTGGTTGAAAGTCTGACATCTACGGGTAATTGTTTTTCAGTTAAATGCTCTAAGATTTAGTAGGAACAGTTATTAAATTCTGTGTTTCCATCCTTTGAAGTCTTACAGGATGCTTTTTTTAAAGTCTAACCCTTAGTAAGTTCTGGTATAGTTAAGCTGTCGTCATCTTGGCTTGAGAAGACAATCTTCAGAAGGATTTATTTTTCTCCATTTTCTTCGCCGAGTTTCAGGGCACAGAAACAGGGCCTGCTCTCAAGTGCTCTCAGGTGAGCTGCTACCTCAGTTCCTGTGGCCTCAGCCCAGATGGCTGGGCTGAGCTTCATGTTCAGAGACTTTCTGTATCAGTCTTCTCAATTCACAGCCTGCTTGTCCCTGTGTCTCCTGGCCCATCTCATTCCTGACTGTCATTTTCTTCCAAGTCCTTTCTTGTACCATCTGTTTTAGGCCTTTGCCATCTGTAACACAGTCCTGTACCCTGAAAGGGTTCAGAGTCTTTTCCTTGAGTGACAGAGTTTGGACTGATTGTTTCTCTGCTCAGTGTATCTAACATACAGCTTTTGTGCATCCTTGTCAGCTTTTGGAAACTGTTTCTCATAACATGTATATGCAATATCTACTTTACCCCCTACCTTCAGGAATGAATAAGATCTCTAGTGACAGGCCATGTGAAAATGCAGTGATATCATATACTTGCTTTTTAAAACATACATTTAAAAGAATTAGTAGATAAGGGATACAGACAAATGTAAATCCAAGTCCCTGTCCACTTCTCACTGCGTTGTGACTGAATCAGGACTTTTCTCTTTTTCTGGAAAGCTGCAAACCAGGAAAATGTTGACTCTGAAGAGATCAAGAAAATAATTTCTGCTCTTCTTTGGTCTGTTCTGTTGTAGTAGGAGGGCAGATCAATGGAGTGAAACAGAAGCTGGATATCTGCCCTGACCCATAAGGAAACATGGTCCTAGGAGTGGAGCAGGGCAGGGGTAGAAGAGGCACTGTCTTTATTCCGTCCATTCCAAGGGCAGGCTGTGGTTACGGCCAGTCCTGGTCGGTGTGGTAGTGAGGATGTATTGCAGGTTGCTGTGCATCAGAGCATCACAGTAACCAGCAGTGCTGCTCTGGGAATCTAGGAAGAGCATCAGACTAATTTTCTCATCACTTTTGGCTGATGTGATTAGCAGTCAAGGCTAATTACCTGCAGGAACGCTCCCTCTTGCCTCCCTGAATCCATACATGAGAAAGCTGGTGTTATGATCCTTGGCAGTGTAAGCTGTTCTTCTTCCTTTCTGTTATAGATGAAGATATAAATATTAATATATTTAAGACAGGGTAGTGCTTCATCCTCTTTCCTCAACTTTTCTTCTTTCTGTGTTCTGTGTCATTTTGTTTCTCCTATTACTAGAACAAGGAATGACTGGAATGTTCTCAGAAGCAATCTCATATGCATACAGCCATTATGCAAACAGATACAGGTTCTCTTTTTGTAGCAAAATGTAAAAGTAAAAGAAAAGATCCAGGAGGAATCAGTATACTCTCTGTATCACAAACTATCCAGAAGGAAAAAACTAACATGGCAAGGCTGGATTTTGGTGTCTGAACCCTTGCCTCCTGTGCCAGCACACATCACGGAAGGTGCGTTCAGCCTTATTGAGCTCATTGTTCAGGAGTGGGATTGAGAATCGTTAAGACTGATGATGTACAGGGAGAATGAAGAGTGTATGACTGAGATCCATAAAGGCCTGCTGACTGAGTGGTGGCTTGGGTGCCGAAGATTGTGTGGCTACAGTAATGCAGAAAGGTAATGAGGTAAGTTAGCTTATAATGAGCCCTATGAAGCCAGAGATTTCCAGTATTCTAGCTACTCAGGATGGAGCTGAGCTACAGTGGTATTTAGCTGTATTTAAACTTCACTGCCGTCTGAGAAATTATCAGCACTTGCTGAGTACTGAGCAGAGGTAGAAAAGGTACACATTTTGTGAGTCTGGGTATCTCACACAGCAATAAAGTCCCAAGTCTCTGAGGACTGAATATACAAGCACTTGCCTGATTAACCCTATCTGCACAGAAGGGTGCCAGAAAAAAATAATGGAGTTTGTGAGATCCACACATTCATTAAAGGCAGCAAGTTCACTTAATGTGGGTTTTTACTTTCTGAAGCATGCAGCCTTACAGACATGAACACATGATCTTGTAGTTTTATATGTGAGAGAAGATCCATTGCTGGGTCCATTGAATGTTTTGGACTTTGTTTTGTTTTGGCTTGAGTTTTTTTTTAAGATTATTATTTTTATTTTTGTAGAAACTGAGATGGGAAGGGATTATAAATGCATGAAATTTTCCAGTACTTTAGGCTTTGTTTGCAAATGAAACAGTTTTTGGCTCTGCTTTCTCTTGGCATGTAATGAACAACAACAAATAGCATAGTTTTTGGAAAGTTTTGACAGTGGAAGGTTGTTCCTTGCCCTTCTGTCAGCATTACTCTTTCATTTTCCAAATTTCGTCAGGAGTCATGGTGCCATGAGGTCCAAGTTGAATATAAGTCTTTCTGTTTGTTCTTGGAGTGTGCTACCTTACTCATGTCTACTGCAGTTGTAACTTGAACTCAATCCTCATAGGTATTTTCTCTGACAGGGACTAAAAGTCAGTCTCAGGAAAGCTTAAATACACTGTTTCTTTCAGGCAAGATATTTTGAAAACTACACTGGACTTCTTCTACCTTCTTATTGGCAATAGTTTCCAAATGTGGTTATATGGTATAATTATAAAGAGAACAAACTATATTTTTCCCCCTTTCCCTACTGGCAACATTTAACTCAAAAGGAGGGTGTATGTTGCCAGAGTCCTCCCACTCCAGTCCTGTCCTCCAGGGACTCTGCATATTGCTTTGAAATGCACCAAGACCTTTTTTTATGGGACACCCACACCCTGTGAGAGAAAAGAAGTATCAGCCATTTTATAGTTTTCCTGCACTGGTTTTCTGACATGGCTGTTAAAAAGTATCAGGGATATACTGTGACTGTTATATTTGTGGCTAATTAAAACCTTGCAAAATGTTTTTTTTTTGTCTTTTTTTTTTCCCCCGGTGGTTGTTCAGGACAGGACAGTGATCACATCGAGATTTTTTGGATTCTGATTGTATTGGTTTTGTGTATCGTCATCACCAAGCATTTTCTAATGTAAAACATGAAAACATTTTCTAATGTAAAACAACACCCTTGTGGAAAAAAAAGTCAATTTAATCAGTCAATCAAAAATACTATCAGTCATGATGTATAGTGTGCCTAAAGATCAAGAACAGTCTTAAGTAAAGTTTGTCTTTGTAACATATATTTTAAGTAGCAATGCATTTGGGTTTGGTTTTCTTTTTCGTTTGAATGGTTGTGCTTTAAAATGTAAAGTAGCGAATGAACCTGAGTATAACACATTGAGAATTTTATATACATTGCCTTGCACCTTGGATCACTTTGCTGAAATATTTGCATTGTGATTTATTCCCTCAGTCTTAAATTGGAGCGATCATATGCATCACTGGCCATAGTGACCACTGATAATTCTGAAACAATTGATAACTGGTATTGCTTTGGAATTCTTGCATGTTTAGGCGTCTCCCATCATTACAAAAATGATTTTATGGTTTGGCATGTTTTCCAGACATTGGTTCAAGGTGAGTATAAAACATTAATGGATCATTTTGCCTACTTACTTGAACAAGGATACTTAATTTAAAAAAAAAGCCACAAAGCAGTGAAAAATGGGGCTGATGCTGTGAATTGTGTTCTTTAATGTCTGCCTGGTCCATAAAAGTCTATTTTGGTATCTAGATAGACTTTGTATTTAAGAATTGATTTCTAGGTAAGGTGAACCTTATCACCTTTCTTTTTTACTATGTATATAATTTTTATCTTCCATCTGTCACTCTTTCAGTACATTCTTCACAATTTTATGTCTGAATGCTTTCATAATGCAGACCTTTTATTAGTGTTAAGTTTTCTGCTTGGCACAGTTTGTGAGCTGAAATTGCTAGATTATCAAACCTTGACCTGTGGTGCTAACTTCTTTCTAGAGATCAAACAGTGTAGGGTTTGTTTTTTGTTTTCATTTCATGTGGCTAGGGTTGAAAATTTTTAGCCATTGCTCTTGGCTTGCCAGTACAGGGAGAAAAAAAAGAAATAGGAAAAGGGCAAAGTGCAGTCTGATACTTTGGAAATGCAACATAATGAAAAGGTGAAATGTTATGGTGGCAACATTTAATTAGCTGTAAGATAAGAGAAAACAAATCACGACATATATTTTTAGGAAGAAGCCTCCCACAGAGAACTCTGAATACTTTACAGGGAGAAGCAGGCTAAAGGGGGCTTTTTAGAGTACAGATATTCTCATTAAGCAACAAAGCAAGAAAGTATCTTTAGAAACTGAGGTTTTTATTATTGTTGTTGTTACTACTATTAACAATACCACCCATGAAGAAAAATGGGTTTCTCCCACAGCCACTGGAGACATAACAGAGTTGGAATCCTAAGAAAACTGGGGATATAAGCAGCTGCTTTTGCAGACTAGGTATTCCAAAGAGAATATACTGCATGTATTTTTAGTGGAAGAGGGAAAATAAGTAAAATGTTAAATTGAGATTGAAATGAGAGAATAAGGTAGAGTGAAAAAGGAAAAAGAATGGTGGAAAAAGCAAAGTTAGAAGAAACCCAATAAAGGACCACTTAAGAAGTGCAAGTGTAGACTGTGGAAATTAGTATAAATGGAAAGGAGCTTTCTTTTTGCACTTCCTTTTTATCTGAAACAGTATTTTGCTAACTCTCAGCTTCCCGTATATTAGTCTGAATTAGCAGATGTCCTGATTCTCTGGATGGGGTCCCATTTTGTACAGTATCAAGCTACAGGATGCAAAAGGCCCTGCTGTGTCTTTTACATGATCCGCAAGAGTAATAGCTGAAGAAATACAGAAATGAGATTTGTTGTTTTTATCTAGGTCATATGAGGATAATTAACCTGTTGCAGGCAGCTGTGTTCAAATAAGTATTTATACATATAGGTATGCCTATATACATGTAAATGTGTGTCCATTTGGTTGGTTATACCAAAAGTCAATAAGACAGGGAATAGTCAGCAAAGGATAGATGATGAAAAGCAGGAATGGACACAAAGATTTGCTTTATATCGTAGTGCTGCATCCAGTTTGCCCTTTTGTCATGGTTTAAACCCAGCTGCCAATTAGGTACCATGCAGCCACTAGCTCACCTCTTTCTCCAGTGGGAGGGGGAGGAGAATTGTAAAGAAGGTAAAACCCCTGGGTTGAGATAAAAACAGGTTAACAACTGAAACAGAATATAAAAATTGTAACAATAATAGTAATTGTAATGAAAAGGGAGACAGCACAAAAGAGAGAAATAAAACAAAGAAAAGAAGCCCCAAATGATGCACAAAGCAATAGTTCACCATCCGCTTACTGATGCTCAGACCAGCCCTGAGCAGTGATAGGCACCTCCTGGCCAATTTCTCCCAGTTTATATGCTGAGCACAATGTTCTGTGGTATGGGATAGCCCTTTGGTCAGTTGGAGTCAGCTGTCCTGTCTGTGTCCCCTCACAGCTTCTTGTGCACCTCCAGCCTGCTCGCTGGCAGGGAGTGAGAAGCTGAGAAGTCCTTGACTTTGTATAAACACTACTTAGCAACAAGTAAAACATCAGTGTGTTGTCAACGTTATTTGCATGCTAAACCCAAGACACGGCACTGTACCCGCTACTAGGAAGAAAATTAACTCTATCCCAGTCAAAAGCAGGAGATCCTTCCTCATTCTTGTCTGGAATGAGGAGACATTCCAATTCAGGAGACTGAATCAGTCCATCAGTGTCTGTATTCACAGCTATGGAGAGATTGGAAATAGCACTTGAGTTTTCATCAGGAGATGCCCAGAAAGAACTTGGTAGAAGTTGTATGTAACAGGAGTGCTGTGTGTTGGGTAACACCCAATTGGATGTGACAGTCGTGTGTGACTGACCACTCTTGTAGGTACCAGAATTCAGCCAGAGTTCACCTGCAATTCAGCTTTGGCTTGCTTAGATGTGGTGTCTCTGTGTACAGTGACTCTGTGCAGCGTTTGGGCTCTGGGGGATGCGTAATAGTCTGTGACTGTTGCTGCTCTGGGGAAGGGCTGAGTAAGTCAGCACTGGCCTTTGTCTGAAGCAGTGCTAGCCCTCTGGAAAAAAAAAAAAAGGCTTAGGAATAAGCATTCATTCAGTGTTTCATTCCTTGTTTGGTGGCAAGATATTCCCTTATGGTAATTAATACATTGTTTAAAAATCATCCTCTCTAGCTCAGCCAGAGGGAACTTTTGCATAAGTAGACAGCTTAAAATCCAGCAGAGGGCAATGCTGTATTGCACCTATACAGATACTGCAAATGAGTCTACCTCAAGGACCCTTGAGTTATCTTCTCTAATGAGAAATCATGCATTTAATTCGTGATAGATTATACCAACCTTGTGGCTGGGCTTTTGCAATAAAGTCCTGAGGCGTTTCTGGAAAAATCACTCCCACTGGAGGCAGGTGTGTTGCCAATGCAAGAATGGACTGATTACATTGCAGATTTGAGCTGTGCAGAAATAAACCAGTAAAGACTTGTCATAACTTTACACCAAAACTATCAAGAGTTAACATCCCCCACCTTTTCTTCTTTCCTTCCCCCTCCCCTCCTCAGTACCTGCCTATTAACTTCAGCTATTGCAGTTTTATTAAGGCCTTTTCTCCCCATCAGTATTTCTTGCAAATCCACAAAAATGAGAAGTGACAAACTCAGTAGTTAAAATAGACTGTGTTCTTGGGAGACTCATTGAAACTGAATTCCTTTTTTTACAGAAATTGTAAAAACCATGCATACCACAACACTTTTCTGCTTATTAAACCTCTGGGAAGAAATTAGAAACAAAGGATCAATGGGAAGTACCATTTAGAGTTACAAATATATTCAGCTCTCTAATCCCTCATGAAGAGTTTAAAGAGCAGTGGAAAGCTTACAAGGTCTGGTGCATTTCTAGACAGCTTCAATTTCAGAGGTTTATATGACACTGATTTCATTTGAGGTAGATGGTACTCCTGTTGTCTCAGGATTCTTGCATGTGTAATTCTGCTGTAACTGAAGAATCCAGAGCCTTCAGGAGCTCTTTGCTCTGACAAGGGTCCCTGGCCTCAGAGAGGAGCCCATGAAATTGGTCTTTCAGTCACGCACTAACTTGTCTTTATTAGCACTATGACAGCTCACAGAAGTAGTACAGTCCCTGGAAAGCTGCTTTTGCCATGCTAGTCTCCAAATTCCTCAGTCAGCAGTAGCAGTAAAGACTTTCAGTTAAGTTTATGGGAACAGAAACAAAACATGTTCTCAAGGGATTCTGTCTGGAGTAAAGCATCTCTTTGAGAAACCTTGTATACTTTCCCTATCCTCCCAGGTTAGACTATTCTCTGGAGTAACGTGCAGAGTGACTAGAAGCAACAAATGGAGAACTTCACTTTAGGTGTCCAAAATGTGCGTTTTCATCACACTTTGTATTTTTTTTCCCGTTCCTAATTCCATAACAAGTTACCAGTGAATTCCACATCTTGCAAGCCAGTGTGTTCTAGGGGACTAGCCACGCTTCTTAGGATGCAGGGCAGAGAATCCATTTTCTGTGGTTTGCATATTTGATTATAATTGCAGAGAGGAAAGGAGAGGAGAGGGTGGAGGGGATGAGGATGTGTTTCACTGGTTCTTGCGTGTAGGGTGGTAAGGACGGTATGATATTGAGGGAGTGTATGTTGGAAGGGAAGGAACACAGTGTGAAGCCTTGCTGGTTTGAACCTTGGGTGATACACCTTTTTGCATTTAAATATTGGTGTCTTGGAGAATCCAACTTGTACAGAGAGAACTTGCTGGAGAAGAGCAGATAGATGCCGTCCCTGCTTTGTCTGAGGGATTCACGCTGCTATTGCTGTCCTGGATGGGCACCACATAGAGACATCCAACCTGGGACCAGCAAAATGCTGTGGCTGATGGTTTATACAGCATTATTGTAAAGAATAGAAAATCAAGAACAAATTAAATTTTAAGGGGTTTATGACAGTGGATTACATGAGAGATGTAGGGTTTTTCAGTGACAAACTCTGCAGTCTGGGATTTATAACTAATCTCCAGGCAAACTGTTTTTCTTAATTGATCTGTGCAGAAATGAAGATGACTTAAAATTCAAAGTCTGGAGCCAGTCCCCTCACAAATTCAGTGTGTGTGTGGTGCCCTGAGTGATACAGACTGCCTGCTGTTTTCTAGGAGAACTGGGGTTCCTGGATCAGAGCTGTAAAGCCCATGCTGTACAGATAAGTGTCTTGAGCTGCCTCCTCAGTAGGCACCAAGCCAGTGGAGCAGCCAAGTTGTGTCTCGGGAGGAGGAGCTGTCTCAGGTGCTGTCCCTGGTCTGTACCTACCCCAGTGAGAACTTCGAGGTGCTTTTGGGTTTTGGGTTCTGTCTGTCCCCACCAAATCTAACCCCAAGAATGTTAAAAATGGATGAGAAAATGATATTTATTTGTGTAGTAAACAACAGGCTATAGATACAAAGAAGGATGAAGGCAAAAAGACTGCCATGGCATTTCTCTTCAGTGAGAACTAAAGCCCCCAAGTGTTGTTTATAAAACAAGTCTCAATATCCAGCTTTTCTTAAGTCTTTAAGAGTGCAAATATAGCTTGCAGCCAACGAAATTTCATTGTCTCTGCTCTATGGGCAAGTAAGGGTTTTAATTATATATTTTTTTTAAGGACATTCGGACTGGGTCTCTGAATACTGAGTCCCGGCTGAGCATGAATTCAAATGACTGAGGCCTAAGCCCCTGATAATAAGGGTTTATTAAGGAAGCACTAACAGAGCTGAACTGGAGTGGGCTGAATGGCTAAACCGAAATAATGGGATGCTTGTGGCAACCAGAAAATGATTGTTTATTGGCATAATCCCAGGATAAACTTCTGCCAAGAGCACACGGTCCTTCCTTGCCAAGTTCTTCATATGGGGAAATACAGTACTGAATTTCTGCACGTATAAGCAGTGCAGAAGACTGGGAGGAGGAGAAGTGGCAGTCTGCATGAGGAAGGGAAAAAAATGTATATCCCAAATGGTGTAAACACTGTGATCCCTAGAGCTCCACTCAGCAGCAGGCTCTAAAGAGACCACCTGGGTTTAGACTTTAGGAACGTGGTCTGAAAAACATGGATTTGGCTGTGGAGTTCTATACTTGAATCTCTTAAGTATCCCCACATGCATCATGCAGAGAGCAGAAAAATTTGGAACTTTTTTCTAAAAACCCTGCCTCTATGATTGTTGAAGTGCTTACAAGCAGTTTCTTTCACGCATGACAAACAGGACTGTTTTGCAGCTCTGCTGGGAGACACATTCTCAAGAAAATTCTGTTGAGTAACACTTGGCAAATATTTTATTCACTGAGAAATGCAGTTACACAGCATACACATGACTGCAGGTTAAGTTTAAAAGTTTGTGGAATGACTGCTGTTCATACAAGGAAGAAGAGAGGCTACTCTATATCATACTGCCTTGCCTTTATCTAGTAGTCTTTTGAATATGATATTTAGTGAGGGAGTCTTGATTCACATCACCTCTCCATTGTGTTGGAAAAGATTTTTCTTTTCAGCCCCGAACTGGCATATCTGAATGCCATAAATACTGTCCTACAAGGCACTTTAGAATGGTAGTTTCTCAGATCTCCTGTGGAAGCTAAACATGTGGTATAAAATACTTCGATATTCACTAGGGCATAATAATTTCACCTTCCAGGAAAATGCCTTAGAGGCCATTAGAAATATCTGTAGTATAAAATAAGTCCTCTGTATTGGGTGATTGAGATGCCAGCCTGAAAAATCTTTGAGCTGTAGCTAGGGCTGTTTTGAGGACTAGGAAGCAGTCATTAAACATCAGCTCTCAATTACAGAAGACAGATCTTCCAAGCTTTAAAATTTTGTTTTTAAATTAAACATAACCATAAATGATTTTTCTCTTTCTTTCACTTTCTGCTGGTGAATTAGGACTAAGTTTGTGTGACTAACTGATTGTTCAAAGTCCCAAAGGGGTGGTTCTCAAAGAGCTTCATCCAGAGCCTGGTTGCTGTAATATAAGGTCCAAAGCTGCAAACCAGTCTGGTTTGGAAAGACGTGGAAAAGGATATTGTCTGGAAACAATCAGTCAGTAGATCAGCAAGAAATCTGAGCTTTTCTCAGCCTGAATTTTTTTTCTTTTTTACTTTTAGTTATTAAGGCATTTGGATATGTGGCATAGATGCAGCTTTTAAAAATTACCTTATTTATATGTAATAAGAACTCAATTTGAATAAAACCTGCCTTTCAGCGGTATTTCAGCATCCTCCAGGCTGTAGCCTGCCTTTGGAGGTCAAAAATGCCAACTTCTTCCTTCCTAAATGCAGTCTTACCTTTCTGGCATCTCCTGGCTGATTCTGTAATTCTGTGATGATACAGTATATTGCTAGTATGACCTATATCACACAAGTCTGTGCAGAATCTGGACACCATTAAAAAAAAAGAAATAAAAATGAACTAAAATATCTCTTTAGCCACTGTGGTTTGGAAAGACAACTGTCTAGAAAGCTTTTCACGTGTGACCTGTTGCATTTTTATTTATGTGAATCTTGAGTAAACTGAAAAGTAGTTCTTGGGTCATTTTGTTATTCTCAGCTTGCTATTAACTTTCTCCACCAAAGATAGTGGTCTTAAATGTCAATGTTTAATACTTTTTTTTTCTTCTTTGAGTATCTGGTTGTCCTGTTTGGACTCTCAGGATAGCAATGGGTCTGGTTCTCCTCCTGTTAGCTGCCGAAGTCTCCAGTTGTCTCCCTGAGATTTTCTGGCTCCTACTTGCACATTGAGTACAGGGATCTGTGGCAGATGGAAAATGAAGACAATGGGAACAGTGTGAAATGCATATTTGCCTGCCCATATTTTAAGAGGAGTTTCAGCTTTGCGTTGCAAATTTTGCATTAGTGTTACTAAACGAAATTTCAGTTTTCTGGTTATTGTTGTGTATGACCTTCCCATCAAATAATCTGTTAAATACTTAATAGTATAAATAACTCCTCCAATTTTTTTCCCCTTCTAGTGTAGTTTTGTGTTCTCCGAATGCTAGAAATTATTTTTAGTGTCAGAGACATAGATGGAATAGAATATATGTCTGGTTTTGGAAGGACATAGCTTCCCTTAGGAACTCTCACCTTCCAGTGGTTTGGTGAATGCTACCTTCCAGTTGTCACAGAGGACTTTTTCTTTTAGTTTATTTTATTTTTTGTTTAAAAAGAGTTGTTTTAGTAGACTTGAGAGAACTTTGCAACCTGAAGCAGCCATAAGGTGCAGAATGACCGATAAGGACATTCTCTTTAAAAATGCGTGTACAAGGATAAAGGAACAAAGAGGAAGGGAGCATCATCTGTGATTGGAGAAGATGAGACTTGGAAGGGTAATTGAAAGGACAGAGTCAAATGGTGACCCTCAGTTTACAGCAGGGATGTCAGATGACAAGAATTTTTCATTTGGATGGGGTTTCTTAATTTTTTCCACAACTTTCCACCAGATAAGGATAATGACAGAGAAGACTAATCAGCCATCAAGACACATTCCCACCCTGCTCGGGTAGATGAAAACAGACTTCTAAAGAATTGAATATATTTGACCTGTTGTACTGCTGGAATGTGGCTGAGGCACAGTGTCCTTTCAATAGTAATACAGCAGCATGCAGCCTTACTCTGTAGCTACCAATATTTTCCTGCAAGTGTGCAGCTCTGTACTGACTTCCAAAATGGAAAGGTTTTTATGGAAAGTAACAAAAAAGCTCAGCAGTCTAAAACCCAAAAAGGCTGCACTGAAGTCTCACCTCAGATGTGTTGCGTGTTGTACAACTTCATCCTCTACCACTTGAAATGATACAGCTACAATATTGTTTGACTTTTTTCACTTTGGATAGAAAAATGGAACTTATTCCAATAAGGTAAGAGACTGGACAGGGACAACTCTGTCTTCCTGGGCATATTTGAAAGTGGGATTTTCTGTCTAGGATGGTTTTTTTTTGTTAAGGTGAAAGACTGTTTTCTCTGAAAAAAGTTCCCTGTCACACACGTTTTTGAATAATTACAAGCAAGTTGATTTATGTCTATAAACCTCAGTTTCTCTTTTGCCAAGTGATGTTGATTGTCCTTGCCTTTCTTCCACTGGCTTTCTTGTTTTCAGGACAATCTCCCGTGGATGGAGGCACATGGATGTGGTGCTGACACCATCAGTGAACAGCCTAAAGCTGCTTCACTGCAGCTGTCTAAAAGTTGTTCCTTTTTAGCACTGATATGGTCGTGGTGAGCACTGGCCACTCTACAGTACCTTAAAAGGGAATGGCAGTGCATTCCAACTCCTTTTTGCTACTGTTAAATGCTATGATGAATGTTCTTTCATGAATTCAAGGCAGGGTCCAACTTCAGTGGTTGCTAAATTGCACTGGAATAAGTGAGGTAGTTTCTAAGTTCTAGCTAAGTGGGAAGGGCTGGGAAGTACCTGGCAGGAGGTTGTAGCGAGGTCAGGGTCAGTCTCTTTTCCCAAGTAAAAGGTGATAGGATGAGTGGAAAAGTGCCTCACATTGCACCAGGAGCAGGTTTAGATCGAATATTATGAAATATTTCTTCACTGAAGGGGCTGTCAAGTGCTGGAACAGGCTGCCCAGGGAAGTGGTTGAGTCATCATCCCTGTAACGTGAAGGTGTGACACCGAGAGACGTGGATTAGTGGTGGTCTTGGCAGTCTGGGTTGATGGTTGAGCTCGATGGTCTTAAAGGTATTTTCCAACCTAAGATATTCTGTGTTTCTCTGAATAATTGCAGAATGTGAGGTCTGGGCTATTGTCCTTATGTGCTGACTGGTGTCACACTGGAGGGCATAGGAGCCTTGGAGATGTCGTTTGCTGACTGGCAAAGATACATAACACATACTCACACACAGCTGCTGCCCTCTGCTCACTGTTCTGGAAAAGAAGGATTTAAAAACACATTCTAGCCCTGTGTCACAACAAGGCTGAAACACAGATTTCATTTCACATAGCCTTTGTTTCAGTTTATTTAATTTTTTCCTAATTCATTTTTGCATAGCTATCCCAATGCCCTGATGTTTGTCACTTAAAGCAAAGAGACAATTTCTCTGAAAAATAAAGTATAAATAGAGTCCCTTGGAAAGATTAATAGAGGGCATTGGTGAGAGGCCCTGCGCTTTCAGCTTAGATAGTTTTCTTATTGTACTGCATATTTTCGAATGTCATCTGGAGAGACAGACAGCAAAGGGGACAGAGTCATAATGAATACAAGAAATAAAATGGGTTATTTTCTTTATGAGTTTGGAGTATTTCCCAGAGCCTGATTTGAAGTAAAAGAAAAAACCAGTAAAAATTCTCCAACCTGACAGTCATCTCTGGCAGATCAAAACTCAGATATTTGCCAAAATTTGTTTACTTTTGATGGAAGGTAGTTATCAAAGATAAGGGGGTTCTGCTGAGTCTGGCAGCTTTCCTTTAGCAACATGCTGAGCCACTGAGAGTTGCACAGTGTTCCTGCTGCTCTCCTCTTCTTGGGGGAGTCTGGCTACTCTTCTCAAAACCTGGAACCATGGAGGCATGAGATGCAGGAAAGTAGAGCAAGCTGCAGCTGATGCTGGATATTAAAATTATCCCCTCTTCACATAATCATTTTTATTATGGGTTTCTCAGTGTTCTTTTAAAGGAGGCAAGTGCTATTATCCCTGTTTCATAGATGCAGAAGTGAGGATAGTGACAGATGCTGTGATTTGCCTACTGCCATTGAGCTGAAAATGTCTTCACTGGGGCAGAGGGAGAAAATGAGAATGAAAATACAGTGGAGGCATCTGTTTGGCTTGTACAGTACAGCTGTTCCTTATGCAAATCATGTCACAGCTTAAACAGCTCTCAAACCATGATTCATTCACAATAGTGGTGTGACCACTGGGACTCTGGTGACATCAAAGTATATCTGCACACAGTTTTTGTCCTCACAGTAGTAGTAATAATCTTTGGCTCTGGACCCAGTTACAAAAACAGTTGTATTCCTTGATTGCTCCTTTTTTTCCCTTCCTGAGTGTGATACCCATAGGACGTGGTTACAACTGCAATGGACAGGAAAATGGGGCTTCATAAACTTGCTCTGTTTCAATGAATGAATTTATACGAGTAAAGAAAACTTTCTCTTGGATAGACAGGGACAGTGAGAAACTCTTTTCTACCTTCTGTTTAGCAAGTTGATGGGAATATGCCGCTCCTTACTCTCAGGTTTTTCAGAAAGTACCCAAATTAATCTCTGGTAGATGAAAACAGATTAGGGAGCCAAGTAGGTGTCAGCAATATTCTTTATACCAGAATGCTCTCTGTAATAGTGTTTATTTGCCCTTTTCTGGTCTTGTAGCATCGTGGTAGTGGAGTAGTTGGGATCTGGTCAGAGACTTTGAAAAACCATGAAAAAATTAATTGTGTTTTAACAACCAGAAGATCATCAGGTAAAGCAGAGCCACTGGCTAGTTTGGGGTGGGAAAAGAGGCATAAAGAATACCTGTACCAAGAGCCTGTTTTCCCTCTGCTATCATCAAGTAATTATATCTTTTGCACCTTGGGGGAGCAGAGTTGAAAGAGAACAGAGAGAGAGGACTTAGCAGTCGTTGTGGTACTCATGGCCACAACACAAGGAGAGAAGCAGTGATGAAGAGGATGCATGGGAGAGTTTAGTCACAAGTTTGGCCTCGCTGTCACTGAAGTGAAAACCTTTGGAGGAAAAGGAGGTCAGTCTCCTGTGGTCTTCCTAGTGATCAGATCCAGGAGTGTTTAATCTTATCTTTAGTCCTGGAGAATCAGAAGTCTAAGAAACCAACTGTGATTTCATTGATACTGAGACAGCAGCTGTGATTATTGTGGGAAGAGCAGGGAGGGGAGAAAATTGCAGTAACAAGTGGCTTAAAATGTCTTTTTCAGTTAAGTTCTGGAAATATAGTAGAATGAACTGAAATATGAGTTGGTTTGGTTTGGGTTTTTGTTTTTTTTCTTCAGCCTCTCAGCTGGGGCAATGGGAGTGGAAGGTTAATAGAAGAGGCAGTTGCAGAAGTCAATATTAGTTATCAGTTTAGAGCCCAGACTTGCTCAGACCCACAAAGAGCAAAAGAGAGGAAAAAAATGTGTGTGTTGTGGATGAGAACAAAATAAGAGCTTGGGGAATGAGAGGAAACTGATTTCAACAGCAATATTCATTTCAAAAATCTCATTTCTAAGACAATTTTTGAAGGCCAGGGCTGAGAAAATGATCTCTGTACACTCACTGGGGACCAACAGAAAAAATAGCAACCACCTCTTTTACATTAAATCAATGTAATACCTTTTTTGAAAGCACAGCATGTTTTTTCATCATGTTTATAGACATGGCTGGTTTCTTAACATCAGTTTATGGTACTGAATGTTTTTTTTTGTTGCTAGGTTGTTCACTGTATTTTTTTCCCCTCCTCAAGTATTACTGTTTAGAAATATTAGATATGTTCCCTAGGGTTTCTGAAAAACAAAATCACTTTTTAAAAATCTCGTTGGAAGTCTGGAAGGAGAGAAGCATGAAATTTTTAATCCCCTTGAAAGTTTTGGTCATCTCCACTAGATTTTTAATTCTTTGGCCTTTTAACCATCAGTACTGCGTGTTGTGTTTTTTTTAGCGCTGCGTTTCCACTTATTACACTTTTCCTCTGAGGAAGAAGCTATTTGCTACCATTATATCTTGTTCACAACTGTACTGCATGAATGCTAAAGTTTGACCCCCTAAAATGACACCTTTTATAACTGATTCATTCTTTTGTGATCAGATAAAGGCTTATAGTGACTTGGTTTGGCAAAATTTTGCTTAAAACTTGAAATAAAGGAGTTGCACAGTTCTTGGTGCTCTCTCAGAGCTGGGTGATGAGAAGTCCAAACAGAGGTTCAGATTTGTAGTTTGGATGTTATGTTGCAGAAGTATCTGTAGAGTTTGCCTATGAGAAGCAGTAGGATCCTCTGTATAGCTTGTGTAAAATTATGTTTTTAAGGGAAGGGAATGCAGTTGTATAGTAGTGAGCTTATAAAAACACACATAAGTTTATTTTAATTCATAAGAATGCTTTCAAAGACATGCCATCCTTTGGAAATTGATGTTCTCCCATGAAACACTTTAATTTTGGCAAAACATTTTGGAAAAATGAAAGAAATGTTCTGTCTGTGTTTGTACCATCCATGTTTTTGAGTCTCACAACAGTCTAAATTATGCTCAGCATTTAAAGACAGAATTCGTAATACCTAGGGGTATCTGTTATGAACTTGAACTATTAACTTATGTTTGGGGAAATATAAAATATCCACGGCATGTGTGTTTGTCTTAGCCTGATGTGAGAGACAAATATGCAATCAGCTAAGCAAATATCAAAGGCTAGGGGAACTGTTATCCGTAACTTAACTAATTTCTTTAGCTTATTTACTTGAACAAAGCTAGATGGGATGTGTTAATAGGTCATTGTTTTTTACTTTTTTTTTGTTTGCGTGTTAATAATTTTCTTCAGTCATGTAACTCTTGGTTCCCTACTTCTTTTTATGGCATTGGCATAGCTCAATGACCTCATTGCTCATTTTTCTGGTCGTTAGTAATGTCAGTGTTGAAAAGAGAACATAGAATTGGTTACATGTTGAAAAATGTTGTCGCTGAGCTGCACATTGCAATTTTTGAGATGAAGCGTTTGACTTGGGCTTATCAAAGGGTCATGCTATGACTTTTTTCCTCTTTAGCTAACTGTTTAATTCTGGTTTGTTATTATGGTACCCTGTGCTGTAGCTGAGCATAAATGCTAGTTTAAAAAATACAGAAATTTTGCCAAATACAATTTCAGCCTTCTAGAGCTTTCTCACTTCCCCCTGGCTGATCTGTAGCCACAAACAGATAGTTACACTCAATTTTATGTTTTTCAAATTTGCCACTATACTGCGGAATAAATTGCTGCTTACCCAACTCCTTCCAGCACTGGCTCACCTTGAAGCAATTGCCTCTTCCCTCCCAGCTGCTGCTTGCCAGCTTTTCCCCTCCTGCATGGAGGGAGAGCATTGCTGGAGCTGCTTCCATGTGTGGTGGCCCCTCTCTCTACTTCCAAATGGAAGCAAAGTAGAGGAAGGAAAAAGGAAAAGCTGAAAAATGCCTGCTAGTTGAAACTCCCTGATTCTCTTATCATTTTGCCAGAGAGGACAACCAGTCAGCTGCACTGGGTTGTGTCTTTTGAAATGGGGACCTGAAGGCTGTTGTTGGGATGCTGGCTCTGCTCCTGGGCTGAAATGCAGGGAGCTTATTTTCAGTTTCCTACATGGCTTTGAACTGTCTTGTTAGCACACAGGCTCGGAGTACTGGCATCCACTGTTTGGTGTTACTGATGGAGCTGCCAAAATTTCATTACTGTGGGCCAGGAGGAAACCAAGCCCTCACAGGAAAGTCACAGAAGTACGGAAAATGAGCACACAGGTTTTGCTTTGGGCAGAATTGCAGTGGCTGCAGGTCTCTGAATTAATGTGGGGAAGTTTTTGATACACTGACTAACCCACTCACCCCTACCTTCCCAAGTGTAAAATGTAATTTAATTACTTAATTTGTCCAAAGAAGAAAACTCAGTGCTTCATCATTATCCTAGTAGGTTTTCTTTAACAAAATCATTCTGAAAGATCACTATTGTTATGAAATGAGATTAAGACATGGTTTTTCAGTCAGAGAGACCATTTGGCTGAACAGTCAGTTATTATAATTAAAGATTCTTTCTTTCTTTAAATCTTGGCTCAGTCTTAGGCTTAGACCACTAAGGCTATAGTAATAGTTTGAAATGAGCACAGCATTTCTCTAGTCCATGAAGGAGCAATGAGATGATGGAGGCCAGCAAGTTGGCTCAAGAGTTTGTGCTCTAAGAAGAGTTTGGTGATCTTTACCCTTGAGAAAGTATAGAGAGTGATGTATGTGATGTCTATGTCTACTTTTTGTACTCAGGAAAGGAAAAGTAAGGTGAATAAAGACTTTGCATTGGGTAAAGGAATGACACTACAGTGGCAGGGTAGACAAGACAAAGAACTATATTAAATTGTAGACCACAATAGTCAGGATGGAAAGGAGTTAAGGAGAAGTTGGAACCTGAAAGACATTTGGGTGAGAACAGCGAGAAACATCAGGTGCAGGTGGCCTGGGAAATTAACTGGAGAAGCTGGAAAGAGGTGTAGTATTTGCAAATGAAAATTATTGGGTTAGCCCCCACACACTCTGTAATGGTAGTCATGACTGGTTGACAGAACTTGAAGATCCAGAAAAGGTTCAGAACATAGAGAAACTGCAGCAAAGGAAATATAGGTGGAAATTAATGATATGCACTAAATAAATAAAATAAATAAATAAAAGCTCTTGATATACTTGCTTTGTTCAGCCTGGAGAAGAGACTGAGGGGAAACGTCATTGTAGTGTTCAATGAGGGGAAGCGAAGGGGCAGGTATTGTTCTCTTCACTCTCATGATCAGGGGCAGGACTCAAGGAAACAGCCTGGAATTGGTTGGAACAGGTTTAGGTTGGATAATCAGGAGGAAGCTTTTCACCCAGAGGGTGGAACGGGCTCCCCAGGGAAGTGGTGTCAGCACCAAGCCTGACAGAATTCAAGAAGTATTTGGACCATGCTCTTGGGCACAGAGTGTGATTCTCAGGGTGTCTTGTGAAGGGCCAGAAGTTGGACTTGATCCTGGTGAGTCTTTCCCAACTCATCATACTCTATGAGTCTATGATGCATAAGATAGTTTTGAGTCATATGAATCTTATCTTGGAGGAGTATGGAAAAACATCTACTAGCTTTGTGTCGTCCCAAAGTTGGACGTGGACAACTTTAGTTAGAAGCCCTTGTGTAAGTATACATGGGTAGAGCAGAAGGAGATCTTTCATTACAGAAGGGTTTATCTTTCCCAACTTAAATTAGGAGGTAAATGGTACTAATAGTAATAGGGGCTGTTTATTTGTGGATGTGATTTCTTCACTACCTACCACAGGAGTATAAATACTTGAAGTGTTTTAGAATTTAATTCAGTATGACCTTGTATCTCATCTTAAAGCTTATTCTTAAAAATACCCACTTGTATTGAGTGTTAAGTTGATTTGCTTTATGTTGCATAGGAGCGTGAACATAGATCTGATTAAAGTTTTAAATTTTAAAAGTTGGCTTTTGTGAAATGAAGTAAACTGGTGATGTGTGTTGGACTGATGCAAGGCTTTTAATAAAGGACTGATTCAAATTTATTTGTATTAAAGTGGAAAAAAAAAATTGAAATTTGTTTCCTCTATAAAAAGAGTGGGAAAAAAGCTGTAGAGAGGAATTCCATATCTAACTGGGGATCAACCCACTGAAGTGCTATTATGAGCTTGCAGAAATTTAAATGAATGGTAGTGATCATCCTTTAAAGTAATGTCTTGAAAGTCCAGAAGTGGAAGATTGCTGAGACTCACCAAAAACTAAGCTGGCTTAAATCTTGCAAGGGAAATGAAAAGCAAATCTAGATTTTTAATTTTATGTTCTAGTAGTGCAAATAAAGACAACAAAGGAAATGCGTATATATGCGAAGGAAGAGGGAACACATTACAGTTGGAAGGTTATGGTTCATAAAGGTCTGGATCCAGAAGCATGTGAGCATCTGCCTCAGTTTTCTGTATGGGAGATCAGATAGGACACAGGGGCATGCACCAGGTGGTGAATGAGATAAAGACTTAGAGAAACAAAAGATTCTTCAAATGTTTCTGAGGTAAAACTCCCAAGAGCCAATTGCTCTTAATTTCTCTTTTACAGAGAAAACTTGTGTTTCCATCTCTGAGCACGGTAAAAATGGCATTTGACATTTCAGATTCATTAAGACCATTAAACCACGGATCAAATTTTATTTCCTGCTATTGTACAACTGGAGCTTAGCAAATAAAATATTTACATTTAAGAAGGGGGAAAGAAGCAGATCCGGGTGGCTGCAGACATATTCATCTGCCCTCGATGGACTGCAAAGTAGAGCAGATTGTGAATAAGAGAATAATTTAAGAAGTGGAGTTAAATATTAAGTTTCATTAAACACAGCGTGTGTTTACCGAAAGGAGACTGATGTCCCAAACTAGCTCATTTAAAAACTGATTTTGTAGATGTGACTGATCTGGCACTAATCAAACTGTAATTTATTAAAGTATTTGTTGTGGGACTTGATGGGAAATTATTCATTCAAGCAGGAAAAAAGAAGGATTAATGCAAAAGTTAGTTCTAATGTGGACAAGGAGTTTGTAGAGGGCTTAAAATGAGCAGTGTTTTGAAGAAAAATAATGGGTTGTAGGAACTTTTTAAGTCTGCACCTGGGATGCATTTTTATTTGTGGTTGTGGGATGAAAATAATAGTGTGTGAAGCTGGGAGTCATAGCTATGCTCAAAATACTGTTTACTGCAGAAGAGGAACCATACCTTTTTTTAGATAGTTATATTGAGCTAAAGATTTATTGTTAGTATAATTTAAATCTTAATGGTCTAATCCAAGGATTGTTATTAGTGCAGGTGTAATTATTTCAGGAAAAGATTTATATCTATGCAGGTGTTCTAATAATGTTAACAACAACGCCACCACCACCACAGTTAAAATTGTTATACCTAGACTTAGATTCGACTGCTTTTCCTGATGTTATGCTGAGTCTTCCTCAGCTCTTCTTAGCCCTCAGGTTGGTGATTTCGTTGTGTGGGTAGTGGGGATGGTTATGGTGACCTGTCATCATCTGGGGTCCTCAGCCAGGAGGATGTTCATGTTACTGGTTTCTTTTTCCTTGCTCTAGGATCAACCTGGGGTTGGTTTTTTTATGTTTGCTAGCATACTTTGATGCCTTCCTCTCTCTTTTCTTTGGTCTGCACTCATGTTATATCCAGACTTCCTTAGAGATGACACCTTTTAGGTATATTTGAAACTATTTCTGCTTTCTCTTTCTTACCCCTATATCCAGTTTTGTCCAGGCCTATGTCTGTGTTTCTTTATCTGACCTCGGGACAGTTGTTTATAACAAGTGTTTGTGTCTCCATTGTCAAGCCAGTACCCCATCTCATATCTTCCATATCTGTACTCCTCTACACTGCATCCTATGTCTCTACTTCCCAAGGCTGTTGCTAACATACTAGGCCTGCATTTCTTTATAGCACGTTATCATAATAGAGTTGTAAAACCTGTGTGGCTCCATACAATGACAAAGAAAAGTAAATCAAATCAGCCACAGCTGGTTGGTCAATTAGGAAAAAATGCAGTTGCAGCTAAAGCAAATATGACAAAGCTGTGGACAGGCCAAGGAATGCTCAGAAAGGGCAAACCTGGACAAGCCTCGGTCCAGAGCCCCTGGCAAGCTTGCAACAAAGCCCGTGGCCCATCATTAGCAATGGCAATACCTTCAGGATTGCTTTACATGCAGCTTAACAGTATCATCAGCATAGCTGGTGTTTGGCACATTATACTGGAAGAGCTGGAGGACATGGGCAGGTTAAATCACGTGAGAAAAGCTGATTGTTCAGAGTGGTAATTTGCACTCATGTGGACTAATAATAAAGTACTTGCTTCTATAATCTGGGACTTTGCCAGTTGCTTTGCAAGGAACAGATGAAGGGAAGGGCTTGTGCCTAAAAGTTATTAACAGCAAAAAAAGCTACCTGTAAAAGACATATGTGGTCCTGGGATGTGCTGCATATGCCAGCTTCAGTCAGGCTAGGAAAAATAAACACTTGCTCACCAATACAGCTTCATCTGAAATTATCTGCTTTGTTCTGAATGCTTGTGTTTGGCAAAGACTTGTTCAAGTTCAGGAGTACCTGGCTGTGAGTTAATGTGTGAGTGCAGATAGAGTCACTCTGGCAAGCTTGACTTGCGCTAACAGAAATCCAGAGGTCTAAGAAGCACAGCATGGAAGTGCCTGTGCTGCCTTGGGCTGCCCGCTTGAGTGGGATTGTAAAATTAGGTTGAGGGTAGTGTGGGATTTAAAGTGGGAGACTCAGCTCTGTGCAGAAAGTCCCTTAAACTGCAGCCATGGAGTGATTTCTGCCTGATTCTCTTTCTGGGGCTCAACATGTAATTGAAACCATGGATGGGTAGTTGATGAAGTCATTAATTCTCTGATTGCCTGCCATTTTTAAATTTTCCTTTCATTTTTTTACTTGCAAGCAGAGATTGACTGTGAAATCAACTGTAAGACTGAAGTAATTCCTATGCCTTATTTTTGCTGCAAGAAGCTACTTGCTATGGTGTATCTCAGCTGGTCTTCAAGTTCACTTCATTATACACTTCATGTTTTTTTAACTGTCTCTCTTTTAGTGTTTAACTATCATTAACTACTTCTCTCTTCTCTCTTTCCTGTTTTGGTGCTCTTTACGTGGTTACTCTCTTTTCCTCCAACTTCCCATTTAAAATGTTCTAAGCTCTCTTTCTCTCTCTTTACCTTTTCTCTCTTCTGAAGTTTCCTGTAGCAGCCCCAACCCCAAATATCTCTTTTCTTTCCTTCACTTTTATCTTTTTCTTTCCATGGTTGTAAATACCACTGCCATTTGTTTAAATGCTACCACCTTGCTCTGTTTAGGGGCTGTCATACAGGATTTTAGAGATGCTTTCCTTTCATCGGACGTGTTTACTTGTTACCCTTGGTGTAGCCAGAAGACTCATTACAAAAATCAAAATATCCAGGGGGAGTCCATTTTGTATGTAGTGTAACACTTTTTATTTCATTGCCATTAGCAGTTTTGACAGTTCTTTAAATCAAAGGTTGAACAGAAAACATTATCAAAGAATCTAATAAAAAGGAAAAACTGTCACCTTTGAATTTTGAAAAAGGAAACCAAAAAAGACAAAGTTATTTTCAGTAGAATGTATAGTTTGCAGAAACAAGTCCAGTCTGGCAAGTTTTTATCTTACTCTATATTTTAACTGCCAACTGAAATATTTGCAAGAAAAACTGAAGATTGGAGTCAAATACTTGCTGGTAGATTAAATTTTCTGGCCTTTTGAAAAAAATACCTACTATTTCATGACTACTATGTATGGGCTGTTTGTAGTTTTGTTAGAGCACCCACCTTTGCTGTTTATCATGTGCAAAACAGTTAAATGGTTTTCTGTGGTCGTACTGGTTACATCAAATTCGAGGTGTTGGCGTGGTGTGAGGCAAGGTATCCATTTGTACAACATAGCTTTTCACGTGTTGGTATAGGAAAGGCACTTCAGGAAGCAGCCTGGGTCTCTGCAGAGAGACAAAATACCTATCTCTCTGCAAGTTTAGTGTTTGCGTTAGACATTCAGCAAGTTTTTGGCTGTAGGGAAGCCTTGAGTCTTAGGAAAACATGCTATATTAAGGCTCTGTGGGGTTTTGTTTATAGGGCTTCTGGAATGTTTCAGACTCCAAAACCTAACTATTTTCCCCATCTGTTTTGCTGAAAAGAATGTCACTCATATTTAAATTTGAGTCCCTTTCAACTTAATATGAGGCAGCTTCCCTAATAACAGTTATCCATGACTCCCAGTGACTGCCAGCAGCCTCTAGGGTATGTGTGACGACATCCCAGGTCCCTGAGGTGGGAAGCCAGGATGTAGGAGGCAGCCCCAAACCTGTGGCCATCTCTTGTATTTGGTGGCATCCCATGGAGTAAAACCACTAGTGCTGCCTTTGCTTCAGCTCCTGATACCCCGCAGATAGTGACTTGAGATTATGAAAGTGTTTCTCTCTCACCGAAGGATTCTGGTAAGTTGACTGGAAGAGATGAAGTTAGAAGACAAGTTATAATGAAAATGGGATATTAGGTGATGTGCAGTGTTACTGGTGGGGAGGCTTCTCCAAAGGAAAGGGACAAGGGACTGAGTGTGGAGTTTGATTTTTTTAATAGTATGGCAGCTGTGTTTGAATCATAGAATGGTTTGTATTGGAAGGGACCTGAAGGGTCATTTAATTCCAACCCCCTGCCATGGGCAGGGACACCTTTTTACAAGACCAGGTTGCTCAGCGCTCCATCCAATGTGGCCTTGAACACTTCAGGGATGAGGCTTCCACAACTTCCTTGGGTAACCTGTTCCAGTGCCTCACCACCTTCACAGTAAAGAGTTCTTTCCTAATATCTAATCTAACGCTACTTTCAATATGAATTCCTCTTTGTTCTATCACTACATGCTCCTGTAAAAAGTCTCTCTTCATCTTTCTCGGGAGCTCCCGTCAGGTACTGGAAGGCTGAAATTAGGTCACCCCAAAGCCTTCTCTTTTCCAGGCTGAACAAACAATTTTCTCAGCCTTTCCTCATAGAAGAGGTGCTCCTTTGATTATGGAAAAGCAGTTTGAAGTAAGCTGAGCTAAAAGGCAGGTTGCATATTTAGTTTTTAATTGCTTATTTAATGTATTTATTTATTTATAAATTTTATTTATTTAATTAATTTTCTGTGAAACATGACAGGCTCTGAGTGGAAACATGTAGCAGAAGAAAGGGAAAAACAAACCCAAGCTCTCTGGCAACTCATATGCTCTACTCTGGGCTCTGAGTTCACTGGAAACAATGATGGCCCTTTCTTTTTGATGGGAAATGATACTTTCTTTTGAAGTAAATGAAACTGGTGCTAATGACAGCTCTTTCAGACATTTGAATGCCAGGTCTCTTGCAGTCTTCAAATGAGCTTTATTTCAACACACCTATTAAGTTGTCTCATCTGACTTCTAGAATGATATTAAAGCCAGATACTTAAAAGTTTCTGTGTTTGGGATTGCTCTCGTGTTTTACATGTCAGTTATAATTATGTCACATTTGAGCAAGAGGTTGCCAGCAGAGGATACTGAGGAATGCCAAATTAAATTTCAAATGCATTTTGTTCTTTGTTAATGTTGAGAAATATTTCTCCTCTAAGGTTGCTGTGCTCAGCAAATGAGATCAGGCTGCCATTAAACTCTCTGTAAATATCAGTCTAGCTGAGTTCTAAAGGCCATCTTAGTGGCACTGTTACACCTCCTCTGAAGGCTGGTGTAACATGAACGTTATGGGTCCTGGTTTGAAGAAAAAAAACAACAACAGCAACAACAAAAAACAAACCCCCCAAAAAAACAAAAATAAAATTGGGGAAACCTTCCTTTCATCCAAGCAATCTCTAGTCCACTGTCTTGGTACCTGGCTGGCTACTAGAGGAAAGGGGAAGGTTGCTTATTTTTAACATATGTACTGAAGGCCCTGTGTTCTGATAAACAGTGCTGAAATGAGACAGTGCAAATTCTAGGAATAGGAAAGGGAAAGCTCAGAATGACTTTTGCTGACAGGTTAGTGACTGATGCTTCGTCCCCAAGCAAATGTATTTAATTCCTTTTTTGTATTTGAATATTTGCTTCCCAAATCCAGATTTTGGGTTTATTAGCATGCTGTGGATAGCCTCTAGCAGTGTGTGCAAGTCCTATCTCTGTGCCTACTTTGCATTTTGAACAATTAGTTTAATTTATATTATGAAGAGACACTAATTGGAGGGGAAGGAAGAAGTACGTAGCAACATGCCAATGACAATTAGGATAATGCATCACATCTCACCTATGTAAGTTTTTGTGAAAAAGCTCTCTTCAGGTGTCAATTAAGCCTAATAAGAGCTTGCACCCTTGCAAGGTAGACAGTAGAGTATTCCCTACTTCATATGAATTCTGTAAACTGAAGAATGAATTGTATGTTTTGCTTATTTTTACACAGCCAGAGGTCAGTAGGGAAGAGGGGAGTTCCAAACCTGTCAGGATCCTTGATTCTCTAGCAGGTTTCTAAAAGACAAGCAATAGTTACAGAACTTCCCATGGCAGAACTCATCCAATAACATCAGTGATGCAGATCAGGGATTTGGTACACAGGCTGGAAAATGGTTAAAAATCTCCGTATTCTCTCTGGAATGAAGATAATTGCCCATTCTGGCAATAGCTAATTATGTTTGACCTGCTTGTGTCTTGTGGTCCTGAAGCAGAGCTTCCCAAAAATGCTTTAGTTGGAGTCCCACTTTTTACAGTCTCACTAATCATTTTTTTTCGTCTCTGACATTGATTGCAGAATGCAACAGCAACAACAGCAACGTCGAATGTTCGCAGCTGCCCTCCTGGCACTCGTTTTCATTCTGGCAGCCGTGAGTACCACTGAGGCTGGCAAGAAAGAGAAACCAGGTAAGGTCCAGTCTAATTCAGAGTTTATCCCCAAGATAGATAGCATGTGTGGGAGAATGTCAAATGCTTCTGGTTTTGTTATGAAATTCAGGTCATTTGTTAACCTTTTGACATCAGGGTAGGATTTGTGGCTGTGACGTGTTCTGTGTTAAACAGGGAAACAGAAAGTAGTTTCCATGTCAAGTGGCATCTTGACAGCCCCAGAGACTGGAGGCCTTGGTTTATCACACAGTGCATATTGCAAAGCAGCTTAAAATGTGCTCCGTGAATAGCTTCATGCTTGACTTAGGGAGAACCAAACAGGAGTGGTGAAAGAGCAGTTATGTCACTCGTTCCGTGTTGTAAATGACAGTGCTACACTGATGCTGTGTGATGTGGAAATCCTCTGACAAAGAATTGTACTGACTCGCTGTTGCACAGACAGCCAGACATCCAGCAGTACTTGCTTTCTGTCAGTGATGAACTCAGACCTCATTATAGGAGAAACTGGCCTGGGGTGGAAAATTCATATCTGTCAAACTCAGTTTTGACATTTTTAAAAGATTATATATTTTTGTCTTTTTCTTAAGGACTTGTTATTTTCAGGCTACTTACACACCAGAAAATAGGAACTGTGAGTCTACCAGAATTAGTGTTCCCAGTAAAAAAAAGGAGCTTTTTAACCATTTTGGCTTTGTGGAAATATGAGAAAAGAATAGCTTAAACATGCAAGACCTAGAAGAAAAATAATTTTATATTATATATACATAATTTTATATATTATATATATTTAAAGCTGCTTGTGATATTTTAGGGGCCTAAGTAATTATTTTTGTGAACCCTTGGGTTTGATAACATTGCTGTCTTTTCTCGTAAGACTTGGGTTTAAAGATCTAAATAAAATCATGATCCTTACTTTTGTCCCTGAGCAACAAACCCACCTGAATTATCAGCACTCTGGATACACTTCTCCATGTAGCTCCTTTGCCTTTGAAGTTTTGTTCATATTCTGGTATAAAATGTGACATGGTATAGCAAATCCAAAGTTTGCATCCCCCAGCTGTTCCCTGGAGGTGCTCAAATCCTGTGATACACAACGTCAGCACATACATTTCTCATTGTTTGGTGTGCAGTGCTTCAGCTGGAATTGAGGATATTTGCATGCCACCAGCTACTGGAGACAAAGGAGTGTCCTTTCTGAGTGAGAGCCCTCCTGCATGTTTTGGTCAGAGATACTTGTGGGTTTTTAGATTTCTGAGGATGAGAATCCACTTGAGAATATCCAAGAGGACTAGTAAACATGTCAGTTTGAATGATCATCCTGCTTTGGACTCAAAGGGGCTGACTTGTCTCTGCAGAATTGGGAAGAGCATGTCAGACCTTTTGCTTTTAAGCCAGTTGTGTTACGAATGTCTTCCTTATTCACCCTTCCAGGTGCTGTTACTTTGGCTAAATTTAGAGAACTTCTCCATAGGCTCTGGGTACTGACCACTTCTCTTGCTTGGTTCCTTGTCTCCATCCAGAGAAAAAGGCGAAGAAGTCTGACTGTGGGGAATGGCAGTGGAGTGTCTGTGTGCCCACCAGTGGTGACTGTGGCCTGGGGACACGTGAGGGCACTCGCACTGGAGCTGAGTGCAAACAAACCACCAAGACTCAGAAGTGTAAGATTCCCTGCAACTGGAAGAAGCAATTTGGAGGTCAGCATCACTCTCTTAAGGGATTTACTTCGTTTTTTATTTTAAATATGGGGCAGGAAGCCTGTATTTTCTGCTTAGTTGTGCAAATGTCTTGGTGAAGGGGTTAGTCCTGTATTTCAGGTTCATCAGAACTAGAACATGCAAGGTGTCAGAAGGCAGCTTCCTCAGAGCTCTTAATATAAACTTAATATAAACTTACTATAAACTCAGCCTTCCAGCATGCTGAAATCTGCTCTCTGTAGTGTTCAGCCCTGTGTAGGGCAGTAGTGCAAGTTCACAGCTGTGAACCTCTGCGATGGCTATCGCAGGCTTTACGGTGTGTGATGTGGAGCACGGGGGGCTGGCTGCCTGTGTGTGCAGTGAAAGGAGTGGCTGAAGACCAGTGTATTTCATTTTGATCATTCAGTTCGTAAAGTTCATATGTAACAGTTTGGGAAGATATGTCAGATCTGTCCTGGACAAGATGTCTGTCCAAAACTCAAATTTTTTTTACAGAATCACAGAATGAACTGTGATTTGATTACTCTTGCAAACTTGGCTTTTTTTCTAGTAAACAGCTTGCATGATTTTGAAATTATTGTGACCTTACCAACACAATCGGTGCTGCAGTTTCAGACTTGAGAAGTTTATGGTTGCACATACATTCTAGAAACTGTTCAAGCCTTATTTGGTAACCTCTGTCATCACACAAATGGAGCAACAGCCATATAGAATGTAAATGACATTTCCCACTGCTGTTTCTTTTTTTTTTTAATTGTTTATCTTCATAGCTGAATGGATTCTTCTTTATGTGACAAAAATGCGATATCCATGCAAAAGCACGACGATTACATTTTGAAACATTGGAGAGGGGGGAGACTGCAGTTACCTCTGCAAACAGTCTTTGAAGTTTTCTTGGGATTCTTTTCCTCAGCTGCGCATCTTTTTGTCTGTGAGCACGAGCTGCCTGTGATATCCTGTTAGACTCGTAACATTTTTGTTTTCACTCAGTCATTGTGTTTTAAATTTTGCCTTTTGTTTCCTTGCTGCAGCGGAGTGCAAATACCAGTTCCAGGCCTGGGGAGAATGTGACCTGAACACGGCCTTGAAGACTCGAACCGGGAACCTAAAGAGAGCCCTGCATAACGCTGACTGCCAGAAGACTGTCACAATCTCAAAGCCCTGTGGGAAGCTTACCAAACCCAAACCTCAAGGTAAATTCCATTTGCTGAAAGCTGCGTGATAGTTCATTTAAATCACTGGGTTTGTGATGTCCTGCATGCTTCAGTGGGAGCTCAGTTGTACAGGATATTGCACTCTCATGGCCTTTCCTCAGCTCTGCACTGCTCCTGTCTCTCAGTGCTCAGGCAGGGAATATTCCTGAGCTGGATAGTCAAGGCTGTCTCACACTTGAAAGGTAAGCAGAGGATTAGAGCTCCAGTTTTAACTTTACACCACCTGTACTGTTACGAGTTTGCTTACACAACTAGACTTCCAATGTAAAGATTCATTTCATAACTCACTTGTTGATGGGAACAGAATAATAATAATAGCATGAAAAAGTATCCCTTGATAAGGTCATCTTTTATTTAGGTTTTGTTTGGTATTGAATAATGCCTAGTTGAAAAAAGGACTGCTTTCCTTCTGGACAAGTAACATTGAAAAGATATTCATCTCACTTCACACTGAAATATGAAAATATTGTTCACCCTTGGGGTTGTTTATTCTTTATTCAAACATAGCAGGAAAGATAGTACAGAATGTATATGTCTTATTTAAGTGTGACTGACAGTATAATTTGCAGCACACAGAAAGACATATGCCCTGCAATTGTGTTTCCAGGTGGCCCTTAGAAAAACTTATTTTCTTTCTAATTATTAAAGCTTTTTAATGTACTCTTTTGTTGGAGTAGCAGGTGTTAACATGTATAGGATGATTTATAGTGGAAACTAAAACTGTAAGATCTTGTTTGAGATACAAAAGTAATGTGTTTTAAGTAGATTATAAAAGCTATGCTACCCTGACATTTGTTTACTTAAAACCAGCAGGGTTTGACACATTCCAGGCTCTGAATACTTGGAAAATAATACAAATAAATGTGATTAGATGTGACAGGTGCACCTGGAACAAGCAATTTTCAAACTGTGGGTTGTGGTGCACCATTGATCGGAGGAGCACCTGCAGGTGGCCTGCTCTGCTTGTGCAACCAGAGAAGTTGCAGGCACTTTGTGTTTGTGCATGCATCCATCTACTTTGCAGTCAGTGTGGCTCTGACTGGTTTTCCTTGCACGCCGTCCATGAAGTTATCAGACGACTCTAGAACCTGTGTAGACAGTTGTCGCTGTCATACTGGAGACGGAGAGAAACGAGGCAGGCAGGACCGAGGAAAAGTGGAAGTAATTATTTATTTACAGACCGGTTTATATTCTCTAGGTCGCTTGAATGGCATCAGGGCCCTTGACCATCCACCTCTCAGGATGATTGGCTAAATCCTACAACACCCATTTCAAAACAATTCTGCAACTAAACATAACAATATTGCAAAACATTGTACAGGTGCAAGATAAAGGAATTATTTACAAAAACCCGTAGCAGTGTTTTTCATAGCTTTCGTGAGAAACACAGAGCTCTCACAGAATGCTGCAGAAAACTGGAAAATTTCTCTGCTGAAGCTTTTCAGTGTCCACGGACAGTGACAGGCTGTGGAGCTGCACAGTTACAACTAGATTTTGAGAGACCACTTGTGTTGGTTGAGCTGGCAACAATAAACGTCATTTAGGGATTGAGGTGATTGCATGGGAATGCAGAATGGGCTTTGAGATGTGTGATTTTATTGTTTAGCAGTTTGGGGGGCAGGACTTTTTTTCATGTTTTCGGGGTTTGGGTTGTTTTGATGGGTTTTTTTTGGGTTTTTTTCACTAAGTTTCCATGCCTAAGTAGCATTTGAGAGTTTACTGAATGAGGTTTCCTATTGTGCTGCCAGAAGGCCTCTGCCCCTGGAGCCTCTGCCTTGTCCTGGTTCCACTGAGTCATATATCCATATTCTGTCAGTGGCTGTCAGAACAGGGGGAGGGGGAGACAAAGCAGAGCATTGATGCAGCATTGTTTTGTGGCAGCAGTGCTCTTGGGTGGTACAGGCTCATTTTCAAGTTATAGTTTTAAAGGCAGAGCTTGAGAAATTGCTGGATTGAAGTCAACTTTAGCTGATTCTAGATTCTAGGATTGAGTTATAGCTGAGACTGAAACTTGGATTGGGACTGACTGCAGCAAACAGTTATGGGGTTTGACTTAATTAGGAGACCTGACTTCATTTGATTTGAAGGAATGTGAAAAGAGAAATAGGTACAAATGTGGGTTTTTAATCATAATAACTGTGGGCAGTTCTGCTCTCCTGATCTGCGGTAGAAATCTCACGGCATCTTCCTGCGTGCCACCTGCTCACTCATCTGCTGTTGGCATTAGTCACACACACACAGGCTGCCTGGGCTCTGAGCTAAGTCCATATTGCAGATCTGTGGGTATGACTACATGGGAGCTACCCTGGACGGCGTGTTGGCACCAGTAGGAGGAACTAGAGGAAGAAATTGGGTCAAGCAGATTAGTACTGTATGAAAAGTTTTGCCCCACTGAACTTTATTTCCAAGTTAAAAATCAGAGTGCTGGAATGAGAGTATTTGTTTTCTTCCTGAGGTGAAGGAAATTACAGGTTGGAGGTAAGTCCAAACCCACAACTAGATAAAGGAAAATAATTAAACTGCATTCAATCTGTAGCTAGAATCTTAATGAATTTCCTTCTTTGGAGATGAGAAGTAAGAACTGGATTATGGCTTGAGCCCTTCAAACGGTGTACAGTTATATATTAGGCTCCTTTTGCACCCCTAACTTTGCATCAGTGCCTCAAGACTATACCAGAAAAAGCCCATGATGCATTATTTGGAAGCAGCAGGTTATTCTCTGAGGCACAGTGTTGCAAAAGATCTATATTGATACTCAGCTAGATCTGTGAATGCTGATCAAGGGCTGTCCATTCCTCCCAGGATTGCCTGGAGTAGCAAGGCAGCAGCTCTCTGACATTTGGGTGCTCTGGCAGCAGAGCAGTCAGTCAGGGGCTTAGCAGTTCCAGGAATCTGTTTTACTGGGAATGGTTACCTTTCTGACTGGTCTTTGCTTCAAGAGCTGCACCAATGAACGTGTCTCTGACAGCAGCAGGCTGAGAGTACCAAAAGCAGGTGTGAATTGACTGAGAATATTGCACTGAAAAATACTGGTATGTTCAGAAAAAAGTGTTGTTTTCATGATTTTCCTGACCCTTTTCCTAACCCCCTTTCCAGTGAGGTGAAATTTCACATTCTATTAGGTTGTGTTTGTAACGTCTCCATTACATCAGTTTTCCTTTTGATTTCATGTTGTAAATGAGGTCAGTAAAAGCCCCTATTTAGCTTCTCCAATCAACGGTAGTTTTATATATCTTCTTTTACTTTTTTGTCACTTTCTATCTTTTAAAGCTAAAACTTCTGTCTTAAGTATTTATATAAGAATTTACCCACAATAAGAATACTCACTACTGGACTTACCTAAATTCCTTCTATTATTGCAAAAGAGTTTTTCTTATGGAGAGACAGGATTTTAAGCAGTATGCTAACCATGTCGTCTACAGATCTGTGTTGAAAGAAGAAAATATTGTTGTATTTCTACCTTTATTGCTCATTAGACCCACTAAATTAGCTAAATATAATTTTAATTTTGATCACTGATTGCATGGGGAGTATCTGAGACCTTTGAAATTCTTCCTAATTTTAAAAAAATTAGTTAATGTGATTATTTAAGAACCCCAGAAATTGAGTGGGTAAAACAGGTTGACTAGGCCTGACCGGTGAACTGTTGTGCATCAAATTTCACCTGACACATTTCCTTCAAGTGATAGGGTGTCTGAAGTTCCTCCTCACCTTCTCTGTTCTTTGAGAAAAATGCAAATTGATTGATCTTAAGTGTAGATGCTGCTCTACTGTTGCTTATCCACCTTTCCATCTCATCAACATATGGCAGCTTT
This sequence comes from Rhagologus leucostigma, assembly GCA_013397725.1. Lineage (NCBI taxonomy): Eukaryota > Metazoa > Chordata > Aves > Passeriformes > Rhagologus > Rhagologus leucostigma. The sequence continues at coordinate 804,560 of VZTD01003908.1, forward strand.
GCTGATAGGATGAGTGTCTCTCCTCTCACTTAACGATTTCAAAAATGACTGCTGTTCATAGGAGTTGGATCTGTTCTTAACAGAAAGGAAAATTATACTTGGAAAAAAATCACAGGGTTTATCATTTTACAGATCTGTTGATAAAAGTACAGTTTGGTTTTCCAGGAACTTCTGTGATCTCTGACAAAAATTGTGCTAAGTTAAAGCAGGAGATGCTCATAAACTTTGGGAATCAATGCCTTCTTCATAAACTGGAGACCTAAGTGTTTTTGTGGATTTCTTTTATAGTTAGTAAGCATTCATGGAAAAGCCTTAAAATATTTTTTTAAGCACTCTTCATTATTTTGGAAACTAAAAAAATAAATATTTTCTTCTTAGCAACCGCTCTGTGTCAGTACTTTTTACTTCTGAGCAGCTGTTTTATGGATTACAACTATATTTAATGGTGAGAGCAGATGATGAACCAGAAATTTTAATTTTATCTGGCTTCCTGACAAGCTCTTTTCTCCATTGCTCACATGTTCTCAGACTGGAAGTCAGTAGCTTGGTCCTGGGCTGCTGGGCTAAATTGTAGGTAACACAGGATGAAAAACATCTTTCCTTCTTGAATATTGTGCATTTAGACAGAGAGATTGTCAGCAACATGACAGCGATGTCCCAGGCACCACGATTTGTTGTGTATTTAGTACACAAATGAGGTCATGAGAAAGCCTGTCACGAGGTCTGGAAAGGATGAAAGGATAATTTTTATCACAAAATCCAAGTGGAGGCAGGCACCTCTCCTCTAGCACACACAATTGCATATTCTAATCAGTGTCTGCAAGGCCAGTGAAGTTGAAGGTCTCCCTAAACTGTCCTGACAGATGTGACAGACTCGGGCACTTCTGTCGAGTGGCTGCTCTAATGGCCAACTTGTGCTGAGGAGCACAAAACGCTTCCGACATCCTCCATCTGGCCTACTTCACCCCCACCCAAACTTGATTGATGCTTGTTCAGGTTCCAGCCAGCCAGAAACCAGAAGAATGGGGTATTGTCAGGATTCAGGAAACATTTTGCTTTAACTACTAAGAGAGGAGGAATTTATTTTCATTGAGCTGGGTTGCCTGATGGGCTTTATTTCTTTTTACACTCTTTCTGTCACTCTCATTCTTTCTCTTTCTCTCCCCATAACTGTTGTACTTTCAGATATTTATTCTTCCAATTAAGATAAAATTAAATAGAATAAGCAGTTTGCCTGCCCTTTCTGCAATGTACCCTTCATTTTTTTGAGTTATGCTGCTTTCTGATAACTTTTTCACCTGGCTGTATTTAGTTCTTTTTAATAAATCTCCCTTCCCAACTCTTTATCACTTTACAGTATATCACATCTATGAGTTACTTTGTCATGGCTCAGCTCAGTCCTTGCCACACAGGAAGACTGCATGCTAAGGTTGGCAAACATTAACACTGCTCACACTACTGTTGTCTTTAGTAATCGGGGTGCCGACCAAAGATCACATCCTCCAACAGGCAGTGTTTGGAAAGATTTCCCACATGAAGGCAAGACCTAACGGAGTTGTTACTGGCTGTAATCTCTTCTGTATGATTCAGATCAGGTTTAGCATTTAACAGCATAGCAAGGTGTCAGTACAGTTCCCTGTGTTTGGCACGGTGTGAGTGCTGCTGCAGGGGAGGAAAGACTGCACTCTGTATTTTTAATCGTTTCATATAATTTGAGGAGTTTTACTTCAGGGTTAAGTACAAATAATCTGCCCTACCTGGTTTCTTTTATCTATATATCTTTATAGGCAGCAATTAGCTAATCCTGCTATCACTCCTTGGAGCTCAGGAAGTCTAATTAAAAGGAAAGTAGTAATTGAAAGTCAGAAAGGCTAAATGATTTCCCAGATTGACTAAGTATCAGTGGCAGGTCCAGGCATGCAGCTAGTAGCTGCTGCTCCCTTTTATCATGAACTGGAGCAGACCATATCATGGTCTGCAAATAAAATTATCAGAATGTGAAAATTGACTTCAAGGTGAGTGTCTGAAGTGCAGTCTTTAATTAAGGTCTTTGGTTTCAACATCGGTAATCTCAGTGGACTCCCATCAGTGTTAAACACCATTTTACCTTGGGTCTTCTTAGGGAGCTTGGTGTCAAATCACAGAGATGAACTTGTGTTAATGAGCAGGTGTATCCCTGTCTTTACTTTGGTGGCAGGAAAATAAAACAGCCTGTGGTTTTTGAGCACTCCAGTGACAGATTCCTACCTGTAGGGAGAACATCTTACTTGCAGTGTGCTGCCAGAACAGACTGACCAGCTTTGGCAGGATGACTTGACTGCTGGATGTTGCAAGGAGCTGATGGTGGGGTATGAGTGACTTGCTCTCCTGAGCTATTTGTTGCTCAGACAAACTGGGTGCTGCACCGATGAAATTGGACCACTTCATTTTGCACGTTGGACAAGTTACTTTTTCTGGGGTGCCCTCCCTCAACTTTGCCTTAGTGCAACAGCACAAAGAGCAGCTGGAGGGGACACAGAGTGAGAGGAAATGACTTGTTAGGGCTGCGATTTTCTTTTGTTTGAAAGATGCTGGTGTCTCCTGTTTTGGCTTCACAGTCATGTTGTATCTCCCTCTGTAGGTTTTAGAATTCCCCATCTCTAATGTAACTCATTAGTCGTGCAGGCATGCAGCTAGTGTAATAATTAGTATTACAGGAGGCAGAATAATAGAATCTGCTCAAACTAATTAGTTATAAAAATGAGGGATTTTCTCATATTAGGAAACAGCTGTGATAGTTAAAGAAAAACCTGAAAGGCAAAACTGGGAGGTTTTTCTCTTGTTCTAAAGGGTGAGACAGGTTTATTGAAGAATGGCCCCTGGCACTGACCAGGAGCCTGTAGTGAAATACAGTGATCTGAGCTCTGTGGGACAGGACACGGGAAGAGTATGCCCAGTGGGAACAGCATAGCTGGCCGTTATTATTGTTGCTATCATCATGATTATTTGTATTGCATGAGTGCCCAGAGGCCCCAACTGAAAAAAGGGTGGCATTGTACTAAGCACTGCATAAACATTGTGAGAAGCAGTTTTGCCATGAATAATTTATGCCTTATGGCTCTGGGAAATGTGAAAACCAAGAGAAGAAACAGTGGTCCAGAGGGGCGAGACTGGGTACTAAATGCTTGGTTGTGTGCCCCGTGCTAGTCTGAGGACAAGGCTTGTGTTTCAAGATGAAGTAAAGCTCACTGGAAACTTCAGGCTCTGAGACTGATCTCTGTCATTTGGCTCCTTGCTGCCATAACAGGAGGAAATTTGATGTTTCTCAATTTCAGTGGGAATGAGAATAAGCTATATAAGAAAAACAAAACACAATGGTGCTTACAGTGTGGACCAGCCTCAAGCTGCTTATAAGCTGCCAGTGAAGCCCATAACTAATAAAGTTTGGATGCCTTTTAATGGTGTTTTTTCTGGTTCCGTTTCCTTGTGTTTCTTGGAGGCTTTGTGCTGTAGTTTCCCTTGAGACTGCTTTTGTACCTCTGAAAAATTTTCCTGTTTGGATAAATAATTTGAATGCCTTGTCAGATCATAGCATAATATCAATCTGATTGACACAACCCTAATTCCAGGGAGAAGGAAATGCATGTAGGAGAGGGAGAAAAGAAATATATTTTTTAACTAAACATTTTTCAATTTTTTTTTGTTCTGCAGCTTTTATGGGTGTTTTTGAAAAGGAAAACATTGGGATATTTCATGGAAACCTAAGCCTCCATGTTTTTCTGACCCCGTAGTTTGTATTTCAGATTTTTTTTTTCTATGCTGCCCCAAAAGATGAAGAACTGCATTTGACAAATTCTCATTTAACCCTGTTGTACTTGTAGGGATCTCTTTTAGGGTTTAATGCAGACCTTTGATGGTGAAAGCTTAAATAGCCTTGTGTGTCAATTCTGTTAGGTATTCATTGTCTCACTTTCCTGGCTCGTAAGAGCAGCCCAATCTCCTTGGCATTAGTTAGTGCCCTTGAGCCATGAAAATGCCTTAAGCTATGGGATTTGCTGTGATAAAAGGTATGCCATCAGCAAATGTTTACCCTCATTACAGTTCCCAGCAGTGACACAGAGAGAAAGCCCTGTTTCTTCCGTTCTGGCCTTTTCCTTTTCTATTTCTTCACTTCCTTTCCTTTCAGGCTTTCTTTTTTTCCCCCCCCTTCTTTATCCCTCCATCTCATTTTCCACATTGCCATCTCTCTATCTTTCCTTCTATCTGTGCTTACTGCAAAACTTTTGCAGGCAACTCTGCAGAGTGTGGAGCACTGATCAAAGCCAACTCCGTGTCCTGTGCCCTGAGGGTAGAGCTCATCTGGGGCAGATGCAGAAAGCACAGCTGAGAAGGCCATGTGCCTGTTTTTCAAGAGCTAACTGAATAAAATAGGTTCTCTATTCACAAATTATTCTACCACAAATAACTTTCTGCTAAATAACATTTTCTGTATTTTATATATATATATGTATATACTTACATGTAATACAGATCTCAGTTTGACATGTGTGATCTTTTTGCTGTATAGGTATATACTAAAGTACCAATGGATTATTAATGATTTCTGTTTCCAGCAGTCTCCTGCAGACATGTAAATGCAGAGAGTAAACCCTGAATGTATCAGTCTGTGCTTGCACCTGTCTTGCTGGGATTAGGGGGGATCTTGTGTACAGCATAGACAGAGAAGGGGCTGAAGAGCCAGCTAGGACTGTGTCTCTTGTGCTGAGCACAGAACATGATGAAGAACAGTGAGGAAGTCCTTACCCTACAGGAGCAGCAGTGCAAATGTACCCGAGGTGGATGAGAAGAAGCCAAGCACAGAGCAAAGTGAACTACTTCTGGAAATCAGTTAGCCAGACCCCTTTAGCAGACTCCAGCTGCAAAACAGCTTTGGTTTGAAAAGTTTATCCGTTGCAATCTTCTGAATAATTACTCTTAAGCTCTAACATCTTAAGGGCTAACATAGATGTAAAGAAAATGAGATGAAACTTTGATGTTCTTTGCCTTCGGGCTATTAGGCCATCTAGCAAAATCAGAAATTGCGTGTGTCTTTGTGGTCTTTTGAGTGCCTGTGCATAGGCAGTTTTGAAACTTTTTCTCCCAGATATTTGAGGGAAGAAAATCATCAAAGGGAAACCTTTCTGATGAAAATCCTTGGTTTCAGCAAATTATCTCTTAAATAAAAGCTCCCTGTAATTCCTGACTTGTTTAAGTAAGGATGTTAAAGAAAAGGTTTTAAAGGTCTTACATCTGTACATCTGATTGAAGAGATGGCTTCTGACTGTCTAAGATAATTTCAGAGTTTTGTGGCTCATATTAGAACAAATTGGATTATTTTCCCTCTACATTTATTTCTTCTTGCAATTCCGATGAGAAAGAAAAATTATTGACACACTTTCTGTGAGCGGTGACTTGGTTCCATTCCTTTGTCAGATATGTTAGTGTTTGTTACAAACATAAATCTGGCTACTCCCCATCCACAACACACTTTGCAGCGCGACTTTCTGACTTACTTGGGGCAGCTGCACCCTGTAGGTCTAAATCAAGTCTGTCTTGTGTTCAGCTGGGAACGAATCAAAGTCTATCCAAAACAAAGCTTTAGCAAAGTGAGAAGCAAAACAAAACCTGATGGAGAGGATTGAGCACAAGTGTCAAGAAATTGAGGAACACAGATAACTAGAGAAAGCTGTTAAGGAGTGCAGGCTAAAACATAAGGGATATAATCAATTGTAATCTATTAATGAAGTAAAAGCCACATCAAGGTCATTGATTGATTGGAGAGGTGCCTTCTGCTGCTGTTCAGATGGTGGATTATTGCTTTTTTTTCCCATCCAGTAGAACTGTGTTTCTGAAAGAGGCTTTACAGAAGAATTCATTATGGAACAAAGTTGCTATCATAATATAGTTTTTCCTGCTTATACCATTTGGAATGCATAAATGCTGTATATAGTACAGGCAAATAGGAAGAAGATTTAGATAGCCTTGAAAAGTTCTCTTTCTCTACAAGAAAAAGAAATAACACATTTAAAGGGTTTTTGGAAATCCAGGGATTTGTTTTTACAGTCATGGAAAGCACAAGATAGTACAGTTTCTGTTCATAGAGAGGAATATGAATCTCTTTAAGGTGATGATTTTTTTGCCAAGGTATAAAATCCTTGATTTTACCAAAGTAAAGACTTGTCCGTTCCACAGGGATTGGCATTTCATCCCTAAAATTCAGAAGCTCCCTGCATCCCATGGCACCATTGCCCTTTACCACCATAGCAACCTGGTGCTTTGGAAAATTTGCTTTAATGAGAGGTAGAGAGGCCTTTCTAAAACATGCTTTCCTCTGAGCTTGGTAAGATTGAGTGCTAGGTCCTGGGAAAATTGTATCCTAAACACCTGATGTGAAATTTTTTTACTCTAACCTTCTATCAGCACAGTTTTTGCTGTTTTGAATGATTTATATTGCTTTTGGGGACACTGCTTGACTTTTATGCACAGGAGTTCAGCAGCGCCACGAGTGAGTTGTTACCTTCTTTTCAGCAAATGAAAATAAATACCTGCAAATCTTGACTTACAAAGCTTGACTTCCATTAAAATGTAATTACCTCCCTTTTGTGCCTTATACATTAAGAGTGGCTTCAAATGGTGTGTGGCTCCTGTTCAACTAAATTACTTTCATTTGCTGCTTGCATGGTAAGAATGAGGTTCTGGAATAAAGATGGCTGTTTAAAGAGGACTGCTGCAGTTCCAAATTGCATAGAGAAAGTTCTGCTAATCAAATTAACTTCTTTACTCAGTAAGACCCTGACTGGAATTTTTGTTACTGGTCATCATGGGCCCACAGAAGTGGGGCCAGTGCTTATCCATGACCACACAGTTTTTAATCCTGTGAATAATTCTAAGGCTTGCAGCAATTTGTGGGGTTATTCTGGTGATGAATGATTAGATAATCCAGTGTCTGTGCATTGACGCACTTTGTTCCTGCAGTGCTGTTTGTTTTTTATCTTGCTGGAGGTGGACTGGTTCCAGGGGGGGAGCTGAGTGGCTGTGCAGTGCTTGGTTGTTGCACACTGCAGGGACTACCAGACATTTGAATTTGCTCTGTGTGCACCCTAGTCCAGGATACTTAACCTGGCTGAGCAGGTCCCTGAACCGAACAAAGTCTGCTCTTCTGAAATCCAGGATTATCATCTTGCTTTTTGCTTTGCTCCTGCCTCTCTGGGCCATGAATTCTACCACAAATAGCACATAAAGATACCTCCAACTGGTGTCTGGCACAACTGGGCCACCTAACTTGAAAGCAAATAGGGCAGTGAGTAGATTCAGATGAAAATTCTGTGTGGGCTGGTGTGAACCTGAGTTCCATCTGGTTAAGTGGTTTTACCATAGTGTCCCTCTGTATTTTTGGTAGCACTTGTCTGCAGCAAACACATTCCGTGAAGGCAATGGACAGCTGGTGCACAGATCCATGGCTCTGCCTGTGGAAATACTGTGCTCAGTGGAGTGGGTGATCTGAAGGAGGCTGCTGTAGGCCCAAAGCACCTGCAAATGGCTGGGTTCTGCTCAGGGTAGTCCCTGTTCACTGGGCAGCTTTTCCTGGTTCCTTCTGGCTCAGTGGTGAGTGTTGCTGGGGTCATGCTGCATTGCAGCTCCAGTGAGATGTGGAATCATCTTAGTGGCTTCCCCATCATAAAGGCAGTCTCAGTGGGACTGCTTAGTGGGTCACTATAATTTCTGATGGGACCACATTAAGATGCCTGGTAGGAAATGGCTCAACTGAAAGCCTTAACATCCAATCTGTGCTAACATGAATTTAATTTGATCATTTTCATGTATGAAACAGGAAACTGAAAGGGACTGTTGGATGCAGCGTATCTAGAGGATCTTTCCCTCACTTAACTGGCAAATGGCTACAGCTGATGCTGGAGTGTGGGACTGTTGGGCTGGCAGATAACTGGCATTGTACTATCAACTGGTCAGCCTTTGGAGCATGGTGACAACGGTGACCCTTTCAGTCATGCCGGGTTACTCTGGGGAGGGTAGCACTGGCAGGTTGATCAGGGTGATGTGGTTCCCAGTGTGGCTGTGTGAGCTGACCCAACAACATATCATAAAAGTGGAAATAGTGGCATAGGGCGAGCAGAGGTGAGGACAATAAAAGCCTGAATGACACAAATGCAGAGTAGGTCTGAGAAAATAAAAAACTTGAGCAAAGTGCATCTTAAAGCAACTTTACACATTGTTAGCCATGGACATACCATAGTCTGTACCCTGAGCATAATCAAAACAGGTAGAGTGTAGCTGTGAACAGACTTGTGCATGAGCATATGAACATCAACATTTTCATGGGTCAGCACATGGGTATTGGTGTCTGTGGTAGGAATTTTAAAAGAGCTTAAGGGCTGGGAAATATTTGAGCAGTTTTCTTTTTTTTTTTTTCCTTTTTTTTTATATTCCCATGATTCTCTGTATGCATGTCATTTCATGGAGCAAATATGCTGTGCATCAGTACAGATTACCTGTCGGAAAGATGAAGCCATGGTGGTGTGAATACTTTTAATGAGGGAGAAATTACATCTGGCACATGACAGTTTTACTCCACCGAGGCCCAAAGCAGAGTCACTTGTCTTTGTAGGTAGATGGGTTTGGCAGTGTGGATGGTGTGTGAATTACCACAAGGTAGACAGCAGGGAAGAATTAAGAAAGCACGAGACGTGGACGCACAGGGGATTAAGTGCAAATGGATAAACAGTGGGTTGTCTGATACCTCAAGTCAATTGAGGATGGGGACCTGGTGTATTCACATGACTCCAGACCAAAATCCTCTTCTGGTGGTGTTCTCGTTCCTACCATGACCTAAACAAACTCTTCAGCAGAGTCCTCTTAGCAGTCTGTCTGCATTTATCTGTCTCCTTTGCTTATAGTAAATTTGGTTGAAGTCTGCATAGTGCCCTTCTGCTTGTGCTGGATCTAAATAGATTTCACAGAGTCCAGTGCCAGTCTGATTGATAAAATGCCACTGTTTCTTTCAGAGAAAGTGGAGTTGTGTGGGGAATGAAAAGTATGAGGGAGAGTGCAATCAATACAGAACCCAGGAGGATCAGTCTTATAGAGAGGCAAAATTAGAGAAGTAGAGGATGTGGGTAAAAGACATCGAGGGGGGATACAGGAAATTTACAGGGGGGAGAAGCTTTAGCTGAAAGCAAGCTAGATACTAACTAAATGAAAGATTACTTTTTCGAATGACAGGTAGTGAAATAGTGTCAGATTTTGTGAATAGCTCCAGAGTATGGACATTCAGACACACATAAAAGCACACACAGAGACACATGCAAAGGCAGGGGGGAAAAGTTAATTATTATCCCTTTGAAAGTTAAGCAAAGGTTTTAAGGGAAAGAGATTTTAGAGCAGTTTATATGACTAAACAAGTATTTTATTTTGCTTTGACTAAAGAATTTATGGAAACAATTTTTGTTTTGTTAAAATAGGTGAAGAAAAAGTGTTGGTTTGAAACACTAGGAAAGAGGAAAAACAACTATCAGAGAAATGTGATAGTCTAAGTTTGCCTTCTGCTGGAGGTACCTGACCCTGTCCATACGTGAAAGATGTTGGTGTAGTTGCCTTGGTTTTAGTAAAAACAAGCTGTTTTTACCACAACTGGTGATTCCCAGACTGACTATGTTGTGTAAATGAGTCAGAGGGAAAAGAATCATATTCACAAAGAACAGTACCATCTTAAGGGCCAAGTACTTTTCGTATTCGAGGTGATAGTTGTTATTTAACCAGAGGTAGTGTTCATGGCAGCAAGATCGGCAGAGTTCGAGAAGTGCTTGGACAGCACTCTCAGGTAACACTGTGTGATTTTTTTGGATGGTCCTATGCAGGGCCAGGAGATGGACTCAGTGATCCTTCTGGGTCCCTTCCAACTCAGCACATTCTATGATTCTGTGATAGCATTGCTTGGTTTGGTTAATGAAATCTGGGTTAAGGCAAACCTGGGTCTGCTTGCTTGCTGTTTTGGTTCACAGAAGCTCTCTTTCCGTCTCTCTGTGGTACCTGTTGTGCTGTTTTGTGCTGATATCAATAAGGATTTACTCATGTTCCCAGTGAGTGCTGTTATTTTCCCCATTACAAGGTGACATGTGACACAAGAGTACCTAATCCTCTTAATTTGTTTTAATTTTGTGGGTCCCTCTGTGAATTCCCTTTACCTGTAGAATACCACACTACCCTACAGTACAGCGAAAGCTACTGCAGGTGGTGGTACAATACATACATTTTCACTTGTACCTTCACATCGTTCCCTTATTTACCCCAAATTAATTAGAGAAGCCTGTGCTCCTTAGTGCTTTGCTCATCCCATCAGTCCCAGCTGGCTGGACAGGCCGTGCTCCCGTGACCCCACGCCGAGCTTCCATTGCGTCCCGAGTGCATATAGGTGTCTGTCCCAGGGGAAGGGGGAAGGGTTGGCAGTGGAGGAGCTGAAGAAACAAGAGAGCTTTCTCCCCATGCTCTGGAGCTGCTGGCACACTCAGAGAAAGCCAAAGACTAACAATGAGACAGAAAGGAAGCAGGGGAAGGGTATATGTGTGGGTAGTGTGTGCAACGCTTTCTTCCAGCTCTCCACTGAGCCGTGACCCGGTTTCTCCAGGAGATGCCTGCTGTTTTCTTATTTTCTGAGCAAGTTCCTGAGACAATGCTTTGCATGCCAAACAGGGTCAGCCCCTCAGATAGGGAGAGTTCTGAACGGAACATGCAACTCCCTTTCCATCTTCTCTACTGCCTTGGCCTTTCCTGTTATTTTTCTTCTTTTCCTTCTCTTTTCCCTTTCTTTGCTCAAAATGAGGAAACAATTCTTAGGTCCATGGAGAGGAAAGAAAAGGGGAACTTCCAGGGGTTTTAAATGAAATTTATTGCAGTGCCTGCTAGACACTAATTTTTTATTGCTTACTGTTATGTCTTGACAGAATCCAAGAAGAAGAAAAAGGAAGGCAAGAAACAAGAGAAGATGCTGGATTAATGGAGTCAACTTGGGCAATGTGAGAAAGGGACATCAGCAAACATGATCAGTTAACAGTTTCATTTATACCTAGGCATTTTATCCTAAAATTATTTATAGCTTAATGATACCATAGAAGGAAAAAAGCAAACACAGAAAAAAAGATCCTTTTTTTTTTATTATTACTTTAGTACTTTTAATGTATAACCCTAACAGCAATTTTTAGAGGCCTGTAATAAAGGACTCCAAACTCATTTAGAAAATTACATCTATTGCATACTGAACAATGTAGAGGTTTTTAAAATATTTTTTTTCTCAAGTCTTGCCATAGGTCTCAATCTGGTAATTAGTCCATGCAAGCAGAACCTGAGCCTGTGTGGAGCTCTGCTGAAGCCAGTGGTACCCTGTGTGAACATAGCACTCTGGCTGGACGCATTTACATTTAAGATTGGGACCTTATATCTGAAAAATTGAGGCCTGTTTCTTAATTTCTGATTACATCTGCATAACTCTATGAAATTGTTTGTTTAAGGAAAGGATGGGGGCATTTTGTTGAGTATTTACAAGTGTGGATTTTTCTTGGACGTGTGCTTAATGTTCATTCCAAAATGTCACCATCTACAGGTAAAACCCAGCAGCACTCCTTTCCTTAGCCATATTTTGAATGTTAGCAGTAAATCTAAAATCTTTCAACAATTGGACATAAAAGAGTCCTAATTTTTCATGATTTTCTAGCAATGAGTTGTCAAAATGGAATGATGACAAAACTTTCCAGTTTTCAGCATATCACTGTTGGTGGATGGTAGTGTCCTCCATTTTACCCATAAAAGCTGAAAAATGCTGTATTTTATTTGTTCATTTTGACAGACGAGAGAAAATCCTTTTCATAAAAGATCTAGTTGAAATTATTGTGATTCTGCTGATCCAGCTCCCTTTTGTATCAGTGGCAATATTCCTGTTGATTTTAATTATAGCTGGTTAAAAAAGTAGTATGTCTGGTGGGAAATAAAAGGAGAAATCTGTTTGGAAACCACCAGAGGTAGTTCATATTTTTGACCAAAAAAGAGACAATTTGTGGGACCTGAAACCAATAGGAATGAAGTTATTTTTGGTTTATCTTTTAGTAAAACAGAAGGGAAATATAAAACCAGTACCTTTTGCTTTCTTCCATTTTTATATAATCAAAAAGACCTTGGAAAAAGCTCAGTCAACATAAAAATAGTTGTGATTTTTTTTATATATAGTCTGCAGGGGAAAAAAGAAGAAAAATTATAACCAGCTGCTTTTCAGTTTGCTCATTTACCTAATTTAAATGATTCTAAGTCCTGAGAGAAGTCACAAAGTAGAAAAAAGATCTGACAAATGGCTGGTCTGTCTCAAGGTAAAGGATTGTTTAACAAGCTGACAACAAGCAGACCAAAATTTTTAGAGGAAACATAAGGGATTGCAGTGCCCAAATTAAGTTCAAAATCATTGCTTCTGAATTTTAAATCTTAAAATTCAACAGCAAGAAATAAGCTTTGCCACTTGTATAGGCTGCAGGCTTGCCTGCTGGTCAAGAGGAATAGTCTCCCTTGTACTCTCCTGCATGGTACCCACTGACTTCAGTGAAGCTGCAGCAGGTTGTGTTCATCTGAGTAAATCACATTTCTCTCTTGGGATTAGCTTGTAGACAAGCAGAGTCTCTTTTTTTTTCGTACTAACATCACTCCCTTTTCTATGCAAAAAAACAACTGTAACGATTGCAGAGCTTGCCCTCTTTTTCCTCACGTGGAGGGTACGGCTGATCTGGACTCACAGTGAGGCAAGTCCTTCTGTTCCCAAACACTCCTGAAGCCTGCTAGCTAAGGCTGCACACAGCTTAAGGTAGACTAGCCTCACAATTAATTCCCAGACTCCTTGGGTGTGTTTTGCAGTCTGTGTTGATGTCCTTGTTATTTTGACTATGCTGTTAGACATACCTGAGTCCGTGGTATAAGATGTCCCCCACACATGGTGGATGTGCAATGACCAAATCTAAAATCATAAATGCTCATACTTAGGCGGTTCTGGGTGCTATTTGGTTTGTTCATGGTCTAATCAGGTCTACCTGAGCTTGTGCCTCAGACTTAAACTAATGGTTTGGTAGGTCTGATTGAAAGCAAAGGGGGAAAGAAACTTTTTCACTCACCAAAGGTTTGTCTGTCTAAATGCTGCATCAGTTCACTTAAAGTGGTTCAGCTTTGAGTGCAAACACTGTTGCACCACTGTCTCACACTGGTTAATCTAGTCCATGTTTCATAGGGAGCTGGCAGGAAATGGGAATGATGCTGAGACCAACACTTTGACTATCCTTTAGCAAACCTTAGATGTGACTTCTTATTTCCATCTCTGTGAGTATAAAGAAAATAAATTCCCCCGTGTTTCCTCTGACACCTTATGGTCCTTTCATTTAACTGCCCATCTGGCTTGTTAAAGGAACATTCCTAAGAGTTTTTGAAGGAAGCCAGTCAAGTTCCTGTGATGGCGTAGGGCCTTCGTGGAGAGAGTTTACAGAAAGCAAGGAAACAAAACAAAAAATATCATGGTAGGACCAGAAGAAAATGCAGCAAAGGGTGTGAAATAGGAGAACATTTCTTATGTACTACTCAGCCACGTATGTTCAGATCTATATTGGCATCTTATCGTTGACAGCAATTGGAAAAATAGTTTATAAACTTAAAATGAAGAAAATTTCCAATAAGCCAGAAGGAAACATTCAGTGGAAACTAGCTATTCAGGAGATGATAAAATAATTCACGGCAGAACACAGAGGAAGATTGAATAGGTCAGTCAGGTCAGCTCTAAAAGGAGGTACCCGGTACCCAACAGGAGCCCTTGTTTCACTAGTGGCATTATCAAGAAAGCAAAAGGCAAGATTCTGAACAAAACCTCTTCCCACCCATCTTGATCAGTTTCTACTTCAGTCATTCTGAAACTTCTCCTTATTTTCTTTCTAATCTTCTACCCTTCCTGCTTTGGGAGGGCAAGCTTGTCTGACCGTGCTGTGGGAGCGGCTACTTCAGATGAAATACGTGTTTACCCTCTTGGTGCTATCCTATTACGATGAAAAATGACTTAGCGTAGATGTGTTGCTTACCTAGTTTAACTGACAGAAATTTGTTTCATGAATGTCCCTCTCGAGGACTGGTTTACATCTTCATTTCCTACAGCTGTAATAGAGTATGGGGAGGTGATAAAAATCCCCCAAATGACAGCTTTTTTCTGAGCACTTAATTCTCAGAAAAGAGATGGGTGAGTTGCTGAGCATCAGCTAAGGATGAATCTGCATCCAGACTCTGGATTCCAGTCAGTTTAAATCTAAATATATTTGGGTAGATCTCCCTTCCCTTTCTCTGAGTAAGCTGAGGCAATGCTTCTTTCAGTTAGGCCTGTCTATATCTTGATTTAAAACAGTATTTGAGGATTGGGACATTTTCTGACTTAGACATGTCTTCTGACAGAAATGCCCATGGTGAATGAGAGTCATTGCTTGTCAGCCTGGCCTATTTAACAGTCTGCTAAGTGCAGCAAAACTTCCGGGCAAGGCTCCGGGAAGGGAAAACGTTTGATGTACATGCAGGTAGATACTACATTGTAATTTACTGATTTTCATCTTCTAATTCCGTAATGACATTCTGGGCTGAACTGTTTTTCAAAGGAGAAAAGTTAGAAGAAATGAAAGAATAACAATTATGAAATGTATCAAAAGACAGCTTTGGAGAGTTGGTCAAGAAGAGATAGGAAGTCAGGAGCATTTTATACAAACTTCTTTTGCATGCTCTTATGTGCGGAAGGCAGAACTACTGGTTGGCACATTTGTTTTTATGCTTTCCCTGATTTATGCCTTAATGAAAACTGATCAGATGTAAAGTGTTTCAGAGAAGTAAAGTCCCACTCCAGCCTCAAAAGAAAGTGTTCAAGTGGAGGCAAAGTCAAAAGGAGGCAATAGTATATAGGCTAACGTCAGTATTGAGAGTGGGACAACAACCTGATTTTCCCTCAGTCTAGGAACTGCAGCAACACTGACAGTGTAAACTCACCCCTCTTCTAAAGCAATATATTGGTGAGGTGTACACCATTTTAATATGGCACAGTGGGCTTTCGTGTCTCCCAAATCCTAGTAAGAAGGGGAGGCAGTATGTCAGTGGGGGTAGGTATCTTGTATTCAATCCATTTTAATTCTCTAGGACAGCACTTCTGTGAAGCTGAGACTGAGTTCTCTCCTGGCAGAGACAGATCATACCTGTTGCCTGCCTTCCCACACTTATCCACAATTTTGGTGGTATTTATAGGTTTTCTGTCAATTCTGCCAAGGTACTCTACCTCTCAGTTAAACTTCTGTGGATATTGCTGATCTTTCCTCATCCTTGCGACTATATTCTCCATTTCTTCCTGGATTGTTGCAAAACAGCCCCAGGAAGCCCATACCATCAAGTTTCTCCAACTGTGTACTTCTGAAACTACAAGACACAGTAGCAACTTGTTAATCACTAGAGGACAATGAACAAGGAAGTATGATAACGAGCAAAGAGAGTCCCTGGATTCACTGGGAGGGTGGATTGCTGGCAAAACTTTCCTCATAACTCAACCTGGTCAAGGCTTCCTAGGGAACAGAAATTATCAAACGATCATCTCAAAAATTAGAGACATTGATGCAGGAGTGTCTGCCTTCAAACAAAAAAACCCAGAAAACAGAAAAACACCCTAACTAGATAAATAGTGGCAAGAAGCTGTATCCTTTACCACTGTCCTCTTTTATCATCGAATTATCATGGTGCGTAGAGTTTCAGGGATAGTGAAAGACTTGCCTGAGCAGGTGTAGAGCATGGAGAAAGCCTCTTCCACCCATGGCTGCTTGCATTTGGAGAAGATGTAGGTAGTCCTGTTCATACCAGCATCAAAATTTGCTTTTGGACCAAAACTAAACAGTGCTGAAATCTGATAATTTTCCTAATGGCCCTTTTCCGCTACTCTTCGCAAGTGGCCGCCTGTCTTGTGGCCTCTTCACTCTGAACGGAGCAAAAATATGGGAAAACATGAGAATTCAACTATATTCAACTGTTATTATCTCGTTGGTAGGATTGTACAATCCTTTAGCCCTTTCTGCAGTTTGCCATTTAAATATGGAATGTCTTGGAGTCCTAGATGGCTAAAGAACTCTGTAAGTATCTCCTAGCCTTTAAATCAGTTGGCTTTGAGTGAGTTGTGTATGAAAAACCTGTACCTACAGATTTTACTCCTTTCTTTAAAAATCCACGATAACAAACAAAACCTGCAACAAAACTGAAAACGTGTCCAATGAGTGGATTTATTGATGAGATAAAACAGAGGCTCACAAGTATTCCCATTTCAGAAGGTCACTGAAAGTTAAAGACTGTAGAAAACCTTTAATCCTGAATTCAGTGATGGAAAGCTAGGAAAATGGGTAGCCTCTGCAAGGCTCTCTTACCCACAGTCAATTTCATTCAATTAATTTCGCTGTTTGAACTCCTTCACTCTAATCTACCTGGCAACAAGACATTATTTAACTTTTCTCATTAGGTCATTCATTGCATTCCCCATGTTATAGTTACGTAGTTCATCTAGACTTTTACAGCTGAAGGAAATGGCTGTGATTGTTCGGAGTGTGTTGTGGTTGCTGAGGTGATCTGAACCAGAGACAGGCTGCTTGGAGCTAGAATCCACCTAATGCAGATGTCAGCTCTCTAAATACACACACATGCCTACTGCATAGATAGATATATATACATACACGTACGGGGAAGCAAAACTCTAGAAAGGTGCATGCATAACTCTAAATGTGAATCACAACCAGTGCTGCCACGTTTTCAGGCTGTGGTTGAAACGAAAGACCTTTTTGTCCTGTGTTGTTATTTAAGTGAGGATACACAAGTAGGATGAAGAGCTAGATTTCTTCCCACTTGCCAGCACTTCAGTTTAAGGATAGCTGTGTCCAAGGGAAATGCAGAACACATGCCAATGAAATGGCCAAAAGGACTTACTGTCACAGTGATGTTCTCTTCTGTCACACCAAGTACATTGGAAGGGTTTTGTTCAAAGCTTCTGAGTGGACGAACTGTTTCAGTTAGGTGTGAACATAAAATACAGGCAGAAAAAGTCTTTTGCTCTGCCCATAAAAAGTGAGGAAAATGGGTAAAATAAGATGGAAAAATAAAAGTAAGAGAGAAACCTTCTGAATCCTTGTAGTTTGAGTGTTAAACCGAAAGGAGAAATGAAAGTAAAAATAACAAATTAAAGCCTGAATATCATGTTCAATGGATTTCTAATTCTGTATATATCTATTAAACCAGTGCTATATGATATCTTCTCATGGGTTACTTTCTTTTCCTGTTCCTTTTCCTTTATTTTCCAGTTTGTATATTGATTTTGTAAGCTAGCAGTGTGTTACCTTTTCAATTTTTTAAAACTTGTATGAAAGCCATATATCCATGTTGTAGAACGAAAGCATTAATCCTGTAACATCCCTTAATGTTTCCCTTAGCTCTGTGGGATTGTGGGGGGCTCTAGCGAATGTATATGTTTACCAGTTGTATCAGCATAATTTACTTGCTCTTAGTGGCGATAAAGAATTAAATAAACTAATACACAGACACATGGTGTCCTCATTTGGTTGTGGAAACGGTTTCTGGAGTTTCTTAAATTGATTCTAAGTACTTAATGGTGTCTCTTTATAGTACTAATTTTTGTCAGCTGTAGGTGTTGCTTGTCACACAAACAGATTTGTAAATTCAGTAAAAGTTTTACTCTGTAGAAAGAAGTCTGCCAGAAAGTGATTCTAGCAGAAAGCATTTCTTTGGTTTGTGCACACTAAAGGCTGTCTGTCCCGATTTCCTGGCACTTTTCAGTTCCTTTAAGCAGCTTGTTTCAGTATGCAGTTATTTCAGCCTGTGTGATATTGACACAATGATGGATTACAGATGAAGAATTTGATTTTTTAAAAAATTACACTATCAGGTAAGCAGTGGTAAACCCTTATTTCCAGCCCTGTCATGCTCAGCTGTTTTTATTTAACAGTGACTTTAATGTGTGTGTTTGGTGAGAGATGATTAAGACTCAAGAGTAGAACAAAGAAGCTACATTACATTAATGAACTAAATAGAATTATGCAGAAATTCAGGTAATGCTCATTGTATGTTAATTTCTTCTCCTTTCTTTTAGTTCCTTCATTGTCCTTTTTTCCTAAATTTACTTTGTTTTCCAAATAATTTTTCTGGTTTTGTTTGTGTGTCCAACTATTAGTTAAAATCTTAGAATAATTAATTAATTACTCCATGAAAACTATTCCATCTGTCACTGCCAAAAGAGGGAGATGCTTCACATTTTTTACGAGATAGTATAGGCTTCTGAAATTGTTTGGAAGAAAATTAAGTATTATAAGGTATGAAAACTGACAGTACATTCTTCAAACCACTAATGGACTCAGAAACCTAAATCCTATCCTTGGAAAAAAGACGAAGTATTCACCATTGTTTAATTACAAAAGAAAAATTTTAATTCCTTTAATATGCTGCTTTGCAGTTAGTTACATTTTTAGGTTACTGAGTAGTGAGAGAGTTTCAAGATGCTCTTGTACTTCCATGTGAGATATCTGATCCTGTCAGTAAATGTGAGCTGCTTGAGGAGTGTGTCAAGTCATGGTTAGCTTCCCTAAGCTCCATCATGCAGGAGACACAGCTCTGGATTTCTCATGTCCTTCCCACCTCTGTCCTCAGATGCTGACTGAGCTATAAACAGGCACAGAGCTTTTACACCCATTCTTTTTGGCTGGAATGGGTTTTAGAAGGCCATCTCTGTTATTACGTGGCCTCTTTTTTGTCATGTATGGAGTACATGAATGGAGAGGACCTCATGCAGAAGAGACCCAAGTTCTGCTACCACTTTGGTGCTCCAAACTTTTTGGAATGGTGGTTCATTAGGTGGGTCTGTGGATGGAAGGAGCACTGCCAGAGGTGAGTGGGGTGAGATGTCTGCAGGCAAGTATCTACTAGCAGCACAAAGCCACTTTGAGAGCTCTGAGACCCCAGAGCTCATCTGGTGCACTAATACAACTGAAGTTAAAAGCCTGTTTGCACTTCATCATCCATCTGGCCTTTCACAGGAGAGACTTGTAATTAATACTCAAATGCATGATAGTCACCCTTGCACAGACACAGAGACACACTCACTTCCCCCCTTGCTTTGTAGAGGGTGCAGCAACACCTGATTTTCACTGAGAACAGAGAATTTGCAAAATGAACTCTTCATGTTCAGGATTAAACCTTCTCACAAAGTAGTAATCCAGGTTTTTGTCCATTATTATCTTTTATGGTGATATGGGAAGTCACCTACATGAGATCCTCTCTGTTTTTTCCTAGCTGGTAATAATTGCCTCCAGTGAAACCCAAACGGAAGGAAAAAACCCCTGTAATCTTGTAGTAAAACACAAGTCTTAGAAAATCTTCACTGGGAGCATTTCTGAAGAAAGATTATTACATTTGTGTCCTAATGAGATTTGACATTAAATATAAATATGCATACACCTGGGGAGTATCTTTTACAGAAAAATATCTCCATCCTTACTGCATACCCTGAATTACAGAAAGCTTTGTTGCTACACAATCACCATTGAAATTATTGTCTCCACTGGCAAAGAATGTGTTTTTTAAGTGTTTATTCAGTCTCTGCTTTCTAGTTACACTTTTCATTTGCTGCTTTATACCATTTCTACCACAGGAGCAAAAGATGAAGTCTTGGATCTGAAAAGGTCAGTAACTTTTTTTTGTTCTGTTCAGTAGGTAAAGCCTTGCAAGACCAAAACACAAAAAAAACCCCAAAAACTTGTCTTAAAAAAAAAAAGTTTTCAATTAATTAACAGATATTTAGGAGTTTTTCTGTATTTGTTACTGGAGGTTCTGGAGGCAGAGTAAGAGAAAAGTGTTTTATGTTGGCAATGGGGGAAAAGCAAAGATCTTTTGATAATGATAATTAACTTGCATACTATTGCATTTTGAGACACAGGGTTTTTTGCCCCGATATACAATTTTAAAAAACTACTGTTCCTAATAAAAGAGTTCTGCATGTATATAGTTATGTGGGGGTTTTCTGACTGAAAGCTTTTCTATTACATTTATTTTGTTACATTGATTTTTAAATTTTTATTACTTGTTACAATTCACTAGAGATCTTCATGGGATCTAGATGTTCAGCCTTGGTCAAGCGCAGTGGGTGTTGCTTCAGGGTGCGCAGTGGGGCTCAGTCTGATGAGGAGGCGGCCTGGAGATGTGCTCGATGCAATAGGAATCATCAGCTGGAAGCCTGAACCAACTTCCAGTTTCTCCTCAAAGCATTTATGTTGGACGTAGTAGCCAAAGAGATGTAACCCAAGGCAATATTATCCATATTGTCATTTTTCCCTTCCTTTCTTTTCATTTCTTCCTTGCTTGCTTGCTTGCTTTCACTTTCTGCCTGGGTTTAGGCCTCAGACTGCTGATGCAGAATTCAGGGTTTAAGTGATGACCTGGGAAGAAACGTGTCCATGAGGTCTGCAATTACATCGAGTCACTGTTGTAAACAGTCTTTAAACCTCTGTCGGGCTAGAAGATATGGGAAGAAATTTTGGGGAGAGGTGATTTTGAGAAGTGGGAATAGAATCCCTGATGTAAAGATCAACACAACAAAAAAATGGGTACGTGTATTAGAAAAAGACACAAGAAAGGACACAGACTGGGGCACTGAAGATCCTGTCCCAAATGTAGGTTTGCCTGGGTGGGTGCTGGAACTGGCTGCAAGGTAAGCCAAGTATATCTGACATATAAAAATATATAGGTCATATATATATAGATATATATACATAGTATATCTGACAAGATATACTCAAAAAAGATTTATGTTGAATTCAGGACCTGATTTTGGATGTATTCCAAATGTGAACTGGCCCATTTTCAGCATGGAAAAATGTTTTGAGACTCATGATATAGTGCACAAAGATCCTAAAATATGTAATATCTCAGTCCTGTAACAATTTACGTGAGTGCTGTGCACGTAGTCCTACTGACTCAACAGAACACTTCCCAGTGCCAAAAGGGGTGGCAAGATCAGGTCTCCATTTATCCTTAGCTGGGAGTGAAGTGCCACGTTTGTTCTCTTTGCTGCTGTCCTTCTCTGCTGCCAGGGGTCCATCACACCCCTTGTATAACTGAGTGTCTCAGAGACAAAACA
The DNA here is from genome assembly GCA_013397725.1 of Rhagologus leucostigma. Lineage (NCBI taxonomy): Eukaryota > Metazoa > Chordata > Aves > Passeriformes > Rhagologus > Rhagologus leucostigma. Next base: position 825,804 of record VZTD01003908.1, read on the forward strand.
TACACTCCCTCAGATAAAGACTGTTTTGTAAGTAGCTGAATTGGAGCTGGGCGTGGGTTATCACAAGCGCTACTTGCTGTCTTATCAGGAAAGCTCCCTAAATAAGCTACTGCTCTATCTGCTCATATGCAAAGAAGAAAGACCAGTCAATTTCCTTTCAGTGCAGGGTGCCCTGCACCCTTTCACATAAGGGTCACAATAAAGTGGTACAACAGAGTAAGAAAAAGGCAATGGAAAAGGCAGCCACCTTCCTAATTTGAAGCATTTATGCTACAGGTCTCTAGAGACTTCATCAAAGGAGATGAAAAACAGTCTAATCTTAAATCCAGAAATATACTTTACTTGCTGTTGTTATTAGCAGCAATTACAACCATGTAACAGCCATTATTGTGATTTATGCTGTAGTTTAGTAATACACTCTCAGTTAACACCTTTGATTCAGAGGCTTTCATGCAGTTTGTCAGTGCTAAGCATCCACCACCCCTGTGTGTGGGGTCGGAGGTTAATCTCAGAGGCTGTCCTTAAGATCCCTCTATAGTCAATGGAGCATGACAAGTCCATTCAGAAGGTGATTCAGACTAGAGGGCTAATTTAGCAAATCTGAAAGATGTCAGAAGTGGCCTCTTTCCTTGCTAGATGCTGAGGGAATCTTAGGGAAATGAACTGTATGAGGCTGACTGGAGTTTTGCTTGGTAGTTTGCCCTTCCGATAAGGTTGCAAGCTGCTAAACTGTAGGCCAGCACTTCAAAAGTGTTTAGGAATTTATAAAATAAAGTGTCTTAACAGCTCTGAATTCAGGGATGCAAATATGTAAAAGGCAAGTGGACTACGGCCATGTATTGTGGCAGTGAGAGATTTGATCTGAAGTCCCAGTGCAAAACTGCCCTGCCAGATGGAAGGACTGCCCATACAGCACAGCTGAGAGGGACCAGAGTGGGAGAGAGGTGATGGTGGAGGGCTCACTGCCTCCTCCTTGGCCCTGACGTTGGTATTGAGGAGAGGGGAAACAAAGTCCCTGCTTTTGTTCCTTTTGCCTCAGCTGAGAGAGGGAGGGAGGCCGAGCCCGTGCCTCCTGCCGAGCTGCAGGCCCTTTGTGGCACACAGCAGGTGCGAGGGGAAGCTCCTGTCCCCGGGTGAATGCGCGCCTGGACGCGGATGCCCCCGCTTCTTTCATGGCCGCGCTGGGAACCAGGGCGAAGCCGCCTTTCTCAACAGCAGGCCAGTAATTCCTGGAAACAAGCGAGCACAGGAAGGGGCCGTGGAGTGAGAATGGGGGTGGTTTGGGAATAGCTCTGCAGGACCACTCCTTATCTCGCTTTTCCCGCTGACAGATTTAGGGCTTCATCCCACAAGGCGGTCAGCATCTCCTGAGAGACCTCAAACTGGTACCTTAACTACTTTCCTCCATGAAAAGCTCAACTGGACGAAAAATCGCTTTTAAAGTCTTCAGCTGAAAGAGGCTATATAAACTCGAACAAAATTATCACAGCACCCACAGGTCCCTCTTCTGCACACCCCAGTTCGTCACTTGCTCTCTGTTTGATGCGGGTGTGCTGTCGCCAGCCCGATGCTCTTCCCCCTGCTCCCATATCAGCAGCTGCACTGGCAGGAGCTCTCAGCCAAATGCCGGGCGTGTGGGAGCCTCTGCCAGGACAAAACCACATATTTAGCTCTCTGTGCCAGTGCCAGCTGGGAGGTATGAACGCCAAAGAGAGCAGGCCTGGGGCTGCAGCTGGCAGGCCATGCTATTGATCCAGAGGGTCAGCCAGTGTCAGAGAGCTTCAGAAAAACAGAATTAAGCACAGCGAACCAGAGAATCATTGAGGTTAGAAAAGACCTTTTATATCATCAAGTCCAACCCTTTAATCTGGGAATGCCGCATGCGTGAGTTAGAGCAGAAGGGTTGGAGTGCTGAATTTGCCTCATGCTTTTCATACTTAAAGTAGATCTATAAAAAAGAGAGAGGGTGACTTTTTACACAGGCAGGCAGTGATAGGTCAAGTAGGAATGATTTTGAACTAAAAGAGACTTAGATTAGATGTCAGGAAGAAATTCTTTACTCAGAGGATGCTGAAGCACTAAAACAGTTTGCCCAGAGAGGCTGTGGATGGCCATTCCTGGAAGTGTTTGAGGACAGGTTGGATGGGGCTCTGAGAAACCTGGTCTAGTGGAAGGTGTCCCTGCCCATGGCAGCTGGGGTGGGACTAGATGATCTTTGATAATTTTTGAGGTCCCTTCCAACCCAAACCATTCTCTGATTCTGTCATTCTTGAGATGGTGTTGGTTTGCCTTACAGCCAAATCATGTCATCTTTGAAAAGAAAGGCTGAACTTGCTTTTAAATTTTTGAGTATGCTTTTAGCCACCTAGGCAAATAAAAAAGTGACCTTATATTCTCTTTTGTAACAGATACTGTAGGTCAAACCATGAGAATTGCTGCCTCTAGGGATCAAACCTGCAGCCACTGGAGCTAAAACATGTGCTGAACTAGAGGACCCATCCCCCAGATGTGCTGAAGCACACAGGACTATGTCCAGATAGCCCAAATCCTTGCTGTGTCTCTGAAAATACTATTGCCTGTGGATTCGGCTCTTCTTCTCTGTGGGGCAAAACTGACCTGGTCTCTGACCTGTGGAATCAACAGATCCCATGGATCTGTTGACAGGACCCGACAGTCCAGATTTTCAGGTATATTGAAGACAAAAAAAAAATAGGAAAAAGAGAGCACACAAATATTCCCAGCAGAAATGGGTACAGCAGAAGATAAAGCTGCCTTTAGACATGCTGAGACACTTTATGCATATCCATGGAAAAAGAAACAATTGTGTATATAAGAATCTGAATTTTTGTATTGCCAACCAGCATGTAATTTAGGAAGTATTAAACTAGCATTCATAGAACTCACAACTTTCTATTCACAAAAAAGTCTTTGACACTGAACCACAGCCACGCTGTGGGAACAGAGCTGGGCAATTTGCGGATGTGACTGGTCATTTTCAGTCATTCCACCCCAGTGACAAAAGGGATAACCACTATCTACACCAGAAAGTCAGCTTGAACTATGTGAGGAAAGGACATGGTGGGAAATTATGAATAAGCACTGTGACAGGTTCACAGTGAAGTGCACAAAGAAAATGAGCCACAAGAAAACTAAACTTTTAAGCTTTGTTCATGGTTTGGAGGAGATTTAGCCTGGCATGTTGGAGAGATGACAGCATAAGTTTTCTTCCTACATGTATCTAGTGCTTGCAGTGCCCACCCTGGCCTCTTGCCAGCGAAAGCATCTTTGTCTGAGAAGCTTGTTTTCGTAGTCTGCCAGGTAGGCTTGCAAAATAGCACTCACAAAATCAGGCAGACTACTGCTCAAAACAGTTAACAGCTCTGCACCAAGAGATTTCAAAGGGCAGGAAAACGGATTGCAGGTATCTTTTGGCTTGGAATGAGAAGCTGAAATAAACTCTCTTGCTTAGCACCATTCATTGCTGTAAACACCCAGCAAGATGTGAACATGCCACACTCATATCTTGCCAAGAGCTTAGGGACTTCAGCTCACCTCTCTGGTGAGACCTCTGCGCAGGCTCTGTGCTCTCTGTCAAAGCACATTATGCCTCTTCAAGCTACTTGCTTTCTAATCTTCACCTCATCAGAAGAGCTGGCTCCAAAACACATATTTAACAGTCATGGGATGGAACTAAAGGCTTTTCTCCACTCATTAGCTTTCTATGTGTGCATTCTTTTAATGAGAACCTTCCATACTCATTTTTTAATTGCTTGAATGTTGGAAATATTTAGAAAGAAATCTCGACTTTTTTTCTATGCAACTGAAAGGAAACATAGTGAATGAAGACCTATCACTAGCTGCTTTTCAAAAAATCTGGTCTGGAAAAGCCCTGAGCCCTGCTTCAGATAGACATCTTCCCTCTTGGCCTTTTGGGAAATGCCTGGGTTTGACCTAACCCTGGGTATTCTTTACCCAGCTGCAGCATCGGAGGGACAGGATGCTCTCCAAGAGACATCATGTTTACTAGCAGCATTTGGAATGGCTTTTATCTCTGTTTCTCACCAAGAGCGGACTGTAAAGAAATGAGGTGGGATAGTGAAGAGAAACTAAGTTGATGTTTTCAGCCTGCTATGTTTATTTATCCACTGTGTTAATGATGCCCTGCAGAGTTCATTTTCTATCTGGCCCAGGTGGAGAATGCATTGGAGATTACTGTTTTACACAATGTTTCTGCTGGTCATACTTTTTAAATATACATATATAGATTTCAATATATAGCCTGTATCTAAACATATTTTTACATGGCTTATACATGCATTTTGTGGGTTCTCTATTAAAACCTCAGTGTATGCTTAGGTTGTGGAACTGTTTCTATTCAGGTTGTTATCAGAGTTAAAAATCTAAATAGGTTCAAAGAGTTTTGGGGTATTAATAGGAAAAATACCTCAAAACTTTCTGAACTGATAAATGCAAAGTTGCTGTTTGTAATTTAAGAAATCTCCAAGATGTAGCTGTTAAGTCAGCAGTACACATTAATTAGGAGTTAAGAGATTGCCTTCCTTGCCCCGAATTTATTCTTTCCCCTCATGCCACTGGTCACTGTCTGTATTGACAACTCGTAAGGCTGGGATGATGCTTGACCTCTAAAATTGCCTCACAGTACCAGCCCCACCAAGAAAATCAAGCCAAAAAATATCAGCTAAACCAAAGATGTTGTGGGACAATAACCAAAAAAAGAGAAAGGGATGAGACCACAAAACTTTCTGGCCATGTAGAGGCAGCACACAGAGCTTGCTGGGCTCCACCACTTACCTGGTTGTTCGCCCTTGTGTTTTTCTTAATGTTTTCAGTGTTAAAATATAAGACATTGAGTCTCATACTGCAGCATATATTAAACATTTCCTCCTGTTTCCCTGCCAGAGAAGTCTGGTGTCAGTGACCACAGTGAAACAGAGCTCAAGGAGAGCAAAGAGAGCAGACAGCCCAGAGGGAGCAGCACTCAGAGGCATTCCCAGGGAGCCTGGCAGTGTTTTCTGCTGCTGCAGACCATGAAGGTGAGGGCTGCTGCTGTCCTTTCACGTCTTCTGCCCTCCTCTACTCTGGAACCCTGTAACAGAATTGAGTAAAGCCTGAAATGATATGTATCAGTCCTATATTGGTGCTTTTAAGCAGTCATGTTTGTCCTGTATTCACTAATATTTTTTAAATGAGCTAATAATTCTCACACTTTTTTTTTTATTTTGGTCCCACTCTTCTATAAGTTGGTTGTTCCTGAACAGCTTCTACATGCTGTTCTACATGGGTGCTTTCATTACTGGAAATTAATTGCAAGCATTTTCCTGTGGGGATTTGCTGTGTGACTTCTTGGTAGCTTTTCAGCTATGCACTTGCAGTATGGCATGAACTAAGCCTCTGTCCCTAAGTGAGTCTGTGAAACTATTAGAATTGCCTTGCTGGCAGAAATTATAACATTTTCAGACTCAAAAAACTGACATAGATGAGCTATTTATTCTGACATTTTTTTTTTGTCAGCAAACTGCACTGCTGGGTTCTTTCCAGAGAGCTAACAGAAAAAGGGCATCTGTGCATTCAGAGGGAACCCACTTATAATCTGAATTACTGTTAGTGGAAGACATTTTACACTTGATTTAATGAGAATTTTTGGTTTTATCTGAGGCTCCATGTCTTTTTGCTTTTGGCTAAATTTCCACTGAGCTACATGGAAGCCTGACAATCAGAGGAATTGAACCATCATGCCCTCTTTTTCAACAGTTACAAAATTCTTTATTTGAAGCTGGGAAATTTCAGTAACAGGTGAGCATCCCTGCACAGATAATTATTTTTCATACTCTGAAACATAAACGGGAAGGTTGTCTTTCTGCCAAGGGAATGTCCTTATCTCTTTTTATTTTCCTCCAGTGTAGTTGCAATTTGAACCTGTTTATAAGGTGCTGGTGTGTACTCTGAATGCAAACCAGCCATTGCTGACAGCGTGGTATGTCCTGTGACCCCATGAGCAGACAATAAAATTGTACAACTGTGTCCATACTTTGCTGAAGAGAACATAAGCTTTCCAGGAAAATGAAAAAATACAGGCAATTCAGGGGACCAGTAATAACTTGAAGCTTTTCTCTTCAGTTATGGCTAAAAATATACAGTTGGTCTATGATGCAAGTGAACTCGATCAAAAGACACATCATCGGCTTATAATGAAATGATTTGGTCTTCACTTACTTCTGTCTTGAATACATCATTACTGATTTTTTTTCGTTACTCCCATTCTTTACACTGTCATGCAATTTTCAAGACAGAATGAAGTCCATGAATTTATCCCCTCTTACTGCTGTAGCTGTGAAAACACATTTCCAGCTTTCAGCTGTCTCTGCTGTTGGAGACAGCCTCCTTCTGCAAACACAGTGACACCAAGACAGCCTGCTGTGATTCCCCAGGCAGGAAGCCCAAGGGCTGACCTGCTTTCCCAGCACAGCCATCATCTCCTCCACAGAAGGAAAAGGCTAGAAAAAGATCATTTACTACGGGGACTAGAGATGATGTTTTGCTGCCAGACTGTGCCTGTTGTGCAGGTACCAGACCTTAATTTTGATTTTCCAAAGGGTCCCTGCCACATGGTGCAGTGCTTTGCAGTCTCACTGCTCGGGGGCAAATTTTAGTTGGGACAACTTCATGGTTGCTTTTATCCCTTCTGGTCCTCCCTAATCTGGCAGTACTTGTGGCCGAGCTCTTCTGCTTGGCCACGCTCAGGAAGTTCCTGCTGTACTTGCCATCAGGTAATGTGGTGACTTACATCCCATTTTTGCATCTGTCACAGTACTTACTACGCCTTGCCATCTTTCTGGAAAATCAAGTGAAGATTGAGACAGTGTTGGTGGGAAAACAGGGCTGCAAGCCATTGTATTGGGCTGATAAAACCTTAGGCAAGTGAGGGCAAATCTACCTTATGGACTCTGTAAAAAAGCCCCACACTATCATCCTAGGCATTTTGCTTTATTCAGTGTCCTTTTTCCATCCCAATGTCATTTGATTCTGACATTTATACCAGGGGAATAACGAAAAAGCTTTCTCTGTGTATGTTTCTCCCCAAGCTGCATCATCTATGAGCAGTTAGACTGGAGACCAGACAGATTGCCCTGGGACACTAATTAATGCAGAGCATTTACTGACATTACATCACATTAAAACCAATTACACTTCCATTACACTCATCTACTTTACCTCTTCCTGTATATGTGCCTGTTGAATCCAGTCCATATTTAATTTGGGAATGGATTAGCTGATGAGCTAGTAGAATCAGTTGCTAGCCTGGTGGCAAGGCAGTGAAGCCATTCAGAAAACACTTTCTGATTTGGAAGTTTTCTCCAAAGGGCAGCAAAGAAAAAAGAAGCTGGAGCAAGGCCTGTTCATTAATCCGACTTCCCCTAGAAGCGGTCTGACCATAGTTCCCTCACATGGTGAATTTTCTTCTTTTTTTTTCAATTCACATGGTAGTGTGGGGTGACTGAAAGAACAGTTACTGAGAAAACGCATTTGTGCAATAACTGTTCCAGGATAGAGGAAAGGTTTACATCTGCATGAACTGACTCCAGAAAAACCTGCTTTAGTTAAATAGCAAGTGTTCTGGGATCAAAGTGATGCTCCAGAAATATTTTATCAGTGGAGTTATTCTGGAATAATTTTAATTCTGTATCTAATGCTCTGTTCTTGTAATTTTTACACAGGGGCAGAAAGAGAGGTTGCAGCATCCATAGTCAAGCAAACGTGCTGTGCATAAAACAGGTCTGTGCCCCACTTGCTGGGAAAGAACACAGTGACAGTTAAAAGTGAGGCTCAGAGTTCTCAACAGGGAGAGGAACTGGGAATCTCTCAGGAAAGAAAGGATACTCAGTGCTACCAGGGAGGGAACAGAAATGAGCCTGGGTCCAGGTGGAACGAAAAAGAGAAGAGGGAAGAAAAAGGGTGGTGTGGGTACTGTTACATCAGCAGTATTTTATTTGCTGCTTAGTGTTAGTCTTACATACTTCTTTGGCCGGGCTGTTGTTGGTGCCTGGCCTTTTGAACAGTGACAACTGTTAGGTACAGCTGTATCTAGAATGCACAGTCAAGAGCATTTCTAAAATTGACAGCTGATTTTAATAGCTTGTAGCTTTCAATCGTGAAGGGAAGAGCAAACAAAACCTTTTCTGCTGATAATGTTAACACAAGTCCCAAAGCAGACTATTTTATCCTTTCCTACAGTCACGACAAAATAAACCAAACCAGACTGTCCAAAGAAGGGAAGAATGAAAGAGCTTTTTATCCAGGCTCTTCCCTCCTGTTCTCCACCCCCTATTCTCTACAACAAAAAGTTGATTGAATCATGAAAGATGGGAAATCCAGCATCACAGATTACAAGGACATGCAGCACGTCCACTTTCTTTATCAGGCGACAGAACAGCCTTCTAGTCACAGCTCCAGCCAGCCCTTTCAGAGCCCTGTTAACACAAACCTGGCTGAGCATGGCAGCTTGACAGGCTGGGCTGATCCCTATTGTCTGGCCATTGCTTTTCATCCCTGCTGCTGTCACTCTGCTGTGTGGCTGCTGAGTGGCAGCGGGCAAGGGCCGCGCTTTTAAGCAGAGGAGCTTTCTGAGGTGAAGTTGTGTGCAGCTTCACAGATGACAATTTAAAGAAGTGGTAGTCAACACGAAAAGATTGAAATTATAATCCTCACACTAGCGTGAATTCAGCCATGAAGCCAAAACACGGCAGGAAATGGTGCAAAGAGGAAAATGAGCCACTTTAGTGCAGAGTTCAGTCTCATATATTTTTCATTACATGAAATCTTTATTTTTCTTTATAGCTTGCCAGGGGATGAGTGTCTTCTGTTTCTGATTTAATGTTTTTAGCTTTTCAGTTCTAACATTGTACTGAATTTTTGTTTTATTTCAAAAGAAGGTACATGTGAAGGAGGGAATATGTGTGGGTGGTGCTCCCCAGTAAATTATGATTATATTTGTTTTGTACTTTGAAAATATCATATGGATACCTGAGACAATTTTAATCATAATGTCTTATAGACTGGCCAAAGAATCATGCAGTTCTTCAGCTACGCTATTGCGTGGATTAATTTACTCTGTTTATGATAGTGAGGCTGCTGCTGGTACCTGAACTACAAGGCTTAGAGGTTACCTGAGAGATGTTATAGCCCATACAGGTGTGAGCATGCACTAAACAGGAGATCACTGAATTACAGTGCAGTATCAGCCAAAAAGAGCAGTAATAAAGGGATTTGGCAGTAGGCATAGGAAGGACAATATGAGTTTTAGACGCTGCAAAGATTTCTAAGATGATGGAGAAACAGCAGCCACAGCTACTAGCGACAACCTAAATACAAGTCTGTGTGAGTGATAAAAGAGAAGACAGCATAGAAGCTTCTGCTGTTATTAATGATTGTAAAGATGGAGCAGGGAAGGCAGGGAATTCAGGGTCTGGTTTGTTGGATTTGAATGCATTGAGGAACTTGGAGCTGTGACAGTTTGGGAGGGCACCCTGCCACAGTGTGCCTTACACTTTGCCCTTCCAAGGTCGTATTTAAAACTGTAGAATGTGAATGCACTCGCTAGGAAGCCAATGAGATTTAAAAGCAGTCCAAAAACATTCAAGCTGCCATCAGCCCTGTCTCCAAACGGCCAGTGTGCCCAGCCCATCACCAAGCAACTCGGGGGTACACAGGGCTTTTTAATGCAAGGCATTTTAGTGCAGTCCAAAGATGCTGTCATGACACATGCCAGCAGTGATTCACAGCCTCTCAGCTGGTGCCTCTCAGCTACCACGTGATTACCTCCCCTCATACATTCGCTCTATTATTTTTTTAAAAAACCATTGTGTTCTTATCTTTCCCATATAAAACCATCAACTTGTCAAAAAAGAGAGTACCTGGTACCTGGTAAAAATTTCCCTTTTTTTCACCTCGTCTGGCTTCTTTCAAGCCGAGCTATGCAAAGCTCTAGTGCAGCCTGACAAGTCCTAACTGCTGAGATTTCACAGACACTGGGGGGAATGGTGGTGGGAGGGAGCAGGGGAGTTGTTCCTGTAAAGGCTTTGCTGGAGGCTGCTACATTCTGGAGGGGCTCTCACAGACACCTTGCAATTTATGGAGGGCAGGCAGCTAAAATGGAGCAGAGGGAGCCACATTCAACAGGAAAGCAGGAATAGAAAAATATGATAGTAAGTTATATACTTCAATGTAAGAAAAGCTGCTGGTTTAAAAGGCCAAAAAAGTAAAAACTTATTTCTGTAATGAGACTTGCCCCTGGAAAGGAAGCAGCAGGTCCTTGAGTCATTATTTGATGTGTTTTATTTTGAGGCAGAAGACTTATTTTACTGACTGAAACTGGATTGAAGGATTACTGTGCTACAAGCAGGCCATCTGTCCATAACTGTATTAGACATGATAATGTTCTTTTCTTCACAGCTATTAATACCATGGCTCCAGTTGGCCTGCTCCTCTGCATCGTCTGCCTGAGCTGCCTGGTAAACAGGCGCTACAAGGGACTGCTCTATTCCTAAGACAAAAATATTTTACCGAGTCTAAAAACTCCCATTGCAGGGTTAGAGAAGGAAAGGGAGCATCTGTCTTTTGCCATGCAAGATGCAAACCCCCAGTAGCTGGAAAGTTTTGTAGGTCAGTGTTCAGCAGCAGAACTGGACCTCTTTACACCTGTGGTGTCATTCAGACACTCATTGCATCAAGAAAGCACTAGCTCAGGACAGTGCCTTCTTACTTTTACCTTTTCATATAATTTAGAGAATTCTTAACTGAAGGGATTTGGAGAGGCATTCCTGATTTGTTACTTTCTTGTGCAGGTCTCCAGCTCCCTGCCAGGTGCAATTACAACTGTTGGCATATTTAGGATGAAAGATAGTGTTTATGGGTTATGCAGCCAAGGTGAGGAGCAGAGACATGATGAAAAGAGAGATCTGCAGAAAGCAATATGCTTTTGTAACAGGAAAATTTCAGCTTATTTGCCTCTTTGGTTGTGACACCTTTTATTTTGCCAAGGGAAGCAAGTAATAAGTATCATTTAATCGTCAAAATACCCGGGGATACAAATGCACTGTGATTATACCGGCACTTTCTTCTGCCACTATCTGGATCAGCAATTGAGTTTACAGCTGGAAAAATGTCTCTTCTTTTATCTTTTTTCTCAGTTGTTACCTTTCTAGATGGCAGATAGGAGGCAAGCTTCTTTTCAAGAGTTGTCAAGCTCTATTTCTTAAACAGAACATGCTGTAGGAACTCCTCTTTCTCCTAAGTTATAGCAGATTCACCCAGGAGCAGGAACTCACTCAGGGGCAGGAAATCACTCAGGAGCCATCTTGCTGTGGAGATTTTTTGCAGTATTCTGGCAAACATGTACCCAGCCTTCACTGGATGAGCAGCTACCAGGGGAGTTTGTTACGATTCTTCATCAGCTCCAGTTTCCTCTCCCCCAGAAAATAGCTCTGGGCAATTCACGGCTCCTTGCTCCCCTCTGCCTGGCCATTGTATTGAGACACTGTCATCACTTCAGTTCTTAAATTTTTAGGCGCCCCACAGTGCAGGCTGTCTTAATCCAGAGGAAGTGAAGTTACACAATGACAGTGCATGCAGTGTCATTATGAAAAAATAAAAGGAAAAACATTCCTTGGGCATAATGGTATCATTTTGCCAATATTCTCTAACTCAATAAACAAGAAACAGAGCATTGATTCATAGCTAGTTGAAAAAAGAACCGCATTTCTCACTAATAACATTTCTCATTTCTGATTTGACAATAGCTGATGGCAGCTTTTATAGACCAATCTCTGCTGAGCACAGACCTGCAAGGAAATGGACCTGTGAGTTAATGTATTATCCAGACTTAGCTCAGGAATAATTTGTACAAATTGATGGCAAAAGCCAAATCAAAGACACAAAGCCTGCCCTGACAGCAGCTAGTGAGACGCGGGCCTAGAGGAGGTAGGTGACTTCCCCATGCACTTCAGTCGGAGTCCACAAGGTGCCCTGCTCTTCCAGCTGAGCCTAGAGTGAAAAGAAATTTAAACCAACCCTTTGCTACAGCTACTTTCAGTACTGAGTTCTCACTTGCATGTCTAATTCCCACCTGCATAAATGCTCTTCACTACAAGGAAAGATTGCACAGCTTAGCACCACACTGTGGGATGAGAGAAGGAAAAATGAGTGAAGATACCATATGTGGGGAAAATTAATATCAGTGCATTCCTGGTGCTAAAGGAGAATTTCTCAGGTTCTCCTTGACTCAAAATTTCAAGGAAAAACATAATCCTGAGAGGAGATACTTCATGCTGGGTTTTTGTGGTAAAATGCTTTTGCAGCTCTCTTTCTGATTGAGGATGTGTAGGGCTCAAGGGTAATCAAGGCTTTATATTGAAGGCCAAATTTTAACATAACAGGCTAAATTACTGTGATCACTTCATGCTTCTTCCCTCTCCAGGTGCTCACAGCCTTTAAACATAACTTGAGTGGAGATGTTTCACAAAAAGGATTTCAGGTTTGTCTCCATTGAGCAACTAAACCAGTTCTAAGTGAAAAAAAAAAATCTTTTCAGATTATTGTCAGGTGATTTATAACACTAGTATGTGTAAGCCTATATCAGTTAATAGCAGAGACTGAACTGTTTTTCTGCATCCATCAGATTATTTGAATAGAGAAACAATCTCAAGGGCTGTAGCTATTCCACTTCTGTGCATTAACTGTTTATTAGCACAAGGAGGGCTGATTATGCCACTGCTCTGAGCATGCAGGTGCAGAGTGGATGTTGATGGACCCAGGGAGACATCTAGTTTTGTGTCACCAGAGGAACAGACAGTCCACCCTCAGTGGTCCTGCAGAGATGCAGGCTAACATGTAGTGTGAAGAAAACTGATTTTCAAGTCATATGGGCTATTAAAGAATGCATGGGAGCCTCTTGGTGGTAAAGCCATGCAAGTGTCTCTTCTGATGGACTTAGGCACAGAAGAGGCTTGCTGTTAGGGTCAACATATTCCCTCAAAAAAAAATCCTGTTCGCTCACCAAGTTCTCGTTCAGGCCTGAGGGACCTGTCTTTTAAATTTTTCTTCTCTCAGGAGAAAAAATTGTATGAGTTTGCTTCTGGAGACAAGTGAGTTCTCAGTTCTATCAAAAGGAACTGCCCTCTTGTGGGTCTCAAATATTCCTTTCCTTTGCCATGACCAAACTGCAACAAAGATATGATGTGATACTGCACACTCAAGCTTTCTTGTCCTCAGGAAAAATATGTGAAAGGTAGGGTCAAGCAAAATGGAGATAACTTCTATCCTAATGAAATGCAATCGCTTGTGCTAAGTGAAAATAGCCTGCTTGACACCTTTTCTAGAGAAGAAAAGAAGAATGAATCAGGAAAACTGCTCTAAGAAAACATCAGGCAGTGCACAGCACAAGAGTTGGTCTTCTTTCTTTTTCATCTGAATGCAGATTGAGCCTGGTCCCCAGAAACCTACACTTTCTCCAATAGGATCTCATCAGCTGTCGCTCACCTGCAGAAATAATTTCCTGGTGGGGGGAAAACCAATTCCTTACATGCATGAGGAAACCTACGGCTAAAATAGTAGAGACTACAAGCTTGTGTTTTCAATTTCTACTTCTGAGGTAACAAAAGGTACGTTATGCGCTGGGGAGGATAAATACAATTGCTATAGACAAAATGAAAATGGCAGATACTGTCCACTCTGCTGGTTCTCATCCACATTTTATTAACCAGTTTATCTGTTCTGCTGTCACTAATTCTTTTTGAGCGTGTCTTTTTCTCTCTCCATTTTGCACTCATCCTGAGTACACGTGCTTCAACAAGCAAGAACTCTTCAGCAGATGTTTCTGCTTTGCGGACTCTGGCATTCCATACTTGGATGTTTCTTGAGAACTAGAAATCCTGACTGGGAAGTTTCATTTTTCTCACATGAGCTATGGGAGCACCACAGAATAACATCTAATCAGTACTAATTCCTCTAGCTTGTATTAACATTAATTTCTCAACTTTGGGGACAGAACATACCCTTAGCAAATTCACAGATGATGCTAAACTGGGGGAATGCTTAACATGCTGAACAGCAAAGTTCCAATCCAAAGAAACTTGAGTGTTGGGCCAACAGGAACTTCATGAAGTGCAGGAAGGGGAGTGCAAAGCTCTGCAGGAATAACAGCAGGCATGAGTACTGAGTTAGAGGAGGTTCCACGCTGTGATTTAGCAGTGCACTCTCACTGAGATCAACACGAAATTCACAGTGGGCAATAGCAGAGGCAGCATGGCCGGCAGGACATGGAGATGTGATAGTTTGGCAACGGTGAAGTAGCTCCATGTTTGCAGACTTTGCAGCCTGAGAGGAAAGGGAGAGAAAAGAGAGGATTGAGTAGAAGAGTAATAGGATTTTCAGATGCCTGGAGCACAGACTGAGAAGGACACTCTGGGGAGCTGGGCTAGTCAAGGCTGGTGAAGAGATTAGTCTAACTAACTACAGAATACAGCTACCTGCTCAGGAGCTGCAGAGGTGCCTGAGACAAACTCTTCGTAACAGTGGCAAGTGGTATAAAAAGGGACAAAAGTCACATGTTGCAGTTTGGCAGGTTCAGGTTGAACATTAGGAAAAGCTTCTTCACTGTGAGGCTGGTGCAGCACTGGAACAGGTTACCCAGAGTGGTCAGGGACTCTCTGTCCTTGGAAGTTCTTGGGACTCAGCCAGGCAAAGCAACAGCTGATCTGATCTAGTGCTGGCAACAGCCCTGCATCCTATGGGGGACAGGACCAGAGGCATCCAGAGATCTCTTCCAGCCAGCACTCCAATGCTTGTATGAATTTGAGGGATGCACTGAGCCAATCTAAAAGAATCCTGTTGCAGTCAAACTTTAATTGAAAAGCTACAGTTATGAAGTGTTACTGAGAAGTGAACCGTGCAATGGGAAATCTATTCTCCCAACTCGTGCTACACGTGTTGTAAAACTCCACCAGAGTACATGAGTCCCTGATGAGGGCACCTTTTCCTACTGGCTTGTGCCCCAGTTCTGGAAGACTTGTAGTACCTGCCAACATGTAAGTATAGACTTTGTTTCAAACTTTTGCATCTATTTGTTGCTTGGTTAAACTCCAAAAGTATGTGCATAATTTTTTAATGAATCAGAGGATTTGCAAGTCCTTAGCTAGCTCCTGGTACGGTGGTTGTTCTGTTCCTGAGGTACCTCAGCTGTGGCTGACTCTGAAGAATTAGGTCAGACAAACTGAATGTACATTTTACATCGAGCACATCTGTGTCCCTTATTCAGGTTACCGGTTCACAAAATAGCATATCTGCATTCCAAGTGAAACTTCCATGAAAATACAAGCTGCTCCTGCCTTATGAGTCCAGTTCTTCCCAAAAGGAAAATCCCCCAACATCTGCAGAAGTGATAACTATTTCAGCCAGGAATATTTGATTTGCAAAATACACCCAAAACAGCTGAAGAGCGTTTTTAAAAGTAAAGTAGGGCTTGCAAGTAGTCCATGACATGCTTTAGCTCTTCACCAGATTCCTGTCCTGTTATACAAAAGACAAGAATGTTATCACTCTGGTTGATGCATTATTCATAGGACTCATCAATTTGCTGTCACATGGCCAAAGTTATTTTTTCACAGTATCTCGTTTCAGTATGAGTGAAAACTGTAGAACCTAAATCCAAAGCATTTTCCAGGCCTGTGGAAACCTTTCCTAAGGCTGTTTTTTGAGTAACCCTTTACAATACTTGAGGGAATGGCATTACATATTGAGACATTCTCATTTGAGTGTAGTATTTGGATAATATGCGTATTTGTAAGAATGCGTGCTATGTGAGTTTAAACCTCTTGAAACTCAGAAGCCCGCTGCCCATTTCAGTATACTTTTCCAGAATTGTTTCATGTTTCTCTACTTGTTTTCATAATTTTTGTTTTCATATAGTTTATGATACTCTTTTTCCACAGAGAGAGTGGTTATACCCAGTGTAGAACAAGCCCTTTCTACACTCAGACCCCATTATGTGACCCATACTTTCTGACAGGTTTGAAAGGGTTGCAGGGTGTCATTTGTAGCTAAGAGCAGGTAAGTTAGTAAATCTTCTACTTGGTAAAGGCTTCTTATCAGTAGAGAGATAAGAACTATAGTAAACATTACATGCACATAATCAAAAAAGGAAGTTATGAGGTGCTGCTGACAGCTTGTATCTTTTGCTTTCTTTCAAAAATATAGTACTTTGAGTCTACCTGATTTGAACTTTGTCTTCAAAAATATGGAAAATTTATGTCTTATTAACTGAAAAATGTCCTGCAAATGCTTTAGCCAGCATCTTGTTGTCCAGTATTGTGTCTTTAGTTTCCAACGCTGACATTTGTTTAGGGTAACTGAGTTTGCATTATTGTGACACAAATTACTTCATCCAGGAAAGTAAGAATAACAGCGTTCAAGTACTGTGACTTTCTGTTTGATCTTCACTCATGCTTTAATTTCCATATCATTTATGTATTATAGGAAGCCAGAGACAGAATTAGTGTCAAGAACAGTCAGAAAGAAAAAATTGCTCGAACATGCAAGATTCTCCTAGTCAGCTCATTCAGCCATTATACTAAATACGTTTGTACAAGATTCTTTTTGTCACATCATTTTATCCTGAAGCTGTGATTTAGTCGAACGAAGAATGGAAAAGTACGATGTGCTGTAATGGACTTGTGTACCAAACACTTGCTCGTGCCTTTTCTGAAGCTGTTACATTGTCCTGTTTTCAGCCCACTGGATGATGTACGGGGCTCACAGGCTGCTTTGTGCCTCTGCCAGCTGCCCTCTGCATGATGATAACACTCATTCTTGCCTCTTCTACTCCTAGAACACAAGTGGCCCATTGGCAACAGGAGTAGTGTGTCTCAGGAGCTACACCTGTGAAGGGCTCCTAGCTGGACCCTTCAGAAAGGCTTAGATCTACATTTAAAGTGGATGCAGTTACCTACTTCTTTATGAAAGACCCATGGGTTTTGAAAATAAGTCATGTTTTAAACAGCAAGTAAGGATTAAAAGAAAAAAGTTTGGGCAGAGGATTCCATCGGGTATTGCTGCTAATCTCTGTGGAGCTCCTGGTCTTTTTACACAGCTATCATTGAATTAGTATAAAGCCATATGCACATACAATTAGGAGACTGCTGTGTGAAATACGTTTTTTTTAAACAATTACTTATTATTGACATGAATACTTGATGCTGGAGATACCATTTGGTGTGTGGCCAAGGATAAAGACCCGGAAGCAATTATGCATGGTTTAGAAAGAGAGGCTGGAAGTGAGGGTGATATTCAGCTCCAGATTGTAGACATCTGCATTAGGAATATCAAAGAGAGATCTTCATGTGAGTTGGGTGCATGAGTGCCCATTCTAATCAGGGGAGAATCAATGTTTTATTAAACATATTTTTTTAAAATAAATATCTAACCAACAGAAAATCTTTTAAGGTACCTGAAGTATCATCTTTGCACTGGCAAGTACGACACAAGACCCAAAGGAACCCTGCGCTCTTCTGCACATAAATGAAAGTTGGGAAAGATACCACAGGTTAACTGAAACAGCAGTACGTGGACAGATGGACAAGCCCTAGACCTCCAGTGACTGTGCTGGGAGTTTAGACATCTGAAACACAGGTAAATCCACACAGGTAGTACGTCAGACATCTGAATTTGAGCGTAATGGGTAATCTAAGTGACTGAAGAATAGTCTTCACTGTAGTTGAGGAGAGTACGAAGCCATTTTTAGTTTATGCCTAATGATCCATTAAAATAATTGTTCCAACTTGTTGGACTTGTTATGGGTGAGGCTTTAATTGATAATTATAGTGATCCAAAATGTGATCTCATTTTCTAACAGCTGTGTAAGAGTAGCCCTTCTGAGCAATGACGGAGCTCTGAGGCTCCATTCAAAGAAGTCCTTAGCTTTTGTACAGTGATGCCTTGATGGGCATCTTGGTGACTTACTAGGCTGTTCTGGAATGTGTAGGAATAAGCCCAGTAGTTTGTAAGGTTTCTTTGGGCTCGGTAAGCCACGGTGTTGTCTTTGTTGCCTTTTGTAAATGCCTTGGGTATAGACTCCCTTCAGAAAAGCAAGCTCCAGGGATCTAATTACATCCTCCATGTGCTTGGACACACAAGAGCTGTTTCCCAGAGCACAATACCTGAAGGCAGTCTGTTGAAAAGCTGGTTTTCTCAGAAACTCTGAGTACTAGAAGAACCTTTTGTACTGACAAGGTTTTCACTTCCAACTGTGCAAGAAACTCATGGATCTAGGCAAAACAGCAAAACATCTGAGTTTTTACCCTTGCACTGTGTTCTTTGGACTTAGGCCAGATGCTGTAATTCCTCTTACACGTCTTCTATACAGCCCATTTTGCTCTTCCCTGAGTATTGCCCTGTATATAAAACCAAATTCCTTGTCAGCTGAAATTGGTGAAATGACTTCTGTGAGATTTTGTTCAGATACCACTAATCTTTTTAAAGTGGCATCTGAAAGTCTTCTTACCTGTTCGGTCCCAAAGTATATTCCTATACAATTTTTCAGAGGTCTAAGCCTCCTTGTCATTATCTCCTGAATGCTTCATCACCTTTCTCGCTTGGTGTGACAGTGACATTCTGGTATTTGCATTGCTTAGTCACAAGTTGTGCTCAGGGAGTAAATGAAAAAGACAACAGACTCACAATGAGAAAGCACAAAGGAGGCACCAGGTCTGTGTGCAGGCACACAGTTCAGCCTGTCCCCTGGTCCTAATCTATATCTGCCCATTGAAGAGTACTCTGTTATATCTCCACTTTAAAGAAGCTTTCAGTATTAGACTCTTTTCATCAAAGCAATAGTGATTTGCAGTAGCTGACGGCCTAGATGTGTTCAGATTTTTAGAAACAGCCCAGCAGACAAGTGCAGTGAATGTAAAGGATTATCAAATAAGCCCTATTTGTGGTTTATTCTATTACATACCTCACTGGTGTCAAAAATGCTTGTATGGTTCTCTTTGAGGGAATAATTCTTCCATTTCAATTTTGGTTTCTTCATCCTACCTGCTGGGTTATTAATTTTTTTATTCCATAAAATTACCTTGCAGCAGAAGACCATAACCTCTTGGGTGAAACAATGGGCAGAAACTGCAATCTGGCCATTTTCAAGGGAAGATCAAATTACACAGTTTGCTGTATAAAGCACAAACAAATTTTAGTCTGGTTGGCGCTTATCTATTTTTGCAAGTACATCACTTTGGAAAGAGACTTGCTCAGCTAATCTATGGCTGTCATGGAAATGTAATTTTTCCTTCCTCTGAACCAATAACGGGCACCTGGCAAGCTTGCTTGTGCACCCATGCATTCAAGTCTAGCAGTTTCCATGGAAACCCATCAAACTGTCGCACCAGTTTTCTAACATGCTGCCACTTCACAAACACAGGATAAGTTGTTTTGCACAAAATTCCTCTATAATGCTGTTCTGTTTTCTCTCCCGAGACAATTCAGCAAGACTAAATGTTTATACATTTAGATGGCAAGAATTTCTTCTTATTGCAAGTAAACCAGCTCATCTATATGAGAACATTCAAGCTGAAGCTTTCAGAGACACTGAAAAATACACTTTAGGCTATGGAACACCCCATCTTTAGGTAAGAAAAGGCAAAATTTTCTTTTAAAATGTAAGTATATTTCTACTTTGATTTCACTAATACACCACCTATGTCTCTGGTCCCCTTCTGGGAAGATATTTGAATTCCTAACTCAAGAAGCCAGACTCAGCTGCTTCTTTTGTGAAACTGCCACGCTAACTTTCAAGTTAGTTTGATAAAGTTGTAAAAGGAGTTTAAGAACATGATCTCTGTGACGACAGGAGATGGAAGTCAGAGTTCCAAGAGGTCTTGTTCACTCTATCACTTAAGGCCCATCTAGTGACTAAGAAAAATCCACAGCTTCTTTGGGCATGAATAATTCAGATTTCAAGCTGTATCCTAACATACCCAACAAACAAGTTTTCAGAGGAGCTTCAGAATCTCAGAAGTACAGAGTTGTCTGGTACTCTGTCATCTCTTTCCAAACGTGTACGTTTCAGATCTGGTCCAACACATATATTCCTCCCAGGATTTCTGTTTGAGCAAAGCTCATGGCATGTACCCTCCCACCATGCAACTCAACATCTATTTATTATTCAGCTAGCAGAAAGTAAATAAATACCCTGACATGACCATTTTTTGATTCCCACACTGCTCATTTTTAAAAATGATTCCTGAACCTTAGAAGCTACCAGCTCCTATAATGAGGAGTATGTTCTGAGTATTTTTAAAAATATCAAGCATTTTTCTGCTTTTGTTTCTTCCCTATGCACTACTGTTTTATTAGTATCAGCAGCTGGCCCTCGTTTAAACTGGAGAAGCATTAAATACCATGATTTCATCCTGTGGAACAGTAAAAAATAGTTAATGGTACCTGTGAGATGAAGCTCAAAGAAGAAGTTCAAAGAACAGGACAATTAGTTGGCAGGAGCCATAGAATTAATGCACAGCAAAATTTGCAAGAATGCCTTAACCACTGAATTTTTGTAATAGAGATCAGATGAATTTGATAGCTGAAGGGGCAGAAACTGGATAAATGCTATTTATCAAGAAACATCTTTCAGCTGAGGAAACAGAATAGTGAATACCGTAAAAGATTGAATACGCTAAATATTGGCTTGCTTAATGGAAAACTTTGCCTGCGCTATTAGCTTTAATTTAATGCTAATTTGCCCATTTAATAACAATTGATATTAAACAGTTTCCTATTTAATGTTAATTGAAAATCAGTGGTGTCCTGTTCCAGACAATATTTAACGTCACTTATTTCAACTAGTGACAGAAAATGCATGTTTCTTGTGGCCTGAAAACTTTGCAGGAAATATAAAGTACAGAAGAAGCATAGTCAGTCTACAGTCAGTAGAACTATACACTTTAATTTAATTGTCTTATTATTGAAAAAATGACCATCAGAGCCCTAGAAAGATAATTAAATGCCACAAACCATGAAGGATACACTGAGATGAAACTGCAGTGGCTGCAAACTGAGTCATACTTCTGTTTGCTTCCTTTACTTTTTTTCCTCATTTTTTTCTTCTGGTTGAATATGGGCATAAAATAGTTGTGGTAAGAAAAAGAATTCTGCTTTGACTGCCACCTCTTCTGGATTAAGTCATGTACCTACCTTCTGACTTTCCGGGACAGGTGCCACTGGCCTGCCAACAAAAACTGATGGCATAATGCCTCAGTTTGCATTCACTATTTTGCTAGCTCTATGAATATATACTGAAAATACGCATTATGGATTCCAGACTGTCTGTGAACTCTAAAAAGATTCTCAGCACCCTACAGCCTCTCCCTATAGGTATCTACATGCTTTTTTTTTAGATCCAGAATGTAACTCTTTTTAGAAATTATATTCTATTTCTACTGCAGGTGTGCTTGTATGACATGGATCACGTGTGTATACCATTTATAAAATATCTTTGTCGCTTCCCTCGGCATGTACATGCCCAAAATGAAGAGAATATGTAACACCTGAGGGTGGGATCAAAAAGTGAAATATTTTCACATGCTATGGTAAGTACATTTGCATCATTATTTTTAAGTGGTCTGTCAGTCTAGCTGTCTGATCTGCTGCTGATGTCATGGTCTTCGTACCTCCCTCAGTCTTGCTGTATTTCTTTGCTATCATTTTGTTTCCCAGGATCTGACTCTAGTTTGGCACAAGTTACCACAGTTACCTGTTTTCTGTGCATTATCTTACTGGTTTATTTCAAAAACTACAATGAGTCAATTATACTATTGCCTATTTCCTACATGCTGGGAAAAACTCTAATTGCTTTCTGTCAATTGACCCAGGCATGGCTATTTCCTACGTAATTTCTCTTCTCCAGCGGAATAATCTCCCACTGAGAATACTCCCTCCTTATTGTAGAAATATGTATTTTGGTGGGTTATAATTAATAACAGTGATGTTATTAATCTCCACAGCATTTTCTAACCTTTCAAACATAAAAAAAAAAAAGGAAAATCTCCCATAATTTATAATGTTAAGGAATGAAATTATGGCCCACTCCTTCCCTGAGGGGAAATAGGTTTCCTGCACAATTCTCAATTCTTTCCCACAATGAATAGAGCCTGTAGCAGCCTTTTAAAAGCAAAACTAATTGTGGAGGAGTGGGAGGCAATATGGACGGCATTACTTTACTGTGTGCCTCCTTGCTCTTGCACATGGAAACTGAGAAATGCATTCAGGGAAATGCCAGTGGTAATAGGTCCGTTTTGGGCAGGAGCTGGCACGTCTGTTGTGAGCAGCACTGACAGATCACCCTCTTTTCTGATGCTAATTTCTGCTGACATGAAAACGTCCCTTTATCTGAATCGGTGCAAGGCACTGAGCAGATCGAGCTATTGCTCTCCCACTGCTTGCATTGATAATTCATCTTCTGCAGTAAAATTTGACAAGCATAAAATTTTGAAAAGGTCAAGTTTGGGGTCTCCTGAGATTATTTTTGACCTTAGTTTTGACAGCAAATGAAGGAAATCACTAGCAGTGTGCATTTTGCAAGTCCATTAAGCAACTGAGGCCTGGCAAGTTGCTGTTATTAGTAGGATTAGTGATGGCAACCTTTCCATAGCTGATGGAAGCCAGAGTTGACATTAGAGTCTGGCAAATACTGAAGGGCTTGCGTCACCACAGGGACAAAATAAACATACGCAGCAATTGATTGTGGACAAATAGGGGCTTTCCAAACTGGAAATCCTACTGCTTTGAAACCATGACACCATATGCTGGCAGGGTCTTTGATCTCTGAGGTATCAGCATTTCGGAAGAAGGGACTAAGGCTTTAATGAGGTTTGTTGTATGTTCTTCATGGTGACCTGAAATCTCTGAACTGATGGTCTAACCTGTGGTGTCTTATCCAGCTGGAACAGGAGAGTAATCCTCACTTCAAATACGATTTTGCAGGGTCAGATTGGAAAGTTTAAGGAAATATCCCACACCAACCTTTGCCATCTCCAAAGGCAACGGTAGGGACACAAATACTCCTCCAGGGAGTAAATCTGTGGGCTCACTCATTTGTACCAGCAATAAACTACAGCTGTGGTACTCCTACTAATATTAACAGGTGTAGTCTGAGAGGAGCCAGCCTCAGTGATGAAGTTATTTATGCAGTAAATATGTCAGAATCTATTTTCCATGTGTACCAGAAGAAAAAGTCCAGTTAATTGAAGCTTAGGTAAAATGTAAGAACTCTGTGTTAGGAAATGATCATGCCTGGGAGACTAATCACTCATAAATTAAACTTATAGCTGTGGACTGGTGTCCTCTTTCTCAGTTTTACCTTGTTGATGTTAGTCTTTACAAAATAGTTCCAGAAAGAAAAGGAGGAATGAATGTAGCAGGAATACTGTGAACTTGGTATTAATAAAGGAGCCCATCTTCTGAGGGCAAGAGGGAAGTTCAGCATAAAATTTATGAAGTGGCTTTTGATGATTTAGAGGCACTAATATAGACTTTGGCCAAATCAATATAAAAATTATTTATTCACGCAACCTTACAGATTTTTAGTAGTGGCTTGGTTTGCTTTCATAACATGTTGATTTTACTAAATATTTCTTTCAGGTAGCAGAGGAGGGTTCACTTTCTTTAAGATCATTCCTCTCTTTCAGGTTTTGATTTATTCTGTTTAGAAAGGAAGATAAATCCTTTGCAATGAAAAAGAGCATGATATGGGGAAAAACAGAGCTGGAGCCAGGGCTTGTGCAGGCCCATAGGCTGGTCCACATTTTTTGACCGTCAGAGGTCTTCCAGCCACATTCCCTTGCTGTCAGCAGTTCTGTCTGTGTGTCCCAGCTCTACGCATTCACCTGATCAATCAGCAGTGCTGATTTCTCCTGTCTGCATACCTGGCTCCAGCGCAGCACTCCCAGGACAGGGAAATACCTCATCTGCCTCTTGGCACAGGCTCTTCAGCCCAGTTTTTTGATGGATATCTAGCAGCAACGCATTTCCGTGCTGTTGCAATAGTAGCAAAAAGTAATGAGGGAAGACAAGAAACTTCAGTCAAAGAGAACTGATTTCACTTTGAAAAGAAAAAAAAAAATTGATGTTAGAAAAAGGTAGTCTCAAGGCAATTCAGAAATTGTTGGAATTGGAGGCAATATGGTGCTGTTTTGTTCCCAAAACAAAAAAACAGCTCAATTTCTGTTTTGGCTGTACAGTATGTCAGTTTATTTTTTATTTATAATTATTTTTAATCTCACAGCCAGCCAAGCTGAATGAGTCTATCCTTAGAAACAGGCTATCATTTATTATGAATTGTCTTTTGTGCCATGTAAACTGTCCCAGCCTCAGGCATTTGTACCTTTTAGCACCTTGTGGCTCCCAGAGCATACTGATAAACCTTTTATACCTTGAAAGTCATATCCTTGTTCTACATTATCATAAAATCCTCCAGACTGAATCAACACCAAAGGTGGCTATGATACAGAGGGAAGGAAGGAAGGAAGGAAGGAAGGAAGGAAGGAAGGAAGGAAGGAAGGAAGGAAGGAAGGAAGGAGCTTTNGAAGGAAGGAAGGAAGGAAGGAAGGAAGGAAGGAAGGAAGGAAGGAAGGAGCTTTCACAGTAGCAAGAGATATGATGCAAAGAAAAGACCTCATTTAGGGGAAAAAAAAACACTATAAAAAATCAGTCTCTTAGGAGGTGAAATAAAACTTGAGTCTTGAGTTCTACTGTGACTATTTCAACCTTTGGAGGATTGCTTTCTCTAAGGGTGATCTTCTGGTGATATCTACCAGTACAAGGAGCTTTGAAGCATACCTGAGGATTATGGAAGTGTTTAAGAGGATGGTTCAGAAAATGAGACATGATTTGAGCAGTGCTGGGTTTCAACACAGCTGGCATCTTCAGATGTTAATTAGGTCCATTTGGAAATACTGTTGAGAATATATAGTATTTTCTCTTAGAACCATGCCTTTAACATGATGCTTGGGGAATCCTTCTAGTGCACAAGCTTTGGACTGATCTGGGGCTATTTGTAGTCACCTGTAGCCACCACTCTTCCATTTGCTGACACTTTCACTCACTTTACATAAACATGACAGCAGGCAATTACACCTGTGAGATTTCTGTCTGACTTGTGGGCATGTGGATGTGCACTCTGCCATGAAAAGCTATGAAAAGTACGTCAGTGATGTTGAAGTGTTGGAAGCACGTGGCGCAGCATTTTAGCTCTGAGGGTTTAAAGCAATACAGCATCTGCTGGGTGATTTCATTGTCACTAACAACTGCCAGTGACAGTGGGAGGTGGCAGAGGAAAGGCATCAGTCTGATTTACACTGAATTCTACTTGCAAGTGTTCCTAACTCCTATCTGAAAGGTTTCCAAACAGTTATTAGTACTTTATATTGGAGATAACAATATTTTCTCTTCTGGAAAGAAGAGCACAGTGACTGCATCTTGTCTGCAGCCTGACAAAGGCAAAGTTTTAGAGAAGCCTCAGCTGTCATTTTGCTTAAATTAATTGAATCGCTCTGGATCCTACGTGACATTAACCTCTGGTCTCCTAGGCAAAAATTTCAGCACTCAGTTACTCTTGAGCTCATGAGATCCTTTGCTCAGAGCTCAGCAAGAGCTCAGTAACAATCAGTTAGTTCTCTTATCTGTTAGAAATAATGTGTTGTCAATACTCTTGGGTTGGAATCGCTGGCATGAGTCAATTTTTTAATATTAGAAGGTGTTGGAAAAGGTAAGCCAATTTAGTGCAATTTTTTTGCAAAACCTATTTAGTGTTGCCACAGAGGAGCTAAACTTTATTTTAAATTTTTGCAAAAACTTCATTTTTCACATTTTTTTCATGACATGCAAACTTCCTTTTAAAGGGGCTTTGAAAGACATATGAATTACACTGGAAGAAAAACAACTTGCTTTGGAAAAAAAAAAGTGGGATTTTTTTCCTTTGTATGAAAAATAAAATAAGAAAAAAATTGTCTTTTTTTAAAATCTGAAATCCATGAGTAAGTTCAGTAGTTGCTGATTCCTATTTTTCAGTCTACAAAATTATTGATATTGACTGAATTTAGTATACTCGTACAGAGTATGTAGTGTAAGATATACAAATATATTTATGAAATAGATGGATAGGGCTGCTGTTGTGCAGTTTCATTGACTTGTCGCATACATAAGGAGTCCAAGTGTGTGTCTGTGCCAGACAGCAGGATCAAGGGTCACACTAGAAATGGAAATCTTAGCTCTTTTTTAATCACAGGTCATAAATCAATTTATCTCACACTAATCTTATAGATATTTACAATTAAATTGGATCTTGCCTTCTCTGAAGCCATCTCCTCCTTTGACTGCTTTTGAGCTTCTAGTGAAGAAAAATTACACTGAGTTTGTGTCATTCTTAGCAAGATATTATCTTGGCATCAAATGCAGGGTCAAACAAGGGTAGGTGCCTTATTCCGAGAAGAAGAAGTAGCTTTTACAGGAAGCCTGTCTGGTGAAGTAAACATTCCCATCACTCCAGGTTCCTTCAGGGGAGTGCTAGCCAGCATACATATGTTGTTATCAGTTCCAAGTGGTGCAAAAGCTAAAGGAAAAGCTAAGGCCCACAGGGCCTCTATAACACACCTCAAACACACTGAAGGTCAGACAGATGTGTCAGTTTGAGAGTTGTATTTTTGAAACACTGAAAACCCCAAAATAGTAAACAAAAAGTATTATAGGAAAGCAATATATTCTGTTCTGCAAAAAGAATATTTGACTTTTTTCTGAACTTAAAGTGATCTAGTAACCTGAACATTTCAAATGGCATTCCTGAGAGATAATTCCTAAAATGTGAAGCGCATTTAAATCATGTTAGGCATGGAAGAGTTTCTACTGAATTGTGATGGATTCTCCATTCCTGAAAACTGTGGAATTAAAAATTATCATTCTTCCACAGAGGACATGCTTGTCCAAACAGAAATAATTCACTCCTGAAAATCGTGTGATCTGTGTTGTGCTGTTGGCCAGACTCGACTGTCACAGTGGCACTCTGGGATTATTTATGGATGTATCTGTGAGGCACTGCTTATAGCAGAATCAGCCACTCATTTTTGTTGAAGAATTTTTATTGGTGACTGGCTTTGTTTTTACTTTTTTTTCTCAGTGTGCACGAAAACCAAATTCTAATTACCAGTTTGTGGGGAAAAAGCATAAAAACATTTGCCTTCGTTTCCTCATGCAGATGTTTAGGTGCAACCTAGAAGAGTGGATGAGAGAGGCAGAAAGCTGTAGGCAAGGGCTGTCCCAGTCTGTTAGGTGTGATATTGTGTGATGAGTGGCTCTTGATGCTCACCGTGCTGGAAGCCTTGGCAGCTCCATCTGAGAGTCACAGCCACGAACAACAGCAGCACACACATCTTGTTTAGAGGAGGAGAGAATATTTTTGCTGCTATTTCAGCTTTGGGTAAGTGTTTGTTTCTCTGTTCTACAGATAAAGCAACTGTTGAAGGAAGCGAGAGAGGCTGCAAGCAGAACAAGGACTGGGAAAGGAAGCGCAGTGCTTAGCAGCTTCAAATTCTGCTCCTGACACCAGCAACCAATTGAAATGGTGCAAAATCCTTGGTGTTGGTCCTGCTCCCTCACATGCTACAGTTTGAGGAGAACAGTCATTATCCTTTTCTCTGCCTTGTCTGTGAGCAAAGAGGCACACAGCCCTTTTCATAGAATCATAGTCTGAGTTGCAAGGGACACAAGGATCATTGAGTCCAGCTCTTGGCTCTGCACTGGGCAACCCCAAACCCTGCACCTTTGCTGATACATGAATGTTTATGTATAGACTGCGGAGAAGTTTCTGGCTTTAAAGTTACTGCAAAGCGCACCCAGGATGGTCTAAAACTTGACTTTTCGTGTTGGAGATGAAATAGGTCCATGAAATTTCTTTATTCCTTCCTATACCTCAAAATTTTGCCTCAGGAATGCTTGTAGTAGTTTTGTTTGAGGAACATTTGCAATGAAGGCATAACATCTTTGTTAGTGTTAATTTATGGTCTCTCATGACCAGAGCAATTAAAATGTTGCTGTTTAAGGTGAATCTATATGGCAGGAATTTATTTATGCGTATTCAGCAAGAGCTTGAGGATGAACCCAGTGGAAAAATAAATACTGGCAATGTTCTGAAATCTCAAAGTGAAAAATGCTATGGCTAAACCCATGATGATGCTGGTTTATATGTTTCCTTTAGTGCAAAGAAAGCATGACATATTCACATTACATTATTGTTGCCTCCCCAGACAGCCTTTTGTAGGGAACTGGAAAATTTCCTTTTTCATGCAGTGATTGCAGTACTTCTGTTTCGTTTGTTTTTCAAATTTTCAGTGCTGTGGATAAAAACAAAAATTCACTGTCAGTATTCCATCTCTGAAATGCTGCATTGATAATTTAGTGGCTACATATATACATGCTTTTTTTTCTCGCCCACCTACAACTCTTTCTTCCCCTCAAAAAGGTGAATAATTTGAATTACCAAGAAATTAAAAGTAGTATATTTAAGAATCTGTTGAACAAACATATCTTTCAATGATTTGAACTAAACTTTAACTAAGAGAGTGAAGAAATAAAACAAGAAACTGTAAGAGAGAGAAAAAAAACTAGCTATCCATCATCTTTATCAGTTTAGCTTTTATTAGAACTCTTCTAACTTGAATTAATCTCTCCAATGACTTCAAATTTCTGATTTCATAAATTCTCTTAATTAGTCTTGGCACAATTACTCTACTCCTTGACTGTGATCTTTACAAGGCATCAGGGCATGTCATTACACTGAGAGTGCATGTGACAGAGTTAGAGGCATGTGTCACAACATCCTAAACGATGTCTGTCCCTCTGTCTTCTGAAATCGCCTCCTGAAACAACTACACTGCAGCACTGGTGAGGAAAGACTGTAACAAGTCAAAGATGATTCTGAAATGTCATCCTTGTATCCTGATGGAGTGCTACCCACTAATCCTTAGATTCTGCAGGGAGAAAAATTATTGCCTAAATTGATGGAGAACTGACTTAATTTAGATGTCATGCAAGGAGATCCTGACAGTGAAGATTGATTTCAGTCACACTGTATGTTTTTACCTGATGATATTTAAATAATTCCACCTTGTTATTTCCTGCATAGCTCAAGGAAGTTGAAGTTCCCTGCAGCTCTACTGCGAGGCAAGAATGAATACAGTTCATTTGTCAAAGTGTCACTGACCTATTTTATAATAACCTGTACAGTAGCCACAAGTTCCAGATTTATTTCTATGGTGGGACAGTGAAAGCAGTTTTATTGCTGATAAACTGACACTGGAAACAAGCTCTCCCTTTCCCTTGCAACATTCCTGTGGGCAGCAACCCAGATAGGGCTGTGGGAGTCTTTGAAGGAAAGTTTTACTGCACAAAAAATAAACATTCATAAACCATCAGATGCCACCAGACAACATTCTGGAAACGTAAGCCACAAAAAGAGACCCACACTCAAACGCTCGCCCAGGGATCAGCCTGTGTCCACGTATAGGCACACATACACAATATACAGGCACACCCACACAATATCTAGGCCCGTGTACACACGCTCCCACATGTATGTAAGAGGAAGCAAAGGTTTTCCTGTTTCACTGTAGCATAAATGTTACTTTCTCACCTTAGAATTTAATATCCACACAGGGAAGAGCAATTAGGAAAGTGTTAGACTTTATCATGTCAGTGTTAGGGGCAGCTTGTTAACATTTAGAGAGCGTTAAAAAGGGGATTACAGCATTATATGGACTTGGCTATATCCTAAGGAGAGAGGGAAAGTAAGGAAGAGCTTAGAGAGCCCTTTCTCAGTACTTTCCTGTAATTTATGATCTCCAGGAATATAGAAGAAAGGTGGGAATGAGCTGAGAATTTTGGATGTCTTTCTTTTCCCCTGTGGCATGTGCCATCCCCAAGACAAGTGTACCTGTAATTATCTCACTTGCTTGAGCACCAGGGTTGTTTATCAGGAAAAATGTGTTTCCCATCCTTCCTGCACTTAGTGGAAATAAGATACTCCTATTGGCTTTGTGACATTTAGCACACTCGATTTAAAAGAGATGTTTTATTTTCTTTTCGAGTGCCTTCTCTGTTAGCTTCATACTTTTGAGACTATCCACAGAGTAACAGCATGATGATTGTTTTCTAAAATCCTCTTGAAGTTTCATTAGATTTCGTTGGATCTTGTAATAAGCTCAGAGAAACTCTTTGAGACCCATGAGTATAAGTGCATTTATTTTGCTAAACTTTATTTTCCTTTCCTCTGTTGCCTAGGGCTGATATTTGTTTTGTGTGACACTTTGTAAATGTATTGAAAGACTGTGGACATAAATAGAGGGAAGTGACTGCATTTAATCAGTGACTGACTGCATGCAAAGAACAATATTTGATTTCTCCCTCATATCACCAGTAAAGGATAAAAGAAGGGTAGGAAGGAGGTGGTGGTGGTTTCAATCTTTCTCATTAAAATCTGCAAAGGAATGATTGTCTACATCAGCCTCAGTGTTGACACAGTAGATGATTTGTAGCATAAGCAGCCCAGTGGAGCCCTTCTGTCACTCTCTGTCTTGTACTAGGGCAGAAAACGGAGAGGTCTGAGATGAAGGAATTGTGCAGGGCAGCCTGAGCAACCCACACCTACATAGTGCTTGGCTTCAGAAGGCCATCTGCTCACAAGGCTTTCCTATGACATGCCTGTGTTTCCATCGGAAAATAGTTCATGCTTATAATCTCAATTTATCAGTTTCCCTCTCAGCGGTGTATAGAGAAAATGCAAGGCAAGGCAGAATCAGGCACTATGCCTGGGATCCAGAACATAAAATTAAACCATTGAATCTAAGTTTTTATGCCTCTACATTCCATTTAAGCTAGTAAGCTTGAAAAGACATAGAACAAATTATTTTTCCTCACAGTAGCTTGTTTGGGTTTTGTGATGAGAACAGGGTTGAGAAGATAGGGACAGAATGAAGGACCTTTTCTGCTTCTCACACTGCCCCACTACTGAGGAGACACGAGAAGGTGGAAAGGGTCACAGCGCGGACAGCTGACCAAGGGAGTATATTCCATGCTATATGATGTGTTCAGCAATTAAAACTGGGGGAAAAAAGTGGGAGGGGGCATTCAGAGTCATGATGTTTGTCTTCCCTAACTACTTAGGTGTGAAGGAGCCCTGGACATGGCTAAATACCTGCCTGCAGATGGGAACTAGTGGATGAAATCCTTAATTTGCTTTTCTTAGGTGTGCAACTTTTGCTTTACCAAGTGAACTCTCTTTATCTCAGCCCAAAAAGTTTTCATTTTTACCCCTCTAATTTTCTCCCTGTCCCGCTTGGGGTGTGAGAAAGCAGCTGTGTGGAGCTGAGCTATCCACAAGGGTTAACAGGCAGCAGTTCTTTGTGGTGCCCCAACGTAGGGCGTGATCCTCAGTCTGTGCACCCTTGCCCATAAAATGTGTCCTTTTGGGCTTAATGTTTTTGTCCTGAGGCAGAATTTGTTTACAGCAGTTCAAAAAGGACACAAGGAGTACCTTTCAATACATGGCAGTAATTACATCTACCTAATACAGACTTAGGTGCAAGTTCAGTCTAAAGCAGAGGTAAGTAACTCCTGTTTTTCCTGGAAATGAGTTCTTATTCTTTGTGCTGGAGGAAACTGGAAGTTGAAGCCTTCTCTGCCCTTACACTGAATTAACTGGGGACATCTCAGCCGTGATGATGTAAATGTACATTCTTTTCAGGGAGGTAACATATATTCCATGGTGATTCTCTATCAGTTCATTAATCAATAAAGGGCTGACTTCTTATGCAAAACTGAGCTTCTAAAATTTTCATGATTGCTTAATGGAAGGGACCAAAGAAAAGCCAGCCAAAGCCTGTGGGCTATTTGGAGTTTGGATATGACTAATTTTTCATTCACAATTACTGCAGCCATATACTCTGCATGAAGAGCAAAATCACATGTTGTCTCTGAAATAGTTTTTAGATGACTTGGAAGCACACACTTTTGTTCTTTGATTGTGTAAACTTAGGACAATAAAAGCCCCAAGAGATCCTAGAGGGGACATGGCTTTGATACTTTGTGCTAACTAATTCCAAGTGAAATGTTATAGCATTCATTGTTAGCGAGTTGTTTTAAAAAGTTTGTGCTATTTCTTTTTGTGTTTTTCTTTTGTTTAAAATTTCAAAGCCTCACTAAAGCAGAATAGAGAACATTATTCTAATGATCTGTAAACATATAGGAATAAATGTTATTTGAGCTACATCTTCCAGAACAGAGTAATTTTTGTTTATGGTTGTTTTTTTTCTTGCAGGATACTGAAGATTTGCCAAGATGGCACATCAGACTGGATGGACTTTTGGTCAAAGAGCTCATTTGTGTTAGTAAAGCTGTCAATCAATACTAAGCTTTTTGGTAGGTCCAAATGTAAGACCTTCTATAGGACAGTGTAGGAAATAGTATGTGGAAATCACTATGGATGGAACAAGACAAAAACAGTGATAGTAATTTTGCATAAATGAGAAACAATAGAGGCCACTTATGCCAGAATAATTTATTATATTAGGAAGTTAGATAACTGGGACACTTTATGGACACAGATCAGAAGAGTTAAGTCTGTTCAAAAAGCACCTGCTTAACATTTTATAACCTACTTCGATTAAGATAAAAGATTACTCTGATCTGTTACCACCTTACATGAGGTATTTATTGATATAAGTCTATGCAAAGAATAAAAATAAAAGAAAGACCACCATGGAGAAGATGCTGTCCTTCTATGAATCCTGTGCTCATGGACAGATTTTTATCTTTTAATACCTTAAAAATACCTCTGTGACTCTAGCTCAAGACTTTAGGTCGCTTGGGTAAGGTCTCTGCCTTAGTAAATTAAATTCTTTAGAAATAATCTTTACATTTACTTTGTATAATCTTTCATATCACATCCATTTTCAGTGTAATTGTTGGCTGCGGACCCTTTATATCTCTGTGAGACAGGATGTGCATGAGATACTATTTACTTATTTAGTCATTGCATTGCAGTTTCAAACAAAAAATTCTTTTAATC
Organism: Rhagologus leucostigma; assembly: GCA_013397725.1. Lineage (NCBI taxonomy): Eukaryota > Metazoa > Chordata > Aves > Passeriformes > Rhagologus > Rhagologus leucostigma. Next base: position 858,976 of record VZTD01003908.1, read on the forward strand.
TCTTACAGATGCTTGGAGTGGGTTGCTTGAACTCTTTTGGTTCTCAGCTAATGTCAACATGTGGGAGAAACAGAACCTGTCTGGGTCATGTTCCTTTTTGCTCAAAACTTAATTGCTGCCTGTGCAAGGAATGTGCAGCACTGCCAAATGGATAACCCCATGGAGACTGACATTATAGCTTGCTGTGGGGTGCTTGTGCCTGGGATGAAGCAAATTCCAGAGCAGCAGGGACCTGAACATATTTGAACACAATATGTCTCATTTTACCGAGTATCTCACAGAGTTCTGGCCTTTAATACAATGCAGAATGAAAACAAGGTATTTTCTAAAAGTCTAATTCCTGTTTGATATTAATCTAGTCCCACATATTCTACTGATCAGGACAGCATTGCTGGAGGAAATGAACTACCTCAGGGCTGGATTCCTTAGCTCAGTCTGCCCAATAATTTATGTAGTGCTTAGAAGGAGCAGCCAGGCTTTACTTTAAATGGAGGGAGACCTGTACTTGTATTCCTACTTAAAATCCATCACATTTCTCCCTAAGCCACCACCTGTTTTCTGTGAAAGCTTGGAACAAGCCTGAAGTAAACAGGGGTTCATTGCTTCGACTCAGCTGGAGTGTGGTTCTCCACAGACATCATAACAACTGCAAACTGCTAACCCAGTAGCTGCACGAGAGGGTTTCCACTGCCCTGTTGCCACCTCACATTTCACAATGTTGCCAGTATTTTACCTGTGTTTTATATTCAGCCTAGCTCACACACTGTTCATTTTCTGCAGCATCATCGATACCGGTTTTGGGGGTTTGTAAAGGAGTCCAAAAGGAGTACCTCAGTAAAAAAGCAAAAAAATTCCCATTTTACATTTTTATCTGGTTTTAGGAGCTGAAAATCGAGGAAAAAGGGATGTTAAACTTGAGTGGTACACACATTTTGCTTTTTGCCAGAATAATCTTGATGCTAGCCTTTGAAGATTTACTTCCTTTGGGGATTGTCTGTTCCCCCTTCCTCAGGAGCCTGGATCAGAGCTGTTTGCCCTTGAAGGCTGCTTCTGGTTTAGAGGAGTTGTCCTCCCACGCTCTCGATAACTGCTCCTGGTGAGGATGAGTGAATTAAAAAACCAAAAGCACTGTGAGTGTCAGAAATATTATTTTCCTTGTGATATTTTAATGAGGTTACAGCTTATGGTAATCAAGAAATTCCCCACTCTGGGAAAGAAAAGGGGTTTATGCTAATCTGCTGTGATGCTGATTGTTTTCCTAGAGTGAAATGATGTTGTGCCTGTGTAGCAGCGGCCTCAGCGCACTGCCCCTCACTGCTGGACCTGGGGGTACAGAGTTGGGGTTGTGAAATGGGTGATAGAGAGCCACTCCTGTTTGATACAAGCTGCCTAGGTGTCTTTCACAGGCGTTTTGTCAGAGTCCTTCCCTTTGACCGCCGCCTCAGGGAAGGTACAACTCTCTGTGCTTTCTTTTTGCACGTGCAGTGGGTTGTGAGACCAAGAACATATTACCCCTTTAAAATAAGTGATTACATTTAAAGAGAGTCTTCCTGTTGAAATATAATCTTATGGGTATGTTACCTCTCTCCCTTAAATATTGCTTTCATAAAAGGTGTCTGTTTTCCCTGGGAATTTTATTTGCATGTATTAAGAAACTTGTAAAACCAAGAGATTGGTCTTTCACTACAGTTAAAGGGTAAGAGTGTTGAGCAGGTTAGGATAGAAATATTTTAATTGTGGGATTTAAAAAAAGTTCCCAAACATCATCACTTTAAAATTTGAACTCTAAAACTAACCAGGAACATATTTCAGTGAAAAGTAGAACTGTTTTCCCAGCCGGGATTAACCTGTAATCACAAGCCTTGCATATACTGAAAACACCATCTTGTTTACTCACAGTGTGTTTTTCCATGCAGGGACATATCTTGATCCTTCAGGCTGGGCTCTGTTGGCCTTAAAAGTCTATTGGCTTAGGGGAGATGAACAAAAGGCAGAGGAGGAAACGCAGCTTGTTGCTTGTTGGCATAAATGAACATTGCAGAAGGCTGCATTTCCAAGAAAAACTTTTTGGGTGTCTATAAGCAAAAAAAACCCAACACTGAAAGTTACTGTATTCTGAAATGGAGGGACAATTCAGGAGTTAACAGCACAGTAAATGGTTCAGGGATTGCTCTCATGAGAGATGGAGTTTGCTACTTTGGAAAAAATGTGGTGTGAATAATTCTCCTGTGCATCCAGAGATAAATAGGAAAAAGAGACCCTGACGAGAGAAGTCCTTCAAACTGACAAATTACAAGTGTTCTACTGTATCACAGAATCACAGAATATTCTGTGTTGGAGGGGACCCACAAGGTTCATCAAGTCCAACTCTGCAGTGAATGGCTCACCCAGGGATCAAACCCACAACCTTGGTGTTGCTGGCACCAGGCTCTGACCAACTGAACCAATATGATTCTATATTCAAAAGTGAATCTCCACAGACAAACTTGCATGTGTAAGGTGTAGTCCTACAAGACTGCTTGTGTACATCTTCAAAAAGTTGGACCTTATAGAGAGGAAACTGTGAATAGAATTTCATAAAGTACAAGCCAAACAGAAGAGATTCCTTTGTACACCCGTGTTACCTGGGATAGAGTCACTTCACCGCTTCCTAACATTTTTCTGGGGAAGTTGTTCTATTTTAGGAGGCTGGAACAAGTACTGAAATAAACAGCACAAGTTGGATAGTCATTAAAAAAGATCCACACCAAACCTTAAATGCTACCATGTGTCTGAGACAAATAAGAACCTGGCTGTCAGGTGATTTGGGGAATGCAACAGCTGAAAAATGCCTAGAAATTACCTAGAAGAATTGTACAGGACCTAGTTAAGTTGTGCTGTGTGCCTATAGGCACACGTTCTTTCTCTGTCCCTCTTTCTTTCTGCCTGAGGCACAGTAATTATATCTGTATTTTGGGAAAACACAGGCAGGCCCACCTTCCAGTCACATAAAATCTCCTTTCTGGACTGCTTTTTGTTTCTTGTCACAGAGTGAGGGAGAAGGCTGTGACTGCTTTCAAAAATGACTGCCTGTGTGAGGAACTGAAGCTGCAGGAGGGATGAATGGTGTTAATGCCAAGTTCCAGAGCAAGAGAGGACTTTAGAAGATATGGGATGCTCCACATTTCTCAGAGGCCTGGTTTTCCTGAATGGAAGAGATAGCTGGTAGGTGATTAAGAACTAAAAATCTTTTCATGGCAATTTTAGGAGTTGCCTTTTGATATGCCCGTAAGGGCAAATCTCCCTGGGTTTCCTATTGTCATCCTCTTTGTCCTGATCCCTTTCCCTTTGCTCGGTTCCCTCAGCCACATCAGCTGTGGAAACCTCGTCTCCAGCTGGAAGGATGAGATGTGTGGGAACTTTCCAAAGCTGCACGTTGATGACAGCATAGGGGGCTCAGCTGAACAACTGTCACCTTTTATTTAATACAGCTAAATGCAAGGTTGTTCATCCAGGAATTGAAAATTGTAGGCCTTACTTATATAAGATGAAGGCTGTGTTTAGAAATCATGACTGAGATAAAGGACTGAAGGATCAGGGTGAATAATCTTTGCAACATGAGCTCTAAGGATGGTGTAGTAGCAGGATAAGAGGCTAAGCAGTCCTTGATTATAAATAAAGATCAGTCACAAGGAGAGCTGCTGTTACCATCATGTGTAGCAAGACTATATACAGCTTTTATAAGTAAATCAAGATTATCTGAAAAGCAAGAATAGTATTTTGCAGGGTGTTTCAAGGCATAGTCATTGTTTTCAGTCCCGCAAACCAAAATTGTCTGATATTTGTTGCGTGAAAGCTAGAGAACTCAAAGGCATTCAAAGCAGCCTGTGGCAAGTAGTGGTTGCACTTCCCTCGGACATCGTGGACTTAAATTCAGTGGCTGGATGGAGTGTCCCAAGGGGTGCCTTGGAGCCTGGGTACATCTTGGCACCTGGTGCATTTGAGCCTCCTTGCTGGTCCCCAGCCACAGCCAGCTCTTTTCCCTGCTGTGGCAGAACTCTCATCCTGTGGGAATGCTGAAGCAGGGCCTGGACATGTTTGCCCTTTTAGACAGTCCCTCAGGACATCCAAGGTGGTGGTCTCCCCACCAGGTTGTGGGCCATGGTTTGTGGGTGTCTGCTTTGCTGGATTTGGATCAGGAATTTGAACCCAAGATATCCATGCCAGGAGCAGTGCCAGGAGAGCACTTGTGCAACGCACGATGAGCTACAATTTCCTCAGTTTAGCTCTACTGTGCTTCACTGAGTTACAAAAAGTGCAATAACTCCAGCTGGAGACAATCAATGTAGAGCAGTGCTGGTTTAGTGATTAGGTCAATCCTTTGGATTACCAGAGTTAAAGATTTAAGATCCCTGCTTTGAACTTAGATGGCTTGTACATGTATCAGCCACATTCCTAGAAAATATTCGCACTGAGGGTCTAATTCTGGGACAGTTCGGCAATTTCCTGTAAATCCACGTGTTTTTATGGAAAGCTTTGTTTTACATTGAGAAAGGTGTTTCAAATAAAACAGTGTTCACAATCAGCTCTATTTCATATTTTTAAAAGCATATTGACAAACTGAGAAGTATAGAAAAGAGCTACAAGGGATACTGGAGTCCCAGAAAATCTTTTTTACTGTAAAATGTCTTTTTCATTTATATTTAAAGGTAAATGGTGCCTGTTTGTGGTAGATAAGTGCCTATGAGAGGAGCAGATTTACTAAAAGACAACATTTTAACCTTCTGGAAGTATAAAAATCTGCAGATGGCTCTCATGGCTGGAAGCTGAAGATACTCAAATTCAGAACAGAAATCAATGGCAAATGTTTAAGATAAGAATAATCAATCACTGAGGCATCTTTAAGAGAAATGGATTATACCTGCCAGGAAATGCTGTCACTAAACCAGGATTATTTTTAAAATGTCTCAAGATTCAGCAGAAAGTTTTTCTATAAAACAAGTTTTAATTCAAGTGTAATTTCTGAACTTGCAGTAGGAATGTCTTGATGGTGAGCCATGGTATCTCTTCTGCAGAAGGTCAGAGTAGATGACTGTATTGAAGTTAAGGTTTTGTAATTATTTTCTGCCTCATTAAATTTAATCTAAAATTAATGATAATAAAAAATATTAGGTCAGACAAAATGTTTTCTCACTAGACATTCTGTTTAAATATACTTAAATGAAACAAGGCTTGTTTTACTATTCCTTTCCTTAATTTTTCCACTTACTAAACTACAATGTGGGCCATTTTCCAAAGATATTCCTTTCTTTTTTACATTTTCCTGAAAATATTTCCATTATTCACTCTAAGATTTTGACTTTTTTTTTTCCCTAAGTATAAATTTTGAGAAACACTTGAAAAATAGCTTTTGTTGATTCAAATATGTTTTTTATTTTGTAATCCCAACATTAAAAGAATCTATGCCTTATCATCTGAGCTCAAATGTTAGGATTTTGAGAAAAGAATCTGAACTCACTCTCTGGTACCTCTCCCCACACTGAACGGCATGCAAGCCCTGGGCTTACATGTCATTTTTTTCCTTGAGGATTTGTTAAATAGCACTTTTAGTTCTAGAGAGGTGATAGAAAAAAATCATAGATTCTTGTTTATATGGATGTTCGCTAAGTATGCTTAATAAAGAGTAGCAAATTGCCATGATGAAGACAGATAAGAAGTTGATGAAGGCTAATTAGTATCAGGCCACCTCATTGCTGAATAGGGTTATAGCTGGCTAAAAGAGAACACAAATGCTGAATTTCACCAATATTAGTGATGATTTGGCACAGGAAATAGATTGTCCTGCCCAGTTTCACTCTTTTTCTAGTGAAAATGTTATAGTTTTATTTTATGGGACAGTTCCCTGTACCCATGAATCTTTCCACAGAGATGAAAGGCGAAGGTTATGAGAAGACTTTAACCATAAATATTTGATGATTTGTTTTCAAAATATCCTTTTCTTTGTTTCCTACTAACATAATGTTAGTGCCATAGATGAGGAAAGCTCCCAGGGAGTATGTAGAAGTGGTGCACCTAAAAACACAGAGATGGCGTTCTGGAGTGGCATCCCTCGTGCTTTCTTGCTGTGTAGTGAATCCAACAGACTGTTAAAAATACAGTTCTTTGAACACTCCTTCATTTAGTGTAAAATGAGAAGCTTGCAAATGGATTAAATTTCAAAGAAGGTTCAGTACGTGCTTTGGATTGTCTGAGTGTCTGTCTGAATCACTTTATTTCTAAAAGAAATAGTGACATCTAAAAAATGTCTCAGCTGGATGACTGTAGTAATCACCTCATCTCATTATTTTCAAAAATTTGCATGTTGTGACTTCAGAAGAGAAAAAGGGTTCAGAATCCACCTTCATTTGTGTTGACATCTCATTTCAGATAGTCCTAAAAATGAACAGGTTTCCAATAACCCCTGAAACTTAGTTTCAAGGAAGATTCCTGCCTACAAGGAAACGAGTTCATGTTCAAAGGCAGCCTCTTGCACAGTGAGAGCATCACCACTGGGATCCAGGAGTTCAGAAGCCTGTGGCCCTAAGCACAAGGCAAAGGGTTGCCGCTAGGTCTTTCCTGAAGGTGAAAGCTGAGAGATAGAGAGGAAAGAGGAAGGGCAGGGCTGGGGAGGGTTGGGTGGGATCAAGAGCTCAATTTTTATTCCAGAAATACTGCTGAGCCATGAAACCCAAGCTGATTCATCATCTCAGCTCCCAGGCCTATTTCTGTGTAATTCTAATTAGCCTACTTTGTGTTTGTGGTCAGCTGTTGAATCAGGTTACAGAACTGCATATGTTCTGGGTGAAACCAGGACAGAGTTAGAGTTAATTTCTTCTTGTTACAGTTCTGTGTTTTGGCTTCTGAATGAGAATGGTGTTGATAACACACTGATGTTTTGGTTTTTTTGCTAAGTTGTGCTTATCCTAAATCAAGGACTTTTTTATTCCCTTGTCTCATGCTCTGCCTTTGCGGAGCTGCACAAAAGAAACTGAGGGCAAGCACAGCTGGGACAGGTGATCCGAAGTGAGCAGAGGGATATTTCCCACCACAGAACATCATGCCCAGTATATAAACAGAGGGGAGTTACCCAGAAGGGTGGCTGATCTGGGCTGGGAAAGGAGGATCTTGCATCAGTCAGCAAAGGGTGAGCAACCCCACTGTGCAGTTCCAGAGCTGGAGAGAAGAAACCTGTTTGCATCCTGATTTGAAGAGCCTGAAGCATTGGACAAGTGGCAGAGCATCATGGGTGACAGTCTGGGGTCCCCAGCTGGAAGAGCTGCCTGTGAAGCTCCTCCACGGGAATGATTTATCACTACAATGCATTTCCCTCTGATTAAGCAGCAGGCAACAATTGTCTTCAGCTGCAAATGCGTTGGTAAGGATGAGTGTGTCATGGGGGATATACTGCCTTCCCACAGCACTGAAGGAAAGGGCAATTTTATTTCTAGGCTACTGCTTTAATTATTCTGTTGTGTTTGAATTACTCCCGATATATGTCACGAATAGGAATTGACCTTACAGGATGTCTTCAGATGCAGAGCTTCAAAGCATCTGTCTAAAGGGAAGTCTATTATGTATTTATAAGTGCAACTTTTTCCCAGCTTGCTGCCGGTTTCTCAGACCTAAAGCAATGCTTTAGTGGCCCAGGAATGGTGTCTACCACTAGAAAACCTTGGTTCATATCTGTTTGTCATGTCCAAGAAGGCTGAAACATCCATCTTCCATTTAAATCCATAAGAGCAACAGATTCATCAATCTCTTCTTTTTAACATGCTCAAGAGAGTGACCACCTAACCTCCTGTTTAGAGCACTGGAAAAGAAAGGAGGAAAATCAGTGCTGATAGTTGTCCCAGGTAATATCTGAGGCACCCACAGGCATCTTCTGCCACAGCTGAGTATCCTAACAGCAGGTATCCAGCAGGTAAGGAGTAATTATTTTGTTCCACTCTTGTAGTTCTTGAAAAGTAGGAAAAGTTCAGCCAGGAGACACGAGGAGGCATTGCTAACAGCCCCTGCTGACGGCAGGACTGGGAGAAGAACTGGGAAAAAAGTGAAAATTCATGGATAAGAACAGCTTAATAATTGAAACAAAGTAAAATATAATACAAGTAATACTAATGATAACAATGCTAATGATTGTAATGAAAAGGAGAGAGCGGGAAATAAAACCCAAGAAAGGCAAGGGATGCACAGCACAAGTGTTCACCACCTGATTCCTGGCCTGTCCCTGAGCAGTGACTGGCCACCCCTGGCCAATTTTCCCCTAGTTTATATACTGAACATGATCTGCTATGGTATGGAATATCCCTTTGATTATTTCAGGTCAGCTGTCCTGGATATGCTTCTTGTGCACCTGCTTTGTGGAAAGTCCTTGAGTTTGGGTAAACACTACTTAGCAACAACTTAAACATCAGTGTCTTAATAACCTTATTCTCATACTAAATCCCAAACACAGCACTGTACCAGCTACTAAGAAGAAAACTAACTCTGTCCTGCTTAAAACCAGGACAGACAGGCAGAAGAATATTTATGAGTTTATGAATTTTTGAATCCCAGCAGATCTTGTGGATGAACAGAGACCCTTCATGATCAGCACTCCACAGGCAGAGGCAGCTCTAGCAATGCAGCTACAAGTATTTAGGCACTGGGGATGTTTTACCAGCTCTCTACTTAGTCCTCTGCCTCTGCTCCTATCACTGCACAGGGAGTCTTGCAAACTCAGAGTCTATCCTCAGCTACCATGTAAGTTATCTTAGCTCAATGAAGTATTTTTCTCTGACATTTCGCATGGCTGTTTCTGTGTCCTTACGGCTAAGAGCTTGGGTGTGTGAGGAATGTTTTGTTGAAACTTTTGGACTATTTGTTTCTTATGTCAGAAGATGTGGGCACAGGAGAAATGACACCTGTTAGGTATTGCTGATTTCTGCTGAAGATGTTTGCTCACTTTTTCTCCTTGCTAGTAACCTGAAGTCAATAACCTTTCCCTTCTGCTTGTTCACTACAATCTCAGTACGGGAAATGTCATAAAGCCAGGATGGAAGTTGCTTTACACTACAGAACATAGCTGAGACTACTTAAAATAACTTGTATATTATTAGGAGAAACAACCAGGAAAAGAAATCTTGTCTTGCTTTTTTCTGAACATAAATATTAAATCTGTCTGATATATAACTGATATATATAATAATAACTCTTTTTTTGCACTGGTTAATTTTCTCTGTGTTTGCTGTCCTTGCCTTTTTCACATACACTAACAGCAAGCTGTTAAATTAAGCAGTGAAAACGGGATACCTCACTCAAGTTTCCTCATATTTCCCTTGGAAAGTGCTCAGTATTTTGGGGCTTTTTGACCAGCAAACAGGATTTGGTCCTTATTGGGAGCCAGGTGCAGATAATTTTTTCTGTGCTTTGTTCTCCCTGCTCCTTTCAAGCTGTCTAATTTCCTCTCTTACTTCTGAGGACCACGGAGTAGTCAGTCCAGGTAGCTGAACACAGAGAGACCCGGCGAGCTGAGGGCTCTGTGCAGCACTGCCACTCCGCACCAGACAGTGCCCACGAGGGGCCTCAACCCCACTGAAAACCTGTGATTAAGACACAGCGGCATCTGACACCTAATTGCTTTGTGTGGGAGTTTCCAGTGAAACATCCTGAGAGTGTAAAAACTTTTGCAGTTGATGGCACCTCTTGGAGCCCTTCTGGTTGTTTAATTGATTCCAGGCTGGTGCTGAGAAAAATGCAGCTTGTGGGTGCTCGAGCTGTTTATCAGCCATTAATAAGCACGTGGGCGGACAGCTGTATTGTGCCGATCAATACACAGAGCTGTGCTCCTGGAACAGGAGTACGGGGAATTTGGCACCCGGACTGTGCAAGGAGAGAAGAGTTCACTTCCTGCCTACAAAGGCACTTCTTGCCCTTGCTCAGCTGGCCTAAACTCCTACAAGGGTCGATCACTCCCAGGTGTCTAGAGAGGCGTGTTTGTACCAGGCATGCAAGACAGGCTGTGTGCTGATGCTGAACCACCTCCTCCCAGCTGAGGAACTGAACAGGACAGCAAACACCCCCTCACAGATTGTGAAAATGTACTGCTTTTCAGTGTTTTTCTGAGGTTTAAAATAGAAGATTTTTCTTTTGCTCTGCTCAAACCATACTCACCGCTCATTTAGGCTGAATACAAATTTTAAATAGTGAAATAAGTATTTGTACTGAGGAGACAGTAGTTATTTATACTTCGGCTTCTGTGCCTGCTTTTGTGATGTCTAGTATGTCAACATCCTGGCCTTCAGGTTTTTCAGTTTTTTCTGTGTATATTCTCATGAGATAGCACACAAATATTAGGGACGTTGAAATATAGTTTTCCACCTATTGAAAACTAAGAAATTATTCTTTTGTTTTTTTAGGCTTGGGACAAAAACTTGTTTCTACAACATTCTATGAAATGAGAAATCCTGAAAACTGTTTTCAATATTTTATGTTGTGTGGTGCATGAATTTCACTGATTTATTACAGCATCATTTAGAAATACATACAATTATAAAAGAATAAATGATGGAGTTGTGTTAAATGAAATTTTCATTTTCCTGAATTTTTAATTTCTAGTTTTGAATTGTATTTCTGGTGCTTATGTCACTACAGATGTACTATACCCCTCCCACCCTAGCTTCTTTTATCGTAGAATAACTTACTGACAAATTTATGGGTAAGATGTATTCAAAAATGGTTACTGGACTTGTATTTGCTCTGAGTTGAAGGTTAATTTTGAATTTGTTTCAGATGAGCTATGGACCTGATGAAAAACAGCAGAAATTAAAGATAAAACTCATAACACTCCTTCCCTAAATTCTATGTTTCATGTAGGTTCTTCCTTTAAGTGCTTTGCTTTGGGGCAGCAGTACCCACCATTAACATATTTTGTCATCAACAGATTGTGATCACTTCGAGCCATGGAGAAACTAGAGGTGGTTTCAAGGCAGTGACCTAGAGATGAGGGGTACTTTATCTCATTAGAAGGTAATCAGCACTGTCTGGGCCCCTGAGGAATTACTGTTTTGTGATTAGGTCCGTAACCTAATAGAAAGAAAGCCCCTTGGAGGAGGTTTCTTGGAACAACAGACAAAAGGCAATACAGCAGGAGATAGTGCAACGGAAATTACTTTAAACCAGAGTCTCAAGGCTTCTCCTGGCAAATTAACAGCCAAGGGTGTATTTTTTTATTCAGTGTATTTATTGCTTATCCATCACAGTCACAACCTGTGTCCAGCATAACAGGAAGAGCAGCAACTTGCATGGAATTGAATCCCAATCTGTTATTTTATTTGTCTCTTCTGTGCAAAATGCAAACTTAGAGAGGGACGGGAGGATGGAAATGGAAAAAGTGTATGTAAACTACTCCCTGTCTCTTCCTTGCCCTCTGGGTAATTGTCACATTAGGCCTTCGCAATCAGGTGCGCAGTTCTCTTCATAAGGCTCCTCTCACTTCAGGTTAGTATTCATGTGGGATGATGTTATTGTGAAGTGGCTTTCCTGGCACCTTCAGTGGGATGCATGCTAATAGGGAGTGATGGAGAGGGGGAAAATGTGATGGGGATGTCAGACCCCGTTAACAGAGCAGTCCTGCTCTGCCCTTTCCAGCTTGCACTGCACCAGGGCTGAGCTCTTTGCCTTGTTGCTTTTTTCACTTCTCATGAAGAGCTTTTGTGAGGGATGAGATGAGCAGGTCCATGCCAGTCATGACCATTGCACCCAGAGCAAGGAAAGAAGACTGCTCTGTGCCCTCAGGAAATTTATCTCAAAGGTGGCTCTACTGCATTCAAGGACATGCAAAACCGGACATCACGGTTGCTGCTGTAAGAACCAAATGTTGTCTAGAACAAAAGACACTCCTGGATACAGAGCAAAGGCATAAGAACCAATCAGATTTATTTTCTCCCCATACAGTTTGCAACTTTGCATAAGGGATCTCTCTTCTTTCCTCCTCTCTCTACTTCTTGTCTCATTTTTTCCCGGCATAACACCAGTTATTGTAATTATTGTTACAGCTGCATCCACAAAACTTATGAAACCCTTGAGCTGTGCACACGTGCACTGAGAAGCATATTGTCTAACTGTAGCTGTTCAGAAGAGGGTCATCTGAGCCTGTTCCCCTGGCTCTCCCTATCATCAGTATAGGAGGAAAAAACTGTATCCAAAGAGGCCTTCAACCAAGTTCAGTAAGGTTCCTGTTCTAGGGAAAATTATGTTTCTGCATTGTCCCTAGGATTGTCCCCTACTTTTGACAGATGAAGCATGACATGCCCCATCTTCACGTCTTGGTGTGGGCTTCACAGCTCTTTGCAAACACCATTGACTTTCACTTTTCAGCCCTTTCCGCTCTGAACTGTGTCTGCCAAGGGATTAACAAATATTTTAGCATGTATCATTTAAAGTATGTATTCCTCCCTTTTAGTCCTCTTTGCAGGGTCCCGAGCATTAGAGTAACACCTCTATAAGTGTCATAAAAGCATAATCGTGCTGATCATATGCTCTGGATTATGACACAAGCATGCCCAGAACAAAAATCGTGGTCATTCCTGTTCTCTGTGAAATGCTATGGAAATCTGCTTATGCTTGTTCTAGCCTGGTGCATGTCTTTGGTGGCCCTCTGCTCAAGGCTGTGCATAAGCCATACAACTTACCCCTTTTTTTTTCCTAGAACATTTTAAAACCAGGAATTCCTTTGAAATCACAGAGTCACAGGATAAGCTGAGCTGGAAGGGATCCTCAAGGATCCTCATCTGGTCCGGCTCCTGACCCTGCACAGGACCATCCCCTAGAGTCACACCATGTGCCCAAGAGTATTGTTCTTGAGCTTCTTGAGCTCTGTCAGGCTTGGTGCTGTGACTGCTTCCCTGGGGAGCCTGTTCCAGTGCCCAACCACCCTCTGGATGAAGAATATTTTCCTGATACCCAACCTAAACCTCCTCTGACACAACTTCAGGCCATTCCTTTGGGTCCCGTCACTGGTCACCACAGCGCAGAGATCAACATCTGCCCCTCCTCTTCCCCCCACAAGGAAGTTGTAACTGCAATGAAGTGTCCCCTCAGTCTTCTCTTGCTTTGCCCACCCCCCACCCAAAAAAAAAAATTAACAAATCAGCATTTTATAGCAGGAAAAAAGTTTCACTAGAAAGTTCCCAAACGAGTCCATTATTTTGTAGTTGTCTAGTTAGTGTCTTCTCAGCGTGATGTAAAAGCCACTGAACAGAAGATATCAATCGTCCCTTTTATAAAATTATGGTGACTTTTTTCCGTACAAGGAAATTACATTCCATGTTATGGAAAATATGCTAATTAAAACACTTGGGAACGTTTTATTTATTTATTTTTCATTTTAGAAAGACAGCATAACAAAATCTGGAATTCGATGTCCATATTTGCTATGTCTTGTTTATTTTTTCTGTGAAGCATCCGGAACATTGATGGTTTTAATAACTAGGCCTGTATACACTGAATTCTGCTCTCATCTCCTGGCTACTGGCAGGAATACTGAAGCCTAACCCTCATGTTGAAAGACATGCAATACTGGCAGTAGATTAGCTCTTCGTACCCAAAATGACAGCCTGGCCAGGCAACCCAGGAGTATCTTAATTTGTGCCAAAGAGTGTGACTTCTACAGAGTTCTTGCTCCTTTGAGCTCCTGGCACTTCTTAGTCTTCCCATCCAGAATGGGAGCTAAGGTAGATCTTCTGTGCTGGAGGGATTTAACTGCTTTGACCTTAACTCCCTATTCTTTTATTAGGCTGCATTTCAGTAGGATGAATTTTGCAAAACCACAGATCCACTGTGTCTGTAGTTCTAGAACATTATTTGGTGCAGCTGCCATGGGCAAGGCCTCCATTTAGGAATATTGTTCCTGTGCCATATGGATTCAATCATCTCTGCTCAGCCCTGTTTATAAGTGTTTTTCAGCTGCAAGCAAAATGATAGTAGTGATTATAGGGGGAGTCAGGGAAAACCTTTGGTCCCTAAACTAAATGAATTAATCCCAGAGTTTTTTGAGACATTCCTTCTTATCTCTTTTGCTCCTACATTGCTTCACATTTTTAAGCCAAAGGCTTTGATTTCGTAGTGATTTATTTAGCACCTTTAGCAAGCTGTTAATGAGAGAGAGAAACCTGGAGAGGTAGATGAGGCTTGTCAGAGACAGGCAAGGAAGAAAGAGACAGGGAGAGGGAGGAAGGAGCAAAATAAGGAAGGAGAGGGTGGCAAGACAGAACAACAATTGAAAGCAGAAGGAAAGGGGTATTTTTGTCTCTCCACTTCTTCGATATCATTCTTGCTGCTTTTATTCTTTTTCCTCTTTCTGTGTGTTGGCAGAAGTGAAGTTGGCAAGATCCATGGAGAAGAAGGTGTCAACCTCCTAGTGCTGCCAAGTAGGTTCCCACGTCTAGACAGTGCGTGCAATGATCGGCAAAAGGCCAGAAACAGTGTTAATGGATTTACTAAATAGCAGCATTTCTCTGTATTGATTTTCTTAGGGTGTTCCCAGAACTCAGGGTGAAGTAGGTAGCTATACTTTACCTAATATTTTCTGCTAATAAATGGCCTCAAAGAGGAGCACTTAATAAAGACACTTCTGGCCTGGTGGTCATTGTCTCAAGATGTCTCTCCAGAGGGAGATGATGTGCCTTATCAGGTATTACATTAACTGCAAATACTGCTGGCTGTACTTGAAGATTGAGGTGGCAATTTTTATTGTGCTAAGTGTGATTCTGCTCTTTTAAAGAAAAAGGTAACTTTGCTCACAGCCCAGTGGTGAAACCGAGTGTGAGTGAATGGCTTAAGCAGGTAACCCGGCATATCCATGTACCTTTTCTACTGCGTACAATCAGCACTGGCAAAAAAGTTTTCAAAATATGTGTGGGAAGACAAACAAAAGTTTAGCATCAGTGCTCTGAATTTACAGGTAGCCTTAGCCATATGTTTCTGCAATGTTGATCCTAAACATGTGTATAAATAGGAAGTGTACATGACAAAAATAGTTGTGGCTTGGGAAAACAGAGTTCAGGTACCTGTTTGTGTCTCTATTGTGATTCTTACAAATGTCTTTTGACCATCAGGGTCTACCCCTTAAAATTTTCCCACCTTACAGCCTATCAGTAGACGCCCTGTCTGCAGGGTTCAAGGGAGCTTAGATACAGGGCAAGCAAATAAGTCTATTCAAACACATCAATTTATCTGACTGCCCCGAGAAAAATGCAGTTGAAAAACTAGCTTTTCTCACTTTCATTGTGGAAAGGCGGTGGGCAGGAGGGTGGTGAAATGGCTGAAGGTGAGCTTGGGCTGAAGAAACAGTAGAGCAAATGGCAGAGGCAGAAAGTCTTTGGCAGAGACGTTGAGACAGGCGTAGTCCTCTGAAGGTGGAAACAGTGAAGATTCTCAAATTTTAGAAAGGAAAAATTGAGAAAAAGGAAGCCAGCATAGACCACCTTATTAAAATGGCTTCTTCCCCTTCTGGAGCGGCTGGACAAAAGTATCCTGACCCTGCCATAGCTGATGCATCCACCATGCCCAAGAGACCCCCTCTTCAATCACTTGTCAGACTGATTGACTGTGCTCCAAAACCTAGATTTACTTGGGCGGGCATGGCCCCCCGTCACCACCACTGGCTCCCTCTGCTGCTTTAGAGCCCTGTCTGCTTCTGAAGTGAGGGTGAAAAAGTGTCCTAAGGTCCTGAGAAGCTGAATATGCACCTTATTTCTATCTTTACTCCCAGATGCTTTCTGAGCCTGCCGTGCAGCTAGGTTTGCATTCATAAGGCAAAGGGAGCCCAACATATATTTGGTTGCTAGTGGTGCCATCTCCCCTCGTAATTAAAAAATTTCTTTTGCTTGGATATAACAGGATGGCTACAAAAGAATCATACCTATTTCCTTTCAATACTTGGATGACAGAAATATCTGGAGGAATGTTTTGTTGGAGACCCTTGTCAAACTGCTCAACAGATATTGTGGTTAAAGGTGACATTTTCTGAAGGAGCAACAAAGATGTGGGCAAAACGAGGACAAGTGAAGTTGTACTTCAGACCTCTCTTGAACTTCACACTTGCCAAGAAAGTCGGGGAAAAGGAGGTTAGAATTTTTTTTTTCTGGTTACTACAGACATTCTCACTGCCTGTGGCTACTGTAGGAAAACCATTTCTCTCAATCTATCACGGTTTCACATTTCACAGAGTAGTTCAGTTGGTGGAAAGATAAAATAAACAGAGATACCACATACAAATACATTTTTACTATTGTTATAATTCTCTGTTTAATGCAATGCTTTCACTAGGAATACAACTCAGCAGAAGTACATACACATATATTGCATGTAATTTTAGTTTTGTCTTCAAAATGTTTCAAACCCTCATCATCTTATTCCTTCATGGCTTTTTTTGGTGAAATATCTTCTTTCTTCATCTTGTATAACAAGTTAGAATGCTGCTGAATAACACAGACATTTTTCCTCCAAATGGAACACAACATTACATCCAAAGTCCCAGTTAATATGACTTTATCAAACTTTGCTTTCACTGTATGAATGTTGTGTATAGTATATGTATATCTATACAGCATATATAAATATATATCTATAATGTATATATAATCAAGTGGGTCAGCTTTACACAGCCAACCATAAACTTGTGCTTATCTTATTTATATGAGATCAAATGTACGGCATCAAGAATTTGGCCAGTCCTCGACTTGTAAGATCCTCAATTCCTAGTTCTACCACATGATTTTGGATATCACATACATTCCCTTCTTTCTTGCAGTAGTATTTTCTTTTGAAGAAAAGAATACAGGTTTTTTTTAATACATATATAAATGAATAACAAGTTTTTCATATCCTTAAGTTAAAAAAGATCTCAAGAAGAGATGAGGTTCTTCCTCGTACATAGAGCTTGAAGAGTAATTTGACATTCATTGCAGATATATTTACATTATAACCTTATCTGGATAGTATTACACATAATGTATTATTTTTTACACAGTCAAGATATGGTGTTGGTCATGTTAAAACACACTATCTAAAGGTATTTACAAATTGCAAGTCTCAGACTTATCAACCACCTCAGCTAAGTGGCACCAGAAATAAAGGGTAAGATAGAAGAAGGTCTGTTGATTGGCAATCATGGCACTCCCAGCAGTGTTTTTATTATTATTATTCTTACTGCCACTAGTACCACGATGTGCTTCAGAGAAGGGCTGTCTTTGGGGTAGAGGTGGAGACAGAGTCTCCAGCAGGGACAGAAATCCCTACCTCCTCCCTGAAGCCTACATGAGCTGGGGGAAGCAGAAAAGCGATCCAACTGTGGCTTGCTTGTCCCTTTGCAAGTAAAAGCACGCTAACCTTGTCCCCCTGTGCTTTCTGCATTTCTGTCAGGTGAGCTCAGACATAAACGCTCAGTGAAATCCTTGCTTCCAAGGGCGCTGTGACATGGGCTGCGATCACACTGCCTCATGTACCACACACAGCTGCTTCTGCCAGAGTCAGAGCATTTTGGGACATCTCTCAGAAAATAGTTTCTGTGTGCTTTCTGGCAAGTATGATCCAAAAAATAAAAAAGAAAAAGAAAAAAAGAAAAGAAAAGAAACTCACTGTGGAAGGATGAAAAAGAGTGGTTGCTGAATGGCACTTTTCAGGAAATGCAGAACTTTGGAAGGCAAAAAGACACCAGAATTTATTTTCCTTTATTTGGTTAATACTGGAATAAAATGTGTTTAACAAATCTACCCAGTACCCTGAAATATGAGGCCTGGGAGGACTAATATGCTCACATAACCCACTAGTTCCACAATGTAGCAAAAGAGGCCATAGCAAAAGGAGGGACTTAAAAATATAGGAGAAATAATTGCATTGGTTGTGGTAAATGACTCATGTTCAACTTAGCTTTGCTATAATTACATTCTTAGGTTTGGACTCTCAGTGAATACTCTTCTAGTAAGTTCATGAATGAAAGGAGATTCGAGGGAAGACAGGGCTGCCTTTCCATCGCACAGAGCATAAAATTAATCCGTGCATGTGGCAGCATGATATTCCACTACAAGCACATTCACTCTTTGACGTTATCCGCCGTTGTGCCTAATAGAGAGATAACAAAACTGGGCAACAAAAGAACTGATTTTGCTTTGTTTCATTTGAAGGTTTATTTTACTTCCATTTTAAAACCAGTGCAGAAAGGATTTATGGAACTTGCCACTCCACACAGTAGCTTGGGCTCCAGTGGAGGGGGGTGTGCATGCTAGGGAAGGCAGGTTTTGGGTGGGGTTAAAGAGGTTGAATACCAGCATTCACAGTGTCTGAGAGGCAAATGAAACTGCGTGCCTGTAGCCGAAACACGGGTGACACTTGTCGAAGGAGGAAAGCTTTTTGTTACAGCTGTGGCAAAAGAGGAAAAATAGGCAGAGAAGAGAGGCCACAGCAAGTTAAAGACCATCTCTCATATTCCTTCAAGGCCAGATTTTCTATAAATTTTAAAAAGGAGATTCCTTAAAAGTCCAGAGCATTTCATGGCATACAAGAACTGTAAAAGCAGTATTGTATAAAAATCATACCTTTGTAAGTGTCTCTAGGCATAGTATATAGACCCAGTGTGAAGGAAAAGCTAACTTCTTTTTAGCCTCTCCGGTTCTACCACTTGCACTGCTGTCATCTGGGACTATTAAACTCCAAACTCACTGTCAGCAAACACACCCCATGCACAGGGCCAGAGTTTGTTTTCCTGCCATTTCTTTTTTAAGACTTTAGCTTCTCACTCCTAGAAACACCACAATTTGTTAAAAAATAAAGATTTTTAGGACGTATTTCAAGGGGAGGGAAAAAAAAAACATCAGCATCACTCTTCTCCACTTCCCTCCGCCTGCAGGCTGCATTCATGTCAGCTTTGCAGCAGGGTGGCTGTCAGGATGCTTTACCTGTTCGGTACTGCTAGGCCACTGCCATGATTAATTTTGGGGTACAGAAGTGGCAAGGAGAGATACTGTCAACAGAGGTGAAAAATTCGATGTGCCACCTCAGTACCACAGGAGAAACTGGGAGCTGTATCCCGAGGCAACACTCATCCACAGGAATTTCTCGTTCACAGGAATGAAGAACAGAGACCAAAATCGGTCAAAACCGGGGAAGGGGACAGTGAGTTTGCTAGCAAGTCCCACAGACAGATGGACACATTCAAACCCATAAGGAGATAAAACCAAAAAAAATTCTGTGTCCTCCTGCTCCTATCCCTGGATGGGAGGCCAGGAGCTGCTGGGCCACTTCAAGGTTTCTTCAGTGGTGTGTGGGCTGTTCTCACCACAGCCACACTTCATAAAGGCACCTCTTCTAGTCAGTCTGTTTTTCTACACCAGAAGAGTGTAAAACAGAGGGCTGATAGATTTAGCACTTGCCTTTGTCCCCTTCAGGCTTTGTGAATTCCAAACAACTGATCCCTGGGGTCCACTTGAGCTCTCCCTACCCCGTGAGCATTTGTACAGCAAAAAAAGAATGAAAGAAGGAAAGAAAAAGCAATCTGACCTATATAGATGTGTTTGTTGTCTTTGGACTGTCTTTCATCAGGCAACATTCAAATATGTTGCTATCTTTGAATAGATCCTATGATTCCTAATAAATCAAATGAAAATCTCAAACAGAAAGAAGGCTGACAAGTTTTTCTTAGATTTTGTTCTCACTGGAAAGCAGATTTTCAATATTGCTTCAGCTTTCTTTCTTTCCATTTTCTTTTCTCTTTTTTCTTTCTTTTCTTTTCTTTTCTTTTCTTCTTTTCTTCTTTTCTTTTCTTCTTTTCTATTCTTTTTTTCTTCCTCTTTTCTTTTCTTCCTCTTTTCTTCCTCAGACACCTTTATTACTCAGAAGTGTTGCCCACTGGATTGATGCATCTTCAAGTTGCTGTTTTCTTCCTGGAGAGTGAAGGTAGGGCTGTCCTGTGACAACACAAATAACTCCCTTTCTGGAAATAATGAAGGAGGAAGAAAAGCAGGGGACAAGAAGTTCTAGCTGCAGTTTTTTGCTGTTGGTTATAATTTTGTTTTTTTTTTCTCTTTCTTTTTGTTCTCATGAGTCACCCGCACAGTGTGCTTGATTTCTGTGAGAAACAAAAGTGGCCAGCGCAGCACACGGTATGGATGTGCCACTGGGATCCTCTGGCCAAGCCCAAGGCGAAGATGAGGCAGCTCCAGCAGCAGGGCCACCTGGGGCCTTGGGGACCACGGGGTGCAGGTGACAGCCAGGGAAGCTGAAGTTACCCAGGGAGAGCTGCTCTTCAAGACTGACATCTATATCCCGCAGAATTATCACTCAGAAGGGAAGTGAAACCTGGTGAATGTGGTTTGGGACACAAAGGAAAGACATGAAAGTTCAAAGGATATTCAAGAACAAATTATTTCGCAGTTCTGAACCATTATGACATTTTTGTCTTACTAAGCCAGCTGAGGACCCAAGAGGTTCCCAGGATCTCAGGGCACACTCTGCCTCTTCTCTGCCTTCAGGAGGTGCTAGACAGCGTAATAAGTGTTGGCTCTGCACCTGCTGGCAGCTGGTAATGCACACAAGGCAGACAAAATTCCGTGCAATATCTTGAATATTAATTGGTTATTTTTCACTTACATAAACCGTGTCGGGTTGTGTGTTTGCATGCCTGTGGACACATGCATTATGTCATCTATTTTTACACTGTTTAATTGTCTGGAAATGTAGAGTTACCACGGAACTGTTACAGGGTGGAAACACAGAGGACTGTGTGTCCTGCAAGCCTTTTAAATACAGTATAACACAAATTAAAGCACCTTGTCTTTCGGGATCAAAAGTAAGGGTCGTGCCAGGGAAAAGTGCTAGAAACCTTTGAACTGATATTTTTCCTTTGCTTGCTTGTTACATGAATGCTGGCCTCAAAACACTTTTTTTCCTGTGGTATTTTGAGTGTTATCATATCACATGATGAAGAAGTATAGTTGTAATCTATTTGTCACACTTCTTAACCTGTAGGAGTGTCCTTAGCTGTTAGATTAACTCATGAACAAATGACAGCTTCAAATGTGAGAATAAAGGATTTGCACACCTGCCAGAAAACCAGAAAAACAGTTAAAAGATTAAGTATGGCTATACAAACCATTATTTCCCAATTTGAGTACCTGTACAATTGATACCCACAGCACTTGCTGAAAGAAAGAAGCAGGTGTGTTTTCTTTATGAAACTTTTCTAAAGAAGTCAGATTTAGAAATTAAACATATTTGATTTTATTTTATCTTGGGATTTTATCTGGATTTTTTAACACTGTAAGAGAATGAGCAATCCAGGAGTGTGTAAGTTCTTCCTTTGACTTGTCAAGATAAACCTAGTGAATGAAGTTTCGAAAGGCAAGCAGTGCTCAGTTTTGCAAGTTTTGTCATTGAGCTATTCTTCCATAAAAGCAGAAAGATGAAAACAGTGGTAGTAGATATGACTTGAGGCAAGTAGGGGATTCAAAATCAGATCCTTGGCTGTATGGAGACAGTTATATTAGGATGAAATCACGAGGGGTATAAATTCAATGACTTCATATTAAGACATATTAATCCTGAATTTAACGTGGCCTTAATTTACTGCAGTTTAATCCTCCTCGTTTTCACTTTCTCCTGGGAACTTTTACTACGAAACATGAACATTGTCATGATACCAAAGTGCTTTGACACTGTGTTCCAATAAGCTTGTCAAATGTAAAACTTAATTCTGCAAGATTAGTTTCTCTGCAATCTCAGAGGCTGCTATTTTGAGGTGCATTTTGGAATACTCTAATGTGGTAGCATGAAATAACAGAATGAATTGGTGTCTTTTTTGGTGGGTGGCTTTCATTCCAGAAAAGAGATCCTCAGGACACTGTTTATGCTATTTTTGGGTAACAAAATATATAAACGTACCTTTGTTACCTGGAAGTTAGAGTTGCTAAGAAGGACGTAAATAAGATATGCATAACTCACAGTCTCTGTTTTCAGTAGTCTGATACCTTTTGACCTGTCCACACAATGCTTAGTTTTGCTACAGTAAATATCAAATATTGGAATACTAAACTCTTTGTCAGGCAGAAGTAATCTAAATTTCGCCTAGTGTGGAGTAGCAGAAAGTATTTGAACTTAACCCTCGCCAGACTCCTATCCAGACTATTTCTGTATCTATTTTTCTATAATCACAGTTTTCCTCTCTGCCTTTTTATGAGTGCTATCCCTTGGCTTACAGTCAAAATATGGCTCCCAGGCAGTACACAAGGCAATGTGACCAATATCTTTTCCAGAATGCAAACATCTTGTCCAGGATTCACCCAGAAAGGACCCCAGTTTCACACTAAAGGCTTGGCTGAGCTTGATCTAGGTGGGTATGTCAGTCTACCTTATTCTTTTCCTCAATAAATTAATCATAGAATCATCTTTTGACAGGTCAAGACCATGGTCATCTAATATTAACTATTTATTCTGTGAAGCCTCAACATACCTCTTCATCTGTACATCCAACTTTAACTGGATGTAACCTTTCATCTTCCTAGTAATAATCTTGTTTCTATTCTTCAGCTGAGACCCTTTATTGGCCACCATGGTGGCTGACTGGATGAGACCTTTGAATTTAAAAAGTTCTTTTGATGTTCAGTCTTGCCCTGGACAAGTAAGGTACGAAAAGGAAGAAAAGGCTGATGGACGTACACGACAAATCCACAGGTCGATGTTACATGACGAACAAAGTGAACAAAATCATCTCAAAAGCTTTGGTTTACATGGAGGCTGAAGAAGTCTTGGCGTGTAGCAATCTGGATTAGACCACATCTTTTCACTTTGATCTTGATGCGATGAAGTAGTCACAGAACAAAAGCCCCTGGGAAGGGGCAAGCAGCAGACTTCAAACAATATACAATGATTACATGTTAAGAGCATAAGTACACTTTCAGAACTGACGCAGTTTTGGAAATGATGGTGTCATAAACAACATAAAAAAAAATTCATCATGATTTACCTAACATTAAGCTTTTTACATGACCGTGGCAAAACAGCTTTAGGCAACTTTGAGCTTTAGAAAATTTCTGCCATGATTGATTTGGATTATGCAATGATCTTCCAAACTCCTATGCCTCTTTCACACAGTTATTAAAATTTGGGGGTTTTATCTCTAGATGAAGATGTATTAAACACACACAGGAAAAAACAAGAAAAAGAGAATGAAAGAACAAGTATTTTACACAGAATGACCAAAAATCATAGACTTTAAAGCCCTTCTGCAGAATACTCTCAGAAAGGAAGGAACTGTGCCTCCAGTCCACATCCTTGAATAATTTCTCAAACATCCCCATGTCCCAAAGATTTATTTTCATTTATTAAAAAAATGTTTTTAAGTGTAGTCTTCAGGGGTACAGCTGATGCCACTTAATAGTATTTCCACTAACATCCTGGATTGCACGTTCCATAGAGAGCATAAAGTGCTATAGCATTGGGGTATTTTTAAAATTAATTTGGAACTTCTTCACCCTTTCCATAATTATTTTCATTATTATTTTTACCTTGTAGCTCCTATATTCTTGTAATGACACATAAGAAGGTGCTTAAAGGTCTTCTTGAAAGTGGCATTGCAGAGCGCGTAGCAAGCGGGGTTGATGGTGCTGTTGATGTAACAGAGCCAGTAACCTATGGTCCATACAGTGTTAGGGACGCAGGATGTGCAGAAGCTGTTGATGAGCACCATCACATTGTATGGGGTCCAGGTGATGATGAAGGCCAGGAGGATGGCCAAAATAGTCCTAGTCACTTTTTTCTCCCTAGAAGGGGGTGGTTTCTTTTTGGCTGGCTGCTTTGTCATCTTGACGATTTTCCGGGCTACGCTGTTCTGCTTCTCCTCCCCGTTTGTGCCTACAATCTCCACGGTAGTGTTGGTAGGGGCACAGCAGTCCCCCTTTTGGGACTTGGTGACTATCCTGATGCACGTCAGCTTGGAGTTCTCTGTTTTGAGATGGTCTTGGGAGGCAGAAGCCTGTCTGGCATCTTTGGTACCTTCGTCCTCTTTCAAGTTGGAAGCTACCACACTGATGGAGGTGGAGTCGTTGGAGCTCTCCTTCTCTCCTGGAACACAGTTATCGGTCACAGTTTCTTCGCTGGTTTTTCCGTTCTGAATTTTGCTGTGCTCCAACCCGTCTCCGCTGGTCGGGATATTGTTATTGTTTGGTTTCACTATTTTACCTTGGACCAGGCTAGGGGAAACTGTTTCTTGGTTTTGGGCTGCTTCCTTTTTTCCTTTCTTTATCCGACTCTTACTGGCTCTAGAGATTTGCCAGTAAAGGACAGTCATGATGATAACAGGCAAATAGAAGGCTGCAATGGCAGTGCCAAAAGTGACAGCAGGGTTGGAAAAAAACTGGATGTAGCAATCCCCATCTGGGACAGTCCTTCCTCCCACAATGAATTGCCAGAAGAGAATTGCAGGGGCCCACAGGATGAAGGACAGCACCCAGGCAGCTGCGATCATCATGCCCGCCATCTTCGTGGTCCGCTTCACGGGATATGTCAGAGGCTTGGTGACACAAAAGTATCTGTCAAAGCTGATAATGAGAAGGTTCATTACAGAGGCATTGCTGACCACATAGTCAAGAGCCAGCCAGAGGTCACACACCACAGGCCCTAAGGGCCAGTAGCCTATCACAGTGTAGAGGGTGTACAGGTTCATGGAAAAGATGCCGATGATCAAGTCAGCGCAGGCCAGGCTGAACAGGAAATAATTGTTGACGGTCTGGAGGTGCCTGTTGACTTTGATTGACACCATGACCAGGATGTTCCCAATTATGGTGACGAGACTGAGAGACCCTGCTACCAGGACGATGAACACCACCTCAACAGTTTTATAGGGGCTCTCCAAAGCCATCACATTTTCAGTGGAAGAGTTTATGTACGTTGAGTTATTCATTTCGCTTCTGATAACAAGGTACCCAGTTACAACTTAAGCCTGCAGAGGAAAGAAAAGAAAACAGATACCATCAGGAAGTTAGTGCCTTTGCCTTTAAAGAATGGATCCCACAAAAACCGATTTGGCAAGAGTTTAGAGGTAGAAGATGTATTCAGGAAGAAACAGTCAGCTTTGGCTAAAGGAAACACCTTACAGTGTACAGTTTAAGAATAACGGAACAATAGGCTAGCTCTAAATATGTGAGAAAGGCACATATTTGGATCCAAAACTACATTTTTATGTTCTCAGATGCATTTTTCTCTTTGTTATTTTTTAAATCTAATATTGAATTGAATATTTTGGGACTGAACCTCCATATTGTTTTCTTCCTTGCTAACAAAATAGTTCACTTTGCTCATTTCAAACCCTATTCCAAATAAAAAAGTCCAGACCTGAGGGTGTAATATTCTTATAATCCAAAGTGAAGCTGTGATTTACTGAGAGGCAGATCACACGAAGGAGATATCTGTTCCCATCTTTCTTTCGTGTTCCACCTGGGCATGCTTCTGTGAGGTTTATGGAATGGGTTTTTATTATATTTCCCCCAATTTTCTTACCCTGCAGGTCCTTATTTAGTCAACATATACAAAGATTTTGGCCCTGCATCAAACTAATTAGTCTGTCAATAAACAAAAGTGTTGAAGTTAACAGAGTTAGTAAACTCACTTCAGTTGAGCATTTGGCTACCTGGTTAGAAGCATACGTATTTTATTTCTATTTTTTTCAGTTTCAGTAAGATTAAAATTATTTTTTACTTACTTTTGAATATTTGTGCCTGGATAAGGCATTGTTGTTTGGTTGGGTTTTTTTAAACATGATGAGATTATCTTTTGATGCTTGCTTCATTGCACTTTTCCCATGCTTTTTCAAATCACAATATTTTTAATCTGTATCGCACTAAGCTACAACAAAAGGTCTGAAGTGGATAGCAGGGTAGTGCTAAATAAAGAAACAGATAAAAATCAGTACTGTTTACACATAGCAATTCTCTTTGTGCCCCGTATACCCTATTGGCAGTGCTCAATAAATAGTAATTAAATTGCTAGCGATACACATTTGATAGAAGACTAAGAAAACAGTGCATGCTTTTGCCTTCAGGATATGTTCTATCATTTTGTGCATCTCCTGGAAGTCAATAGAATACACTGGAATTGTACAGCCCGTCTCTGAGTGCTCATTATTTAAGAGCTGTTGCTCAAGGGATTATTGAAGCATGAAGGCCAGATGTGACAGGGAAGTTAGGTTTTTTTCTAATTACAATATTTTCTTCTTTTTTGCCCCGCACATAAGGCATCACTTCCTTAAGAAAGAGTTTCTAAACGTGGTGGTGCAATCAAAGGAAGACAAAAAGTTCATCTGTGTATGGCTCCTCTATACACCAGGGATTAAGGAATTCTCCTCTTGTCCCTCTGACTAACCTGCTGATGCACAGCCATATGCAGTCCACGTCACTTAAAAAGAGCAATGCATTTTCGCTCTCATTTCAGAACTGTGCTTTTTTTTTTCTTTTTTTTCAGATGCGAAAGAAAGAAGATGATGCAAAATGTCAGCATAGCAGCAAAACCCCTTCTGATCTCTCAGAAAAATAAGCAAGTCTGTCTCCAAGGAAAAGCCAAAATGCTAAACCAGGGTAAAAGGTTTTCTTTCTGAGGCAACTTTGTAATCTTGCAATTTATACTTAAAGAAATGCAGCTGGCAGAGGGTGGGGCTCATGCATTTGCCTTTGCTTTCAAAAACAGCTAAAATTCGTTTGCCAATTCCATGTTGAAGTGAATACATGAATAAATAGAGGAACATAAGACTAGACAGACATTTTTTTCCTGCTATCTATTTAGAGGTACATCCCTAAAATCCTTGGGATCAGGTTCAAGATAACAGAAAAAGGAAGAGGAATGCTTTAGTTCAGTGTGTGCCTTGTACAGTAAGAATAGGCCGAGCACAGTGTAGCAGAATTTCTACTCTGTGCAAAAACATCGACAAGACACCTTTAATATACAGGACTGGTTTTCAGCAATTCACTGTATATTTTTCTCCCAAAGCTTCGCAGCTGAGCAGCTGGTTATCCAGTTAGCTGTGTAAGACATCAGTTTTTTGGACCACCTAAGAATTACTCCCAAGCAGAGTTGTTTATGAACATTCTTAACAGAATGCATTTTTAATGAAAAGACAAAATCACACATAGAGATGTATTGATTTAAAAAAAAATTCAGCTGAAGAGGTTTTGTGATCCAGGGCTCTGCAGCTACCTCTGGTGACGGAAAGTGAGTGGGGGAGCAAAAATGGTAATTAGTGAGAATGGATCAGAGCTGAAAAAATAGTGCTTTATGACAAGAAAACAAATGTTTCTCTACAATATATTTTTGAAAAACTGTTCAGAAGTTCTGTTTTCATTCCACCAAAGAACAAAATTAATTTTAAAAACTTGAAACTTGTTGTGAAACCAAATTACCATCTCCCAGCTAACTTTATTTGCTATGTCTTTTCAGGTGAAATTTTTACACACTTTCACTGGAAATATTGGTAATTCGGTAACAATTCCTCTGATTTTATGGGAATCTATGGGATGCAAGAAGATGGATGAAAGGTAAAAGCTAATCTACTTGCTAGGAATAGGATTTCACTGTGTTAATGTGAATGGAAGCAAAGCAAAGGAGTCCCTTTCCCAGTGATCTCTGCACAAAACCTTCCAGCCTTTAAGAAGGCTGATAGTTCTGGACTGCAAATTCCATGGGCAGTTACAGGTTTCTGAGGTACGGGGAGACATCTGCTGTCGCCAGCTCCAGTGAAAACTTGCTTTGCCTGCATCAGCGTGACTGCAAAGTGAAGCATATTTTGCTGTGTATGTTGATGAGAGGGTGTAGGGCTGGAGAGAAACACCTGATTTCCACTGACATATATTGTCGCTGCTGAGAGTACGAAAATTACTCGAGCAGAGGCAGGGGTGTGCACGCTTCCTAACCCAAGAGCCCCTGCAATCTTCTAGGCTCGTTCCTGTTGGCTCCAGTAGAGTTGGAATCAGGTGCACAAGAGGGTTCTGTTTCTTATCGTGGCCGCTTGCTGCCTCGGTACAGGACTGCCTGAGGACTGCTTTTGTTTTTGTCTTGCCACAGAGCCCATCTCTCCTGCTGGAGAGGCAGTTGTTATGGGAGCAGATGTTATTCATCAGGCAGACCTTACAGGCAGAGGCATTTTAAGGTAATATGACCTCCTGTGTGAGAAATACCAGATCTTACTCTTGAACAAACAGAGCTTTCCTCTGCAAGCCCATGGGTGTTTGTGTGAGTTGCACAATATGGCACTGACTCCCACGGGCTACCATAATTTATCCGTCTATACTAAGTGAGTTCTCGCTAAACAGAGGATACCCAGAAAAGGCAAGGAATGTCTCTTGTGACCTGAAAAGCAAGCAAGATAATTTTCTGAAATATATTTCAAAATATATATGACTTTGTGCCATGGAAACACCATAATCACTGCGTGGAAAATGTCCAGAGCCAAGAAATCCACATATAAAATAATTCATTGTTTGATATTTGATATGTACTTGTGAAACATTCCCGGTGCAGTAGTTCCTCCCTCTAAAGAGCTCATACTACTGAAAATCATTCCCTTCTTTCGACTGGCCAACAGTTTAGGACAGAACTGGGGCATATTTGAACATTACATCTTGCTGAGTTGTGCTTTCCACTTACCCTGACAGGAACACATCCATTTGGTGCAGGTGAATCTTGTAGCAAACACTGTAATTTTAAGTTTAAAATACATCTCCAACATCTGTCACAAAACAGACTATGGAAATATTTGGTATATGGGAAAAAATGGCTGATACATCACGCCTGTCAAAGTTTGTTAGACAAACCCTTCTTCTGTACTGTGCATATTGACAAGTTAAATTCGGTAAAGATTTAATGTCTTCTTTGAATTCTCTGAAACCATATAAAGGTCAAGACATGAAAGAGGCAACACATGATCTACACCTGAAAGTTATATTTGTGATTTAAACAGGATTACCCAAGAACGTATATGCATTGCCATTCTGAGTGTATTTCAGCATCTAACTCTCAAGCAGAAGGAAATATACTTCTTTAACTTTCTTTTTTTGATCTAGTTCCTATTCAGCCCAAACCTATGTAAAATGGATTTGATGTTAGCTGTGGCAATAATGGAATTTTTTCCTGAACTGATTTTTATCCTGAACTGAATTGATTTTGATCCTAAATTTCTTCCTGGTACCATTTTAAACTCACAGTGTGAAAACAAAAAGAGAGAAACAAAATCCTTACATCTGCAATGAATATCCTAGGTCTGTTAGCCAGAATTTATTGCAGACTTTAAGAGAGAATATAGACATAGTCTGGACTTTGGGTAAAAATACATTTCAGAAAATACCCAAACACCTGAAGACTAAAGTCTTCACCACATGGATTATCTTCTGCAATCCTTTTGAAACTAGAAACATCTTTGCTAAGTGTTCCTGTCCTGGTGTGATCTATTTGTTTTAATTTTCATGCACTTTTGTTTGTCTCAATCAACACGTTTCCTGCAAAAAAGATGTCCTGTGGGCCTGCCTGGATCTACTTTTCCCCATCTCATTGTGAAGGATACCTACGGGCAAAATTAAAAATTCCTGCACACGTCTTGAAACAACAAGTAGATCAGAGTCAAAGAGTATTAAAAAAAAGCAAGCCAACAGAGTGCCACAAACAACAAGTGAAGCAAGGCAGAAATGAAAATATTCTCCCAAAAGCAGCAGGGGACTGTACATGAGTAGGTGTTAATGCTGGCACCAAAACTGCTGCCTCAGGGCACGTTAGGGTCTGAGGATTTGTAAAGCTGTTAACTACATCTTGCACACTGCTGCTCTTACAGTCTAAAACTATATAGAAGCAAATATAGAAAAACTACACAGAAGTAATTATAGTGCCATGAACCCAGCTTGTTTGTATTAAATATCACGCAAGGAAAAGTTTAGACAGTACAGGATAAAAAGAACCCAAACAAACAATAATTTCTCTGGCTTCAGGATATTAAAAAAAAAAAAAGAGAAAAAAAGAGGTAGCTTTTCCTCAAAGATCTGAATAACCAAGTATTTTTAATAAATTTGTACTGTTATTGCTATTAATATTGTTATGCTGATAGTCACCCACTGGTACCGAGGCACATGAAATATTACCTTTCTGTAAGTATAGGTTTGGCTGCAGATATGTTTTTGTTTTCCAGGACCTGTGTAATCAAGAGAGAATTTACATTCTGTCTTTGGGCAGCTGATACCATTACAAGCTAAACTCTGCATCCTACTGCATTGGGCAAACCTGAAAAATATGCTTTATAGGCATGGTTTTATCTAACTGGTTTTGATCCACAAAAAGGGATTTTTACCTCCTGGACTAGACAAGATACCTTGACTCACATGCCTCCTTATTCTTGCTAGGGTTATATGTAAAAAAGCTTGGTCCAAAGACAGCAAGAAAATAGCCAAATCTCTCGGTGAAGTTGTGGAAGGTTTTCCTCTCTGCTCTTGTGGAACCATGAAATATGTCCATAAGATAAAAGTGACTGAATGCAGTGGTCCACATCATTCCTTCTGAGTCCCACCTGCAATCCTGTGCACCTCCGTTTGCCAGAGGTGCTTACACAGTAGAGAGAATTTTCAGAATGGCAATTGTAAAGCAGAAGGGTTCAGCACTACATTTCAGGCAAAGTAAATAGGTAGGAGTGCTCTTGCTTTTGAAAGCTAGAATTGAAGAGCATTTTCTCCAGTTTCTTTTTCAGGTAAGATGTGAAATATGTCTAGTTGCTAAGATCAAAATAGATTTATAATCCAGAAATCAGAGAAAAAAGAAAAATTTAGTCTTTGGTGTATGAAAGGCAAAATGGAGCTCTCATTGAAGCATCCCACAGCTTTCTCTAGAGGGTTGAGTTAAATGGATAGGATCTCCATCTAGAGGCACAGACAAGCAGCTGCCACATAAAACAGTAATTTCCAGCAGTAGGATGGCTTCAAAATATGCTAAAAACTTAGATACTTACTGTACCTCTCAGGCAGAGGAGCCCCACATTTTAATGCAATTTACGTTTTATTACAATTATTGAGCAGAGATATAATTTGATGAAAATCTGAAAACATTACAGTTAAATATTCCTGGAGCAAGGAGTCTGGATGAAGAGGTATATGACCCTGGGATTAGCTCAGCCTGTCAGAGCATGGTACTAATAATACCACGGTTGTGGGTTCAATCCCTGGATGGGCCATTCACTCAAGAGCTGGACTTGATGATCCTTGTGGGTCTTTCCAAACCAGAATATTCTGTGATCTAGTTAGACTGGGGCAGCCACTGCACAGAAACACGTGTTTAGGCCTGAGCTTATTCACTGCAAACTCCATAATTTAATAATCAATTTGGGCATGACCCAAAGCAAAGTTGTTTCAGAGAAGGCCATAAATGGGTCAGAAGAGTGGCTGACGTCATCAAAAGGTACAATCTAGGGACTAGCTGATACCACATACACATTTCATCAGTGCACCTATACTGATTTCTACTGGCAGAGGTTATACGAGAGCTACAAAAGGGCCATCAAAGCGACAGATGTCAACAAGGCACTCTTTTCCTTCTTGTGCTGCACCACTGTTGCTGGAAGTTGACTGAAGCTCCTCGCACCCATCAACCAAAAAAGTTTTATCTGACTATAACTATCTTCTTCAAACACTTTAGATAAAATCATCATGTTAGAACTCAGACTAAAATTACACCTATCCTCAGCCATGAGAAAGGTTGCTTCAGCAGAAGAGTTATTTAAGTTTCTGTTCAGATTGAATTGAAGATCATTAGGTTCAAGGATATATCCTCTGAAGGAAGAGTGTGGTGAGAGTTAAGTTGCCCCTCTGCAGCCCAGCACAAATTGGAGGCACAGTACTTCATTATCCTCAGAACAGCTATCACACCTGTGCTGTTAAATACAAAAACCTTATGAGACCTACTCAAAGTCCCTGAGTGACAAGTGGTGAATCTGGTGAAAGAGGAGAGGGATCAGAAGGCTGACTGAAACCAACTTAGACTTTATTCTTACCTGAAGCTAATGCATAAGAGGAATGTATCTCTTTTAAAAAACATACAAGCAGACCTAAAAAAAGTCCCCCCCAAACCAAACTAACAACTGACCAACCAACCTCCCCAGACAAAACAAAATAATAAAAATCAAAACCCAAACCCCAGTCTTTCTAGTCTTTCCTGGCTTAAATTATTTTTTTTCTGCAAGAGCCTGTAGGTATATTGGTCATGAAAAAACCCCAGAGAACTGCAATAGAGCACAGGGAGAGTCTCTCAAGGAACCATGGATTAACCCCTTAACCCGTCAGTGAGTCCAGAAAAGATGCTGTGATATTTCAGTGAATGTCTGCAAATCCCTCCGAGTCGCAGAAGTCTTTTTGGGATCATGGATAAACCCATGGAGACTCTGACTCTGTTCTTCAGACAGAGTCAGAGTAGGGCTTCTGACAGGAGTACTAACATATGAGAGCCCAAAGAGACTCTTCCTGAAGCTAAAGAAAGTCTCTCCTTTTCCCTAGGTGTGTAAACCGTGTTAGCACATGGCTTTTGCATGGGATTTTCTTATTCACTCACTAAGATCTACCAGATGATCCTTGAATCTGCTTTGGAAAGTACCTTGTTTCTTTACTCAGCAAATGTTTTTAAAATTCTTTTAAACACCATCATGGTCATGCCTGTACAGCACTGCTTGCTGAGTGTCACTGTCACTGTTTGTACATAGCTGTATATATGTATTAATGTGTGTGTGTGTAGAATTAGAATATATTAATTTGGGCATTGAGCCGATGATATGTGATAAGGGGTGGAATGTCTTGGGGTGACTCTATCATGTGTATCCCCTATCATGCTCTATGCCCAAAAAGTAATATTGTGCCTTTTCTGTGCCTTTAAACTGAGCTTGAAAAAAAAAAACCAGACAAACTTTCCAAAGCAGCTTCTCAAGGACACAGAGATTACACTCCTCAGTGTTGTCTGGCTGTGGGTAGCACGGAGGGAGCACCCTGCTTGCTTTTTCTTCAGCCAGCTGGTTTT
>VZTD01003908.1:892131-967055 GCA_013397725.1 Rhagologus leucostigma
TCCTTTTCCTGTGTGTTTGTTAAAATAAATAGTTTTTATCTCTTTCACTTTCAAGCTCAGTTTAAAGGCACATAAAGGGCACAATATTACTTTTTGGGCATAGAGCATGATAGGGGATACACATGATAGAGTCACCCCAAGACAGAAGCATAGAGAAGAATGCTGACTCAGATATAACAGAAAATGGCTCAAATTCTTTGCAAGTATTTAGGTATATATTGAACACAAGTTCAAACTTGTTTCTGAGAGGGCAGCTAAACCTTTTTTTATGCCTGTATTACTGTAGACTGCATTTAAAGCAGTGATAATGAAATACTGAAGGAACTTAATTAGGTTCCTACCTTACCAGAAAGCAGTGATATCTAAATTTCCAACCAGAATCTAAGTTTCCAAGCTCGTTCTGCAGTCTGAGAAAAGTTTGTGAAAGATGGAAAGAGGGTAGAAATGCCTAAAAAAATATTTATAAAAACATTTAAAAATCTCAAATGAAGTGTTTGCTACAGCTAATTATAAATATGTTGACCACGACTATGAATGTTTGCTGTAGGTCTGCACAATGACCACCCCTTTTGTGAACAGAGAACCTCGAACATGACATAGTCCTTGCCAAGGAAAGGAGATATTTATTTAGCAGTTTTTCATAGCTACTGCACTAAGGCTCTGACTGTACTATGTTTCACTATATGACTGCTACCAACTTTAATTACACAGACTATAGCAACTGACTAATTACATTTTAACTCCATTACGGGTTTAACAAATCTGTGTCTGAATCTGGCTCTTATGCATGTGTCCAGATATTGGTCCTAACATGCTGCATCTACTCTTAGCAAGGTAAAATACCTTAGCTTTGCATTAATTCATCAAACCTTTAAGAGAAGCCCCTACCCTCTGTTAAAAAATACTGTAATGTTGAACAAGCTTAACTTGATAACAGGAAACTGAGGGACTTATCTCTGACCATGTACCTTCTGTAAAAATTATATTCATCATCCATGGGCCAGGAAGACTAAAATGTATAAGTAAATACTCTCAAGCTCTCTGCTCCTTTTGGTTTTTTAAGAGACATTGTAAAGTCTGTTCACATCAGATTTTGACATCTCTTGAATATTTGCCAAAATAAAATAATAGGAACATTTAAAATGTAGGGTTTCAGAAGGGCTAAATGATATTTGAAGCCAAAACTATTAAAAACATGATGGGCACAGGGCAGAGAAAAGCAGGCCATTACTGTGTGCACAGACCTGCAAACTTCACAAACTTTTACTTTCACAAACTGTTACTTTAGCAATGAAAACTGCGTGATACAAAATTTCCAGAGTGATGGTGATGAATACACGTGATGCCCCTTGCACATTCCATTCTATGTCAAAGATGAGTTTTTAAATAAAAGAGAGAAAGATGTTGATTTGGAGATTTAGAAAAGTGTGCCACTGCATTTTTACCATGTGGGAACCTCCTCCACATTGTGGCAGAGGCACCATGTCAGCTTCAGCACATCTGTTGCTAGAACGACTTGACTTGCTGATGAAGTCGGTTCCCCTCCCATTTCTGGTGTTGAGGATCTCAAACTCTTTCTATTAAAGTCCTGAAATTCCACAATTATGTGTACATAACTCTCTGCCTTTCTTTGGCAGGCTTATCTGTTACTGTCTGTAAGTTTCCTGTTTCTGCTTCTACATCTCAGATCACCTTTCCACAGCAAACATGTCTAAGGACAAAAAGACTACTAACTAATGTTTTTTGTTTTCTGAAGTTTCACTTTACCGTATTCTTCTGCAGTGGTCCACTTCCCTGAACCTAAATCCATCTTTACATAACAACTTTTTAAATTGGGACTTCATGGTAAAGCAAACTTACAGGAAGTAAAATTAAATCTAGATAGGAATAGTATCTAGCAGTGTACCTAGGGAACGATCTCCATCAATCTGTTGTGTCCCTGAAGCGTCATGTTGGGGATTAAATCCCTCCCACTGTGCCATGCAACAGCAGCAGAACCACTCAGCAGTGATTGCTGCATTGCAACGTGCCTCCACACAGCACAAACCTTTTAGAAGAGCACAAGAACATGCCTAGAGAAAGACATACAAGTGTGTGTGGGACAAGATGGAATAATAAATGGGGTGAATGCAAGAGGGAGGAACTAGGGACAAGACTGAGGTGTGAGTAAAATATAAAAGAAGTTAATTAGAAGAAAGCAAGAAAGGGTGACCGCAAGAGAAACAGTCCTGCAGTGCATTCACATGGGCTCTTCAAACTGTCACCCCTTAATGCCTGTTTTCAGTAGAAATTCCTCACTGACCCTAGTTTCAGTACCTGTCTGTATTATCATATGACAGCCCACAGAGAGATAGGGTAACATTTCTTCAAGCCTTGCACTTTGAACAGTATTGTGGAAACACTGAAGTGACTTGAAGTTTGAAATCTCACCTCAATTGTCATTCAAACATTTAAGTTATTAAATTCAATGCCATTAACTGAGACTTGGCCTCCATAACCTCTTTAAAGAAGAGGATAGAAATTATTTTTTCAAAAAGTCATAATCTTCTTTCATAATCAGAAATTCCAGTGCATTTAATACTTGTATAGAGATTGTTTTTTCCCCAGTATGTTGGTTTTGTTGTTTTGTGTACTTTATCTGTGGTGTGAACACAAACTTATTTCCTTCTTTTCCTATCATTATTTTCTTGTTCCGTTCCGCATCAAAGGCATGACCCTGACTCTGGGATCATTAACAATCATTTCCACAAAGGGTCTGCCTCTAAAAGGCGTGAGATTCTGATAATCAAGTGGGATTCAGATTTTTATCTCCAGGTAAAGCTGGTAGTTATCAAAGGGTTTCTGTATTTCTGCCTGTTACCCCGGAGATGAGTAAAATGTTCAAAACACACAATGGAAAGAAATTACACAAAGTAAACAGAAAAGGGAAACTGTGACTGAATTTGGGGGACGCCTGGAGTGGGGTGTCCAGCACATCACATCCCTTCTGTGTCAGCTGAGCTGGCAGAGGCACAGCTCAGCGCTGTGGAACAGC
The DNA here is from genome assembly GCA_013397725.1 of Rhagologus leucostigma. NCBI lineage: Eukaryota > Metazoa > Chordata > Aves > Passeriformes > Rhagologus > Rhagologus leucostigma. Next base: position 895,166 of record VZTD01003908.1, read on the forward strand.
CGCAGCTCTCCATGAGGTCACATTTGGGGAATTTCAGTTGTCTTGCTGTCTCTTTTTCCCCTACTCTTGGTTTTATTAATAAGTGCTGCCTCAGCATCTTCTCTCCTTAATAGCGACACTTTTCCCTCAGATGTTTGCAGCAGCTTTGCATTAGGACCTGATCTGTAACCTGTAGGTCTAGGACAGACCTATACCACTCTTCTCATTGACCCATTTTCCTTTTCATTTTTCCTCGCTGCCTAATGCAACATCTGCTCCCCTTCAGCCTCTCTGGTCCTTCTTATCTTGTTCATCAGCTCTCTGCTGTTCACATCCATCTTCTGGCTGTCATTTTTCCTTAGGCTACCACTGTGTTGGTTTTCTCATCTTCTGGTCTAAGAGGTATTGGTTTTGCTGGCAGTGCTCAGCTCCCATTTCTCTGAGCACTTTAAACTGCACAAAGACAAAAGAAATTCCTGCAGTCTCAACTAAACCTCCTAAGGGGTGTAGCAGAAAGCGATGCTGTGATGGCACACTGAGGTGCTGCCCTCCCACTAAAAACAAATATTGGGTGAAGTTGATCACTGTTTCTACCAGACAACTTGCAGAAATAATCCTAAACTTCAACAGCTTTTCTCTGAAGTTTGTAAAACTGGTACATCGTTACTGACTGTTCCAAAATCGTGAGAGACAGTTTTACTCCCTCTTTGAGAATCATCCGTGGGGCAGAATATTTTTTGCCATATGCTTTATGTAGGAAAAGTAATGAAAATTGTTTTGGTTGAGAAATGCAGAAGACTTGTGACTGGAGAATAAGGAGACATAACCGTGACTGGAGTATTCTGCCAATCTGCGTGTTAGACTGTGAAGTGAATCAGACCCCTCTAAGCAGGAATTGTTCTTAGGAAACATCAAGAGTGATCTGTGGTGAGGGTAGTTTGAAGACACGACCCTGCAACATCATTTCAACAATGAGAAAGTATCCAGTAGTAGCAGAGCAACAGCAGGACTAAGGGGAAGAGACAATGGTAACATTACCTAGTTTGTGTATATATAATAAACAGTTATATTATATACAGAATGTACGTGTGTGGTCAATTATTTCCTCACATGCTGGTCACACCAACACAGTCACTGCCCAGAGTGGAAGTGAGATAACCCAGGTGGGAAGGTGAAGGAAGATGAGAGGTGATTTTGCCCTGCTGAAGTTTGTGGCTCTCTGCAGCTCTGGGAGTCTGAGGCTGAACAAAGCCTCAGTAACGCCACGCTGATTTGCAGATGCCTCGTACACTGGTCTACAAGCCTTGTGAGACTCTTTGAGAAATCTGTGGCTCAAAGGCGCATTTCACAGCTCCTTGCTCTCAGTCACTCACACTATGAGCCTGTGACTTCAAAGGGACAGCTGAAAGGAAATGTTTGCAGGAAAAAAGAAAAAAAAAAGAGAAAAAGATTGTCTGCTTGTCCCTTTTTTTCTGTCCATGATATAACAGGCTTAAGATGTTTTGGTATAACTGCTTCTCAGTGGGTTATTTTTTCCTTCTTACTTTACAAAAACCACAAAAAAAAAAAAACCTGGCAGTGAGGAAGAAAACAGCTGTGTGATCCCAATCCAGATGCTTTCATCTTGGAGTGGACTTGTCAAAGAGCAGGCAAGTGACTTTCTGTCTCTAAGGAGGCTCCTTGAGTCAAGCTGGACTGATGTCCGAGATAGGCACTCTTGGTTTTTCATTTTAGGGCTTTCAGCAGTAGCACACGCTAAAGCACTACTGCTCCCTGCTGCAGACCCAGCCATAGAGTAAATGGAAAAATCTCTGAGGGTCGGTGGTGCCCTTTCAGGCTGTAGGCAAGTCACTAACACGACATTTTCTCGTTTCTTAGTGTAAATGAGGTTCAGTTCTAAATTCAATAGTTTTTAAGGCTTTAAACATGTTATCTATAACATCAATGTCCTAGATATATATATAAAGTCCTGACTGTCTTTCATGAAGTTTCTAAAGCATTTTTTGTTTTGGGTTTGGCTTTTGGGTTTTTTTAGCATGTATAAAGCTATATGAAAGTATGATTAGATTTTTTTTTAAAATTTTTAATTTGTTTGGATCTGTTTGTTGATCTGCTCTTGATCTGTTGTGATATGCAATGCAATCCCATTGAATGTTCGAAGCACTGAACAACACCGAGTAATTAAGATGCAGACATTCTTATTTGTAGAAAGACATAGCGGAGGGATTTACAGTCAGGTTAATGTTTAACCTCTTAATCTTTCTAATGTTATGGCTGGAAAACGCTCTTTAAATTTAATTATCTGCTTCTGTACATTCACTGCGTTGCAAATGAGCATTTAAAATGTCATTTTTCTTCACAGAGATCTTTCCTAATTTTGTATATACTCATAATGGTGCATCCTAAACAAATGCTATCCAACCCACCATGCCACCGACATAGGCATTTATTCTCTTCTTAATTGTGTAAGGTTTGTAGATCTCAGACCTTGTATTTTAAGGGATAGTATGCTTTCTCCTTAACCCCACCATCTATTAAAAGCATTTCAATGATAGCACATTTGCATTGCATCACCTTTGCAAAGAAGATCAAGCATCCAAAAGATGGCCTTCTGGTAAGAAGAAAAATCTCTACTCCTGCTGGATCTTGCGATTTACTAAATTCATACCCCATGCCTCTGCACAATCTATTTATAATTGAACATAATAACACAGTTCACAGCTATTTTCAACTACAGGTATGGCAGAGAGGTTAAGAGAGCTGAACTCTTACACTTTCTCTGAGAGAATCTCTTCTTGCTGCCTTGTAATCTTCACAGGTGAAGGGGAGTTGTTGCTCTACATCAGGTAGTGAGAATCTGATGCAATTTATCCTGTGCCAAGCAGAGTCAATATGACTTCGACTCCCATGTAAATACACATGGACTTCAAACATAAACAGAAATTGATGTTTCAGGCATTCTAGCAAATTTGTCATGAACCTGCAGCACATGACTTGTGATGCCTCCTGTTCTTTCAGTGCTGGGAAACAGGGTGATGTTTAAGAGCAAGTAAATGGTAAGTAAATGGTGATGCAGCTTGTTCTGGTATCTGGTTGAGAATAAAGATAATGCAGTGAAAAGAGGAAAAAATTCATACATTTCCTAGTTTCTCTTTCTAAATCTTGTGATGCACTTTGTATTTCTGTGGTCAGGAAGTGGTTCATTCTACCTGTGTTTGTTAGGGTCAGGATAAAAATAAAGCTTGTGCAGTGAATTTGGATAAGTGAGCCAGAAGTATTGGGTTTGCAAGGCTCTATGCAGGAAGTGACAGAAGACATTTGAGATTTTTCTCTTTTGGAAAAGAAAGTTCACAAAACTTGTTTAGAGACTTACAAGAAAACTGACAAGGGTAATAATATTAATGATGCGGAATGTCAAGTAGTTTAGTGCTTCACTTTAGATGAATTTTTTTTTTTTCCTTTTGTCCTCTTATTTTTATTTGAGGAAGTATTATATCACCAAGGGTGACAGCAACTACTCCAGCAAACATAGAGGTTTGTTAGACCTAATCATTATTCAAGCAATCATTTTTCCTGCTTCCTTAAAATGAGTCTGTTCTGCAACAGATAGAAAATCAGAAGCTCATAATGCCTTCAAAGCATAATCTCTCTTTCTCCATGTGTATATGTATGGAATACATATTTATGCTCTATTGTACTTTTGTTATTTCCTATCTTTTTTGTTCTTTACTAATATATTTCTCAATATGGTTGATCTGCATTGCATTTTTTCCTCTTCATCTGTTTTTCTTGTCATCGTGTACACAAGGGGTTTGAACAGAACTCTGAATATTAGACAAAGGAAAATAAATCCAATATGATCCCAATTATATGTGCTAATCAACAATAACCAATGTTTCTGTCACAAGGTGCACACCCACTGAATGTATAGTGTGTTTATGTCTCTCCTCTATATCGTTTGGGTTTGAGATTCACAAAATTAATCTGAGCTCCCTCTGTAGCTAACAGAGCGATCTATTCATGACAAAAATACACAGATAATATTTGCTTGTGCTTGATTCACTTCATCTGCTCTGCAAACATGTTACTTTTGTGCAGGTTTAAGAATTAAATAAATATCTGTCTGCTCATAAAAACAGCAATCACTGGAAGGATATTAGAGAGGGTTCATGGATTGAGTTGTGAAATTCCACACATCAGCATTGGCCCTGGAAGCCTGACTTCAGAGAGTGCTGAGAGCAGGGCTCCACTGTATAAGCTACATTACTCATCCACACTCCAATTTCAGAGCCTGAAATCTCATGGTAAATTGCTCTGAAGAAAGATCAATAGGTCAAAAGCCCTGTGTATGCCAATGGCAAAACTTCTGTTGCTTTTGGTAGGCTCAAGACTTTTCTATAAAATAGGAAAAAAACAGGAGTGGTGTCTGGGGACTAGTCCTAGTTCATTGTTTTATTAGATCCAGAATCATATTCTGCTGTTCCCTGCTGTAAACTGTCCTGGGATCACCCTTGCAATTCATCACTTAGGAGAAAGCACTGTCTTCAGTACCCGATTGTAACATTAAGAGTGCCCAACCAAGCATTTCCTCCTTCTGAAGGACAATGTTTCTCTTTTCTCCCCTTAGCACAGGGTCATGTAAAACTGTCTGGGGCTGTGACTGTTGCCAGGTCATTGGCATATATATCTTGGGAAAAAAAAAAAAATCTGTGAAGTATAACTTTGGGTTCAGGTCTGGAACCTAATGGGCTTCTGATACCCTGGAGCCGCAAACACACTCTGCTTTGCAGACTGGTTTTCCAGGTGTATTTACTGGAAACTTCTCCCCTACTTTTAAGCACCTGCTGCAGTTCACCCATCCTGTTTATGTCCAAATGGATCTCCACATATAGGACTATTCTAAGTTCATAAAGTAACATGGAACCTTAACTGACAAAAGGACTTTGTAAATGACAGAAATGAGCAGAATCATCATAAAAAAGAGCACAGGAATAGTCCTATGAAGATTGTAGTAATCAGCAGAACAACTGAAGAATAAAATACCACTTTTTTCATTCACCTATTCTATGGAGGGGATGTGGCTAACAGGCTTTATAAATTGGAAATTACAACTCTGGGAAAAGCTGCAGGGAGAAGAGCTACAGGGATGTCACGGGATGGGATGAGTTGGAGGAAGTCCTGACAAAGACAAGGTCATCAGTACAAACTGATGAAGGAGAGGAAGGAAATTACATGACTGCCATGGGCAAATGTTTCTCTGAACAAAATAAAATAGACCTAAGTCATCAACATTTTTACTCAGGTCTTGTCCCTTAAGTGAATAAGACAAAGGAACAAATAAATAACAGCAAAACTAATTGAACTCCCCCACATTTGCACTCCCACCTTGTAAAAAAAAAAGTTTCCATTAATAGAAACATTAGTACAAGACTCAGACTTTTCAGTAGCTCCTTTATGCCACTCCTGTGGTGTAAGGTAATGGAAAAGCTTCCAGACAACTGAATATTTTCCCCCTGCTGTAAAATCACTGAGTGGCTTAGACCCAACGTTTAAAAACATTTACAAATGTGAATAACCTCAAGATACCACGGGTGGCCACACCTAACAGTTTAACACAAAGGCCACTAATTACAGCTCTCGCTGTGTAAAAAGAAAGCAAAAAGCAATGCTATATATATGTCTCCCTCTCAAAAGAAAATCAATGGAGACTACAGGAAATTTCTTAAGGGACTGTTGGACAGAAGATCGGTTCTTTCAGTTCAGTTGCTGAACCCACACTGAGTGGCTGAAGTGATGCAGTATTCTCTAGTGCAACTGGGCTCTGCCTGCAAGGCTGGGGATGAGAATCACCGCTGGGATAAACATGGTGTTTCCTCCTTCTACTCACATTGCTTTCTGCTCTGATTCTCCTAAGTTTTACTACTGCAGTGGCAGTGGTTCTCATCCACCAGACAATAGCTTTGGATATCTCCTTATTCCCATCAGCCATGAAACAGAGGGTGTGTCCAGGGAGGACTGTGGCCAGCAGATCAGAACTATCTGTAATACAGCAGAGATTTCTAATTTTTTAAAAAATGTTTTTGTCCAGTGACTGATGCATCTTGGAAAGTAGTTTAAGAGCAGATCATACATCCAAGATCAATGACAAGGGATATACTGTTTGATAGAGTGAAGCATGTGACCTGTGAGGGGAGTGAGTGTTTAGCCTGAAGAAGACATGGCTGGGGTAGCAGCCTGCCAATACCTACAGTGAATCTTCTAAGAAGATGGAGCCAGTCTTTTTATAGTGGTGTGTAGTGGGAAAATGAAAGAAAGAAGACAAAAGGTTTTGATGACATCGAAGGAAAAACAATTTCACTATGATGCCAGCAAAGCAGTGGACACAGATTTGTGTACAGGCCCTATCCCTGGAAGTTTTTCAAGCCACAACAGATAAAACCCTGAGCAACCTGGTCTGAGCTTGACACTGACCCTACTTTGAGTATGAAATTAAGAGACCTCCTGAGGCTCTATCCCTGTGAACTACTCTATGTTTCTGTGATTCTAGCATGTGCCATGAAGTTTGCAGGTACTCTGGATCAGGAAAGCAGGAACAAAAATACCTTTGTTTAATATGGAGTCTGATATGATGAAAGCAACCCATGTGATTGTGCAGAAAGCAGTCTGTGAGCCTGGGAAAAGCATATTGGAGAGAAAAAGGAACCAGCATCACGCAGGTCCTTGGCTCAGAGTAAGTCAGCATCTGATCTGCACCAGAATTAAATGCCCCAAAGTTTGTTCAAGGGCAGTCACCTGCCTGCAGTTTGCAATGTGGGATGTCTGCTGCTTCCCAGGAACTGAAACTGAGATGACCCAGACCCCCCTTGCCCTGATTTCCACAGCTCTGACCTATTGTTGACCACTAGACAGCCTTTGCAGCCAGTCTGAAAGAAAGAGACGCCGAGGGTGGGTGGAAGGGCCCATAGAGAACAGCTTAAGTAGTGTAGATAAGACTTACAGTTCTGTCCTGATTACAGCATTTTCCTGGAGAAAGGTATAACCTGAGCAAAGCTATATGCTGGCAAAATTTCACCACAAGAGCAACTACTCAGGTGCATACCTCAGCGAAATGCCAAAGCGAAATGCCTTCAAGCACAAGTGAATTAGGTTCTATGTTTGTCCTTAACCTTTATTTCTATTCTTGCCCTAACCACGAGTTCACAAAGCTGTTGTAATGAACCACATGAGAAGATCCCAAGCTCTGCACTGTCTCCCAAACAAGTGCTACCTTGTGCACAAGCAAGGGAAATGACTGTTTGAGCAGGCTCTGGCAGAACTGTGGAATAGTAGTGAACAGGATCACACAGCAGTCAGCTTTTCCATCTCCATTACATGATATGTGTCTTTTCCCTCCCCTCCAAATTGCTTTTACCAGCGACAATGACAGCTGTCCGTCTCTGATCCCAAACATGCAGGTCTTGAAGGAGCAGCTGCTTCCCCTCTGAGCATAATAGCCCTGACATGAATGGAGTCTGCAATGATGATGCAGCTGATATTCATTTTCCAGTGTAAAGGCTCAGCACAGCAGCATCAAGAGAGCCAACCACATACAGTCCAAACATAAAGGCTTGTAGGAAAGTGGCCAGAATCTTTGGGTTATCATTTCTGCTGTTAACTTGGAGGTTCTGTTGTTCATCCTGTGTTGAAGAGGATGAGGGTATAGAAATTCACTCCATTTAAAGAAGAGTCAGTTCACTGATGCTCTGTGAAGAGTTACCTCTATAATTAGTCCAGCTCTGATTACAACTCAGTCAGAACAGCGTTCTCAGTTTTTTGACTGTCATTATAGTATCAGAAATATACTTTGCAAAATACTTGAGTAGGAAAAAAAAAGTAGAAGGATATGTTGTAGCAGAACTGTTACACTAGAAGTAATGATGATATTGCACACGATAACAGAGAGCTTGTGAAGGAACAAGGATTTTGGAGTAAAAACAATGACTTAGATTGAACTTTTCTGGAATTAGTGTCCATCCCTGAAAAATATGGGCACAACACTTCATCCCTGACCTCAAAGGCACCTCTGGCAACCAGAGGTGCTATCGCTTATGGCAGTCTATTTATCCACTTCAGTCTCCTGCCTGTCCCTTTTTTTTTTTTTCTCTTTTTCCTGCTCCAAATTTATCTTACAACTCAGAGATCAAAGATCTACAGGGCATCGGTGATGTCTCACATCAGAGCAATGCTGGGTACAATAGGCAGGCCAAGACACTAGAGCTGCTATGTAACTGCATGGCATGCCAGAGTTCAAGCTGTGGAGGAGAGCTGGAGGTTTGTTCACCCTTTCATTTTCTTGTTTGTTTACAGGCAATGAAACAGGCAAGCACCGAGTTTATTTTTAGCACATTTTTACACAGCCTGTGCTTGCTGGGAAGTGGTGGGATTTTGGGGCACATCACGGATGGCAGGCATTTCCATGTACACACGCGGAGCTTTTGCTAAGTGAGAGCTACAGCAAAGCTCAAAGAGAAAGGAGAAAGCAGGGTCAAAGAAAGGAAAAAGGGAAGCTAAGGATCCATTTAAATGCATCAGAGCTGAGTTAAAACCTGGATCAAAGCCTTGAAATGATACCATGAAGTTGGTGGAAGCCTGGTAGAACTGGCCCAAATGAGATTGCTAAATAATATGTGACTCATGCTTATAATTCCCCCTCTCTTTCATCTTTGTGTGCTGAAGGTAAGTGAATCCTTATTCCATATTGCTACATCCAGGGAAACCATAAATAAGCAAGTTACTAGTATAATTACAGCTCCAGCTGTAATGATAAAACCTGGCAAGGGCCTGAAAGGTTTTCATATTTTCTCCAAAATAGCAAGAACAAAACAAGAAGCCCATCACCTCCGACTGTCATCAAGTTCTTTATACATTAAACTATTCTGGAACAACATAATATTGCCAATTTTTATATATTATTGCCTTGTGGGTACCAGATAGATTGTGTCATCATAACCACCTCTCCTTTGCTTTAAAAGTTCTGTCAGTGAATCCAGTAAAAGAGAAATTCCCTGGAACATCTATACATTTGGACTCATTAATTCATCCTTTCCCCTAACTGGTTCTCTGATGCCATTTGAAATGAAAGTGCTGAAAATATTCCAAACACATTTTCTTCCCTAAAGATTGTTTGATGCATACCACAGTGTTTTCCATCATTTGTATCCACTAAGATGTGCACTGTCTTTCTCTCTGTTGTCATTTGCTGTGCTCCCAGGAGACTAACAAAGATAAGTTACTTAAGTTTTGACGACTCTGCGGGGCTGCTTTCAAAGCGACATTTTTTTTTTTCATGCTCATATTTTTCTACTTGGAGAAAGTGTCTTTCCTTCTGGAACAAACTTCTCAAAAACATTCTGCCTGGTATTTGCTTTTTTTGCTAATCTTTATCTCCAGTGTTGTAGGCATTCAGGAAATAAAAGTGCCGGTTCTGAGACCTGAAGGGCTGTGGTGCTTAGATGGTAAGAAAGGTCTTGTCAGAGGGTTACTCTTCTTTGGATTCAGAGCAAGTCCCCTATGTTTGGCTGTTCCTTCTGGAAACGCTCGTGCAAAATTTCTAAAGGCTGTCTGAATCCAGAGAAAATCTTTATGACACTTAGATGATTTCATTCCTTCACAACATCACAGATAGTTGAAATACCACTTTAAAGTATACTTTAAATGGAGAAGCTCATAGCTTTAGAGAAAGTCACAGTTATCATACGCCTTGAAAGAAATCGTACATTATGATAACTATTTTGAATCCTGTGAAAGAAAGTCAAAGTATGGGTGCCCAGAGGGTTATAATTTTTTAATTATTATTTTTTTATTTCCTGGCGTATCTTGATAATATTCGATAGAAACCTGGTAAGCTTTCTGCAAAGAATATTTCAGTTACTATTAACACCACTGGGTAGGAATAAAAGCCATTCAGGCATCAAGAGCCTTGTCATGTGTCAGTGTGCAGTTCAATACCTGGCTTCTAGTAGTGGTTACAGATTTACTGGTTAATTACTACAGAAGAAAGAGAGAGTGAAGGAGAGAGTTTTCATACCTATAGCAGCTGATATTTAACAGTGGTACCTAAGTTAGCAAACTTACCTTCAGCTCTTCAGTGAATGGACATGGGGAGGTTCTTTCACAGTCATTTGGCTTTTCAGACCTCTGAATCAGGCTGCTGAAATCTTTCTCTCTGCTCCCTCTTAGGCTCCTAACCCAAGCACCTCAGCTGCAGCTTAGTGGAGCATGAACCCCCATCGTGCCAAAGAGTGAACTGTGCCATTTAGTCTCTGTTATCCAGTTTGTTCTTAAAGAGTCTTTCAATAACTCATCTTTGTCTCATCTCCCTCTACAAATGATTGTGCAACCTGATGTGGAGAAAATGGCAGTCAAACAAGTGCGTTATAAATACCTTGCAATGAGTGGAGCAAACAGCATGGCAATAAAGTTGACCAGCCAGCCTCCCTCATGAGGAGTTGCTTTTTATTGTGTTCAGCTGCAAGTGTCATTCCCCTAATGCTGCCCATTCATCTTGTGCTGGGTTGCAAGTCAAACCTGCCTACACTCGTGCTCTCTTGGGGCTAGGGAGATCCAGCTGTGACCTGCTCATGGCAAATAAACTGTCTCATGAAAATACAAGGGTTCCCCCCTAATTTTTTCTCCTGACTTTTTGTATCGTTGCTATGGAATAGACAATTGCAACTGGACAGTCCATGAATGCATTGCTTGGCATGTCAGAGAGCTGTGTATGATTTATTTGAGATGCCAGGGCAATATCAGAGGGATTCAGGATGGAGAATAAAAGATACTGTACAATCTAAGCAGTGTGTAGTTGCACTATAATTGAGGGAAGATACAGGAAAATGGAGTATACCTACAAGTAAACTGAACAGTGTAGATTTGTTGGTACTCCTCTACTGTAGTAACACTCACTGGGGAAGGAAAAGGCTGTTTTTCAAGGTGAGGGGGGGAAAAAAGAAAAGAAAAAAATTCAAGCATGTTGTTGTACGAGGTTATAGTGGTAATTTATATGAAAGCAGCTGCTCAATTTCTCACCCTGAGTCAAACTGAGACAAAAGGTCAGAGAAAGCAGTGATGGCAGTTCCGTATCTACTTCAATAAGCAGCAAAGTGACTTTGCCCTCTGCAATCTTTCAACATGAAGAAAGACCGCCTTGATTTTTTTGCACTTAATGAAAGTAAATCATGTCCAGCTCTAGAAAGTTCAATAAACCTTTCTGGTTAACACATTTTAGAAACTACAGTCAAACCATCCAGCTAATCTGAAATCCTAAAGCAGATGCTTTGACAACTCCACAATATTTACATCTTCTAATCCTGGCACTACAGCAGGCAGAGACTTTTTGTGCTTCACTATAGAAATAGATTTCCTGCTTCTTGTTTTTCTGTTGAGTCATAAAAAAATCCCTGCTATAAAAGATCCAAAACCAATTTACATCCGTCTTTTCATATCCTGGTTCAATTTTGGTTTTTATTACCTCAAAAGTTAGCTTAAATGCTCCCTGTTGTCCAAGAAGTAGGTAATTAAATAAATAAACAATTTAACTGCAAGGGAAAGAAAAGCTTCATTCCGGTATTTACCACAAAGTACTCTAAGAAACTGGTTCCAAGCCGAATAATGGCTACACTGGGTTAAGATCCTTCTCTCTGAACATTTCAGATAGAAAGGTCTTTTACCTCTTCTGTCTCTACCAAGGTTAATTTAGCTGACCTACTGAGACATCAGAGACTGCCACTGTCTAGCTTGAAGAGAAAAAGGAGAGAATGCAGTGATCACACGAAGTGCTCTGTGTCAGACAGGTTGAACTCGATGCTTATTTTGCCCCATTCCTCTCAAATAAGGAGACTTCAGAGAAATTTGAAAGTCCACAGATGTGAACCTGGCATAAGCATTTTCATGTGCTGTACATATGGCTGCAGAGCTCACTGCCACAAGAGAGGTTTGTGGTCTCACTGTCATTTAAACAGGACTGAACGTGTGGACTCACAAAAGGTGCATGTAAAATGTTCATAATACAAGTCTGCAAGACTATATGCAGAGGGAGATGGTATGCTGGTCCTTACTCACCTGTGGCTGGATTTCCAGGACAATTTCTAAGCAGTACAACTTACACAGACTTTTTTTTTCTTTTTTTTCCTAATAACAGCTATTCATCCTGCTGTTCGTTTAGGAGCTTCCTAAACAGCTCATAAGATTTGAAGCACTAGTGGACACAAGCAGAGGGAGGATTAGAAACTCACTGGGCAAGTCCTGTGTTCTCATGATCCAATAGTATTTGGCTAGCACAAGGTGTGCTGAGATCAGTTCTGACCATGTATGTCTTTCAGCCTTTGTTAGACCTCCAGATTTTCCAAGCATGGTGGTTTTTCGAAAAAAAGGTATTCCCTCTCTGTGGTCTTATGTGCTCCAGGGACCTTAGCTTAGCCCTGCTCTGAGGGTGAGGCAGCAAGACTTGGAGAAGATAATGTATTGGCTTTTGTATCTGAAGGTACTTACACTGACATAATTGCGATTATTAATACTGGTGACAGGATGCGCCCAATCTATAATTTGAGGTAATGTTTGGCAACTTGAGCAATACGAATCATGAATCATTCATTAACTGAGCAACGCATTTAATGAGTTAGAATTAATTTTTAGATGTCCTCTGTCGTTTTGTTGTGTAATGTAAGGTCACCAGCAGTACTTTTTGTATGCCATAATTACATTGAGGTTTATATGCAACCTCTACACAGTGCAAATATATTATTTGATTTAAACTTTTTTTTTACTTAGAGGAAAGACTTTGGGAATGGTGCCTGCTTGATCTTTCAGATCCCTTTGGCCCTAAATTCGCACAGCTACATTTAAGCTAGCAGAGCCTTACCACTAAAAAAATAAAATTGACAGTGTGGCTTTGAGCAGGGATCTGTTTCCTAGTCAATACGTTTCTAGGCTGCCTACCACTCAGCCAGACATTAATACATTCAAATTAATTACAGTCTTTTTGACTGCTTCAGCAAAAATCCTCAAAGGTTTTTGACCTCAGGACATGGCACCATTGCATTGTGTCAGCCCAAAATGGAGGGGATTAGGCAGAGGAGCCCATCTTTATCAAGATATAAGTAAGGCATCTCTTTCTGCACTGACTTACGTTCTATTTTTCTTCCAGCATATCCTAAAAAATAACTGAGAAAATCCCCTCCTTTCTGCACGGTCCTGTAGCTTACATTCTAGTTGTACAGGCTCTGTCTGTCTCTGGAGACACTCATCCTCACATTCCATCACCAGAGGAATGAAGACAAAACACCAGCTTCCTGAGAGACCACTGAGATGTCTTTAACTGCATAATAATTGATATTTTTATGGAGTTCCAGATCATTTACTGATATTGAACACTTCAGTGCTTTAATCCTTCCTCACACAATGTGTAGACAAATAATAGCTTGATAGACTTCATCATTCGTGAAAGGCAGACAGAGCAGGCAAGCCAGCATGAAAATATTTTAATTATACTTTGTCAGAAGTATATAACGGGAGATAAGAGTGCTCTTCTTTCACCAGTTTCATTTGGAGAATTTGCCCAAGTCTAAATTTATTTGCTATTAATTGCATTTGGGTTCAGAGACTGTATTTCCAGAAGGCAAGAAGAGAGACAAGATAAGAACAAGTACAAGAACAACAAGTAGCAGAACACTACAAAACTTAGGAGAGCAATTTTTTGCTTGAGGCCAGGCTTGAAAAAGAAAAAACTTCCTAGAAAACATTAAGTAGTATAAAAAAAAGAGGATAGGACAAATCTCATGTTTCATTAACTCTTTGTTTTATGTAAATTTAATATGAGACCATACTATGCAGTAACACTGGACACACATCAGCAGGGCTAACTCACTGCAGGAAACCTTCCCTTCGGTACATGTTCTCCAGCACAGCGTGTGTTCTCCAGGCATTTCTCCCTAGCTTCCCAAACCATATTTATAAATTATCTAGAAGAGTAAATGAATGGCATCTGGGGTTGATAAGGAACATAGAAAACTGGCTTTCTGAAGAAATAAAAAAGTTATGTCATAAATAATTTCTTTTTCCTGGAGTTGGATCCAAACTTACTAAAGCCAGAGGGAATTTTTTCCACTGTTTCAATAGTTTTGGGGTTGAGCTCCCATGAAACTGTGCAAGATAAAACACAAGAGTTATTGATCATTATACTGCTCAGCTTCTGCTTATGTGGGTATTATTATTTTTAAGTTGTATAAAAACAGCATTTGATAAAGGTTGTCAAAATTATTTTGTCTCCAGTGCAAATGTACTATTGCTTTTATGTGTGATGTTATGTTACTGGTGGTTTATCTTCTAATGATATGACATGGTGGGAAACGTGACAGAATCAAAGATAACAAAATGGGGTGAACTACATAAAATCCTATTTTCTTTCTTGTTGGTGTTATCATAGAATCATAGACTACAGTCCTTATACTGCTGAGATAGATTGTAAAGATAAGATGTTTTTACCTGGCCTTTGGTGAATGCAGAAAATGGTCAAAAGTTTTTCTGTCACCTTGGTTGTCGCTGAATGTCTCAGAGCAAGAACTAAAGAAAGGATTTCCAAGAAGTTTCTAGAATTTGCTTTATTCTGCTACCATTTAAAGTCAATAACAAAGTACTCTTGACAGTCGTGGTGGTGAGGTCGTAGCAGGACAGGGAATTGAAATTCTTCCCATCCTAAAAGCTCTACACATACTGTAATGGTAATGGGATGAAGCCCCAGGTTTCCAGCCGTTCACCTCATTCATCAGTAAAGAGTCTTCCGTACTTAACCAATTTCCAAAACATAGGCATGTATCCAACTTGTAATTCATACAAACACAAACTTTTTTTTAAATCTTGCCAAGCTTTTACTGTCAGTAAAATTTCCCTGCAGTGAGAAACAACAATTCAATTAAATGTTGCATGAAACTATTTCTTTTCCCCTGTTGTACATTTGCTATTAATGCATCCTGTGCTATTCAACTCAAGGTAAACAGACATCTCTATTTAGGTCTATTTAGCTTTCTCAATGCAATTAAATTAATTTTTATAACTCTTTCATTATTGATGTAACTATTTTCTTTGCCAAAAAAAATTTTCCTAGCCTCTTCAATTCCTTCTTACACTGAATGACGTGCTCCCTCACTGTCTTTAGACCTCCACATTTCTGTTTTTTTTTTTCTTAAAGACAAGATAATTGAAACAATAGACAAGAGGGCTGAAACCACTGTGGATGAGACACTTAACTCTTCATTTTATTCACTTCCTCCCTCTTCAGTTTTATGTTTTTCATTAACAAGAGGTCCTTAATTGTTCTTTTTTTTGTTCCTTGGAAAGGTTACTTTGACTTCAAAGCTGATGTTTGTACATGGATGCACCTGAGACTGCCCATTACATTTATCAGCTTCAAATGTAACATAATTATTTAGGAGTACATTGGGACCTTACATATTCTATCTTGGCTAACCTAACCACTTCATCAGCTAATTTTGCCAACTCTATACTTGCCTTTAACCTATTGACTTCATTAGGTTGGTAATAATTGCAGCTAATTAAGAGCAACTCTTGCAGACAGTAGTCCATTTATCTGTTCGATCTCATACTGAGGTTTGACAGTTCTTATTTCTGTTGGCTTACTATCTCTTTGGGAAAGTTTTTTTCCTTGCGAATGTGGGCTCTGAGGAGAGCTGAAGGATGGAGGCGAAGAGCTGTAAAGAACATAAACCAAGTCTTAATAGGACGTGAGAGTATTCAGGTACTTCAAAGCCCACATGCTATGAAAACACACATTGGTCTGAATAGCTTCTCAGTCAGAGAAATGTAGAAAATTGAATTGTCTCCCTGTAGGAAATATTACTAATTTGTTTTCAGTCCACACTGATGAAATTTTGACATCTCAACTATTTGCACGTAAAAGAAAATGGAAAACAATCTCAGTGTGGAAATATTGGACTGAAAAACGTTTTCTTTCTTGATCAAAGACAAGATTATTAATCTCAAAAGGCCAACGTGTTTGGCATTCAAAAATTTGTACAGTGCTTCTGACAACTGGAAATATTAGTGTTGGGATTTTTTTGTAGATTGAAATTTTTTTTGAAATGTTCTGCTGGAAATATTCTGTAACTAATAGTACAGAGAAAATATCCAGCTTTGTTTTGTGGTGGTGGTTTTTTTTAATTTTTGTTTCTTTGATATTCTAGATTTTTAAGGAAAAGAGTCAGTCAAAAGGTTTTAGACATCTTCTCTCCTACTCTCTATTTTCTAGCAAAAGAAAAAAAAGGAAGAAGCATCTTTGAGACGACTCTCTCTTGTTTCACTGAAGACACAGAGAACATTCATGAAAGTGCATCCATGAAAATGCCTTTCCTGGAATGTGCCAGAGAAGAGGCATTTTGAAGAGATGTGCTTTTTAAAAAGACACCATATGTTTCTGCATGAACTCAGAAATTCACTTGTTTTCATTTAATAATTTTGGGCCATGGATTATTTCTGACATGCTGGTTAACACATTTTCTTAAGGGTTTCTAGTTTTTATTTTCATTAAAATTTTTTTGATAAATTAGGGTAGCTCTCTCTTTATTTGCTGTAGTTGTTAATACAATATGGGAGGAAAAGCTTTTTTAAGTGTAGAAATGGAATCTAAAACCCTGGAAATAGCAACGCAAATCCTGGTTTTGATTTCAGATAAACATCTGTGGAACTGCAATATCTTTTTTTTACAACTGCCACCAGAAAAGAAATTTGATGAAACTAAATTTTCAAGTTACCTCGTTTTATTTGGATTGCCTTGGCTTATTTCGATGAGAGGGTTCTGCATGGCACCTTTCAGATTTCATGAGGGCTCCATCTCATCTCTGCCACCACAGAGAGGTAGCCCATGGTGTTCTCACCCTCACTGCAGGCTTGGCTCATAGGAGCCATTGGGAAGAATAGTCAGCTATGTTAGACATTAATGCTTCTTTTGGATTTGGTGACTACATAAAATGGGAGCTGGAACATTGCCATATGCATTTTATCTACCAACAAACAATAGGTTTATCACCTATAAGTTGATGTCTGATGCCAGCAGAGGCTACATATCTACGAATTTACAGATTCTCATTGAATCGCACCGACCTTTTGCATATGACAAAAATTTAATATTTTAATTAAACTTTTTTTACGTCCTCCTCAATTTTTTTCTCCATAAATTTGACCTGCACAAAAGCCTGAATTGCTTCTTGATGTCAGGCAACTTTCCACTCATCCTGGAAGTAGCAAGTTTGTGCTGATTACAGTGGTAATGGTACCATATGAAATACAGGAATGTGTGTACCACAGTGTTGCCCTCCAACGGAGCCATCTGAGACAGTGGAACTGGATTTTGCATTTTTAGTGATTAAATACCAGGATGTCAGATCAGGGAAACTAGATCAGAAGTGACTGAGGAATATGGCCACAGAGTAAGCTTAATTAGTATTAATTAGTATTTTGTTTTTAATTTACTCCAGATTCAGGCTGAAGCTACTGTACTTTCAGAAGTTACCATACTGCACAGAGAAACAACATCAAGAAGACATTTTATATTTTAAATTAACATTGACCTTCCATTCACGTTTCAATCCTCTTGGGTTACCCAGCTTCATATTAGAACTGTTCATCTGCCTTGCTTCTATCCTCCTTCGTTGGTTGTGTAATTGGAAAAAGTCAGTACAACTGCACTTCTGTGGTTTGGTTTCAGTTGCTCGTACTGACAACACTGTGGAATATTGCTATATATTGCAGTTTAGAAAATCACTTGTATACAAGGGCCTTTCATAAATATCAATTTTGAAAGCTCTTCTGCAACTGCATGGGGAAGACAGGTTTGAATTGACACATTTTGCAGTCAAGCTGAGGGAACTGGTGAAGGCTATAATGGGTTAGAGGAATTTCAACAACTGCAGTGTAATCAGTTCTCTCCTAAGCTCTACCCAAGCAACATGACTTCCTATTTCAAAACATATTCAATGCTTAATTCCTGCTCATTGTCTCTCATATTTTAGTTTGGGAAATATGGAGCATTTTTCACGAAAACTAGACTTTCCAGTGAAAACTGGGTGAATATAAGGTTGCACTTTGATTTTTTGAGATATTTAACTGTTTCATTAGAAATGAACGCAATGAGAAGTAGAAATGAAGAGGTCTGCCATATCTTACAAGCGATAAACTCACACTCTCACAGTTTAAGTCCTGGTACCTCACTTCTTGCTGTCTCTATGTGAAAAGCAAACTTATCTCTGAATGCTTTGCCGTTTGAGGAATATAAGTTTTACCAGAATTAATTAAAATCTGTAGATACTTAGGAGACCAGTAATGTCCCTCTTCCCTCAAAATCAGAGTTTAATTCACAAATCTCTTTTTATTATGGTTCAAACTCAAGCTGAATTCTCCTCTATGGGAATTTACTTGAAGAAAACATTGTAAATTGGCCATCTGCTGGATTAGACAACCACTTCATTCCCAGACCCAGAGTCCCTCATCAACCAATCGCCTGTCTTCCTGCAGTTCAGTGCAGCACATTTCGAAGGCTAAAAAAGCAGCTCTGAAACTTTACCCCAGAAACCCAATAATATGCCCTGAGGAGACAATCTCTCCTTTGAAGGCAAGTCCCTTTGGTTCTAATTCCCATGCATGCTTCTTTTTCTTCTCTTCTCCTACACTGAGACTAGATATGGGTGTCCCATCCTGTCTCTCCACGGTTTGTCATTGCTTTCCTTTTAAAACCTTGAGTGCTCTTCAACAGATGTGAGAGCCTTGGGCTCACCTGCCCTCTGAGCCACAGAGAAATCCTGAATATGCAGAACGCGGTATTGTGTGTCAACAGCAGGCGCTGTAGGCTGAAGGTGTGTTTAACAATCAGCTACTAAACCTGTAAGGGCTTCTAATTGAATTGCTAAAATCACTCAAGGGAGGGCTGGCCTCTGCAACATAGTTCCCACCAAAGCTGTTTTTCCGCTCCCAGGGCTTCTTTTCTTAAATGTTTTCATTTTCCAGGCAGCCATTCTATTCTCTGTTACTTCAGTCTCTCTTCAGTGGTTATTCAGATTAAGCAGTTTGATTGAAATACTTTGCTGTTAAGATCTGGAGTTTTGAGTTGTGCAAATGGTAGGGGATATTGAGAGAAGGGGAAACTCTGGAGTCCCTGAAGAAGTGCTTCCTTCCTCATCATGCTGATACAGAGACCTATTCAGGTCCTTTTCTTCAAAGCAGCACACTTCAACAATTGGACTGCCTTTATTGAGAGACCATACTGGAAATAAATATCTGCTGCTCCAATTTTCTACAGCCTATGACTACAGTGCCTCCGAGACCCCAGCAGTGACTGCTGCTCTGCTCTGGGCTCTGTGTACCTGCCAGTGCCAGGAGTGCTCTCATGGCAATCGTGGTGCCAATCATCTGTGTGCCTGTGCATTTGACTCAGGACACAGAGTTTAGATACTCTTCTAGTCTGGATATTCCATCAGGTAAATTTAGGACAGTCTCACCAAAACACACAAATATTTGTGATTCTCCCGTGCATCCACTTGTTTGACCTAGGCTCATAATCCTTTTCCCCCACTTTCCCTCTGCCTTAGGATGAGAGGTATTTGGTTCATATAAGACACTTTCAAGGAACTCTTAAAACAAGAACTTAGTGGGAGCACTAAAGACTGTCAGTTATCATAAAATGCACAGACAAAACTACAGAAAACGTTTAACAGCAGAGTTCAGGTAGGTGTCATCTAAATTATCCTGGAAGTCACTGTTTCTCTGAAAGTGCATTGCAAGGATGGTTTCTTATACGCTTGCTGCTAATGTTTTGACTGCTGAAATCAGATTATTTCTCTTTGTTTTAATTAGCCAAAGTTGTCAGCTGCCTAGGAGTGAAAAGTTGCACAATTGCAACTGGTACTGCCATACAAGGGAATTCAGACACTTCTGCATCCTCTCACTAGGAGCAGGCATGAGAGTAGAGTAGGACACATCATTCTAACTGGTGCTGCAGAAGACCACCAAATTCTGTGATCTGTTTTCATATATCACCATAGAGAAGGAGTTTATACCACACTTATCAATAACACTCACTGCACCTTGTTTCATGCCTGCTTAGACCCATCTGAGATATATTTTTTCCACTCAGCTTTGGCTTTTGACATCTGTGGTAGAAAATGCAGTTGAAGAGTTACATCAGACATGGCATATTTGGAGCTATACCAAGGGATAACATGAATTCCATTCTTCAGCCATTCATTGCTGCTGTGCCTTGGATATTTTTTCAACTCTACTGGTGAATAAAGCTGGACTCAAACTCTATGAACACACAGTAAGCACATACCAGCTTAACCTTCAAAATCATGGCACACAGTAATGCATCACCTGTGAAGGTGCCCAATAACTGAATTACAGCCTTTTTTTTCATTGCTGATACTTGAACAAAATGAAGAGCAAATACTGCACCTTTTTTTAAAGACCAAATTGAGATTAGTATATCAGAATTAAAAAAATTAATCATAGAATCACAAAATGATTGAGGTTGGAGCAGACCTCTGGGGGTAATCTTGTCTACCCTCTCACTCAAGTGGGGTAACATTGAACAAGTGACCTTTACGGACCTTTAATCATCTTTTGTTTTGAAGTTTTTTGGTTGAATTTGCAGTAAGTGACCCTCCAAGTGCTTAATTGAATTTAGATAAGCATCCAAGAGCTCAAAATTCTCACTGAATATAAATTAAATTTCTCTGAAACTTGGTAAACAAATCCTACAAAAAATTTAATGAAAATCACTTATTTTGTCACACTGAAATAAAATGGAGTAGAAATTAATTTACTGAATAGATGTCCACTTTGTTTACTAGAATTTGAAGAGTAGCTGGCCTCCTTCATTAAGCTGTTGATCACCTCTTTATTTGATATTTCTAAGAGTTCCTATTTCTTCTGTTTTTGAACTAATTTGATTAGAATAGGCTTTATTTTGCTGCCTTGGTATTTTTAAGTATGGATAAATAACAAAAGGAAGAAGTCCCATATGAACCAAATCTTTTCATAATCCCAAGTCGAGCTCGTGGATCAAGAAGGAGTTGCAGTTCATTAGTGTTCTCCTGTATTCACAGCCACAACTTTCTTCACATTTCAATTACTTTCAAATACCAGGGTTCGTGGCCAAACAGTGATTGTAATAGAGAGATTAATCTAAGTCTCCAATGTATGTAGACAGCACACCTGCTCCAAACGTGACACAGGGGAGAGGAAAGGCACAGAAACCCACCCTGTCTGATAACCACATGATTCTCCTGACAGTGTTATTAGCACTTCAGAACCTAATGGAAAGCAACAAGGTGAGGAGTACAGGGTGCCTGTAGAAGACGATATTAAATACACGAAAGACCAGAAGAGTGTAGAGTTTTCAACACTCTGCTTGTCTGAACTGATGGCACCACTTTTTAAATCTGTTTCGGGACAAAACAGATATCTCCCTTGCTTTGGGGTCAGAGACCCAGCAGTCCTGGAGTGTGTTCCTTTAAAATTTTCAGGGCAAAGTCACCAGCTCAGATAAAGCAGGATAACTGCATTGTGGCTTTAATTCAATTATGCCAGTCCCTGAGCACCTTGCCCTTGAATAGTTGAAGAAGGAAGCTCTTCCCTCTCAATGACTTTATCAACTAGATAGATAGGGTGGAAGAAAAGAAAGGAAATATTACTGTCTGTATTAAAACTTAATATAGGCAAGTAATTAAGGGATAAAATCATAGAGTGCTACATTTTCTGTTTCACCAAGAAATCTCTGCAGCAGAGTAAGGGAAGACATCAGGACCTTGCTGATGGCTGCAGCATTTTAATTTACATGGTCAGTCACAGACAAGTATTGTCTTAGAACAGCCCTTGTTCTTGGTGTCCCCTCAGAGGACTTTCCATGGCTGGAAGTCTGGTATAAAAGAGATTTGTTTTCTGTGCTTCCTCCTTGAAGAGGAGAAGAAAGGTGACAGATGCAGACTTCCATTACAGTTAATTTGCATTGAGAAACTCCCTTTGAGTATAAGCAGTGAGGACACCAACCTTTTTCACAAGTGGTGTGAATTTAAATAAAAATAAGAAAACTTTGCTCAGAACTTTTACAAAGGAAAGCCTAGGAAGTCCATGACAGAGTATAGTTTGGAATCCAGGTTTGAGTATGTTTGTAGCTTTCCTGTTTGTGAAATTGCCCTTCCTGCATATTTCATTTCTTCATTATTTTTATTTCTGGTTAAGGGAATACCCTGTCAATCTTTCTTAATCATCAAAAAAAACTCAAAAAAACCCACCAAAAAAAACTCCCAAAAAAACCAACCAAAAAAACCCGCCAACAACAACAAAACAACCTTGACCACATTTTGTCAATAAAATACAGATAAAAATGAACCAAGTGTTATAAGAATAATGCTAGGACACATTCAGAGATTTCTTAGGCACTACTGTGTTGGTGCCCTAATATTCTTCAATGCAGCTTCCTTTTGATTTAGACCACAGGAACACAAATTTTGATCTCCACTCTGTGCTCTTCCTATTGATCTTTTGATTTGTTTGTGTCTGCTTATGCTTAAAGTGTTTTAAACTTCCTCTTGACTTCTTTTTTACCCTCTATTTCACATAATTGACCCTGTCATCGAGGTACTTTATGCACTGATAAAGGCATTCTTTACAGCTATCTGAAATGTCCCACTAGAACCAAGTTATATTTTGACTATCTTATTTCTTGTACTCAATCCTGCACTTAATCATGTGTTTAAATGATGGAAACCCATCCTAAAGGTGAGAAAACTTTATGAATTTCAGTTCACTTGCATCCATTTCTTGCACACTGAGTCTATATCTGGCATGACATGTCCCGCTACTCAGAAGGAAATAATTTCGTTTGAGGGCAGCTTTGATAGTCTTTTTACTTGTTTCTATTCTGTGCTGAAACTGAACTAGGACCCTTCAAATGTTCCTACAGACGTGAAACTGTGCCAAAAAGCTATTAACAGGCCAGAATGCCTTTGATTCAGGAACTCTGCTAAGTATATTAACTATTTTCCCTCTATGATTTTAGCTGCTGACATTTTGGCTCTGTTATGTGACTCTGTGGAGTCACAGAAAAGAAGCATGGTGAATCACAAGGTATTACTCCTTTTCAAATGTGAACGAGTATGAGAACCATCCTACCAGAACCCCTCACTGCAGTTTGCATGGCAAATGTTGGTAACAACATCCCTGTCAGCACTCCTTGTCCAAGAAGGTAGTTTGTCTTGCTGTGAGTTGCAGGTAGTCTTTTTCTAACAGTAAATTTCAAAATATTTTGAATCTGTTCATTGCAAAAAATGAATCAGCAGTTAAGGGGCAACCCAAAGTCAGGTGTTAGTGGTTCAAGAGTGTCACAGCTGCTTGAACACCACTGCTGTATAAGAAATTCACTTTTTGAATGACCACGCCATCTAAAAGAACAAAGGAGAGAAGGAGAAGATGAGGATGGGAAGGAAAGCCATACCAGCTAAGCACAAGGATAAAATACCATGGCCTTGCCAGTGACCTAAAATTGTCAGGAGCTGGGTCTGAATTGGAATGGAGCGAAGCAAGCATAGTTTTGTGTTCCTCTGCATGGTGACAGTTCCCATTGCAGGAAGGGAAAAGAATGTATTCTTCAAAATGTGTAGGAATCCTGAAAAAATTGAGGTTTGGACTTGTAGAATCTTCTGCAACGTGCTGTCAGGAATTAAGAAGTTGTGAAACCAAAGCCCAGTGGGGCAGCCATGGATGGCTGATACTCCTGGATAAGCTGAAACACCCCTCTGCCTGCTGTTGGGCAGTGCTGCTGCTGCTGGGCTCTCTGGAGGCTGGGTGGATACACCAGAGGAACCACAGAATCGGACATAAACCACAGAACTCTCTGTTCAGCCTTCTGTTTTACATTTGCAGGGAAGGGACCAGCTTTACCAGTCTTCCCAGGTGGTCTATGATGGAAGAAGAATTCTTCCTGTAAAGAATATGACACCTGGCTTCAGCAGTTGCCATGAGAGAGAAATCCTGTGGTCAGTAAGATAACTCATTGCCTCATTTAACCACTTATGTCACTGGAAATGCCTGCTAAACTGACATTCCTTGGGGGGAAATGAATAGCTAAGAAGGAAAATGGCCAAGCTCAACAGCACAAATGATATAATTGCAGAGCATGTTAAAGAGGCATTATGAAGTGAAGTGGGCTGGATGATTTACTTCGAATCTGCTCAGTTAAAATTTTACACTGAGAGACATGGGACAATGCCAAGGTTAATCATGTCCACAGCAAACACTCCCTGCATAGACATCTATCTGCTCTTTAGAAATAGAGAAACCACAGAGTGTAATCAGAGAGGAAGAATGAAAGATCAAACCCTCTGTATCATATATTCAGTACAAGAATATAATATTTTACATTGCCACGTGGTACTAATGAAACCACAAAGTTAATAGAGCATAAGGAGAACAGCACACCATCTCCTACATGGAGTTTGCATTTTAAAGCACCCTGGGGCATGTTTTATATGTAAGAAAATTTGTAGAACCTAACCAAGAGGTGTTTTATAAGTCCAAAGTGTTTCTGCATGATTACACTGCTTATTAAAGATGCAAAAGATTGAACTACTCTTCCAGACTGTTTGATTTCTTAACACAATTTGACATCACTCTTTATGGCTGGTTTCATGTTTTTCAGGGAAAATGCAATCAATAATGGCAAAAGTTTCTTGAATAATAAGATTCAGTACAATGCCAGAGACTCCATCTGGTCAAGAAGGGAAAATATATTAGCTGGATTCTTGACAGTGTTAGGGAAACAGAAGAGTCATGCAGCCAGTTTCATAGAGACATACATGTTAATTCCAATGTTTATAGCAATTGTCAAATTCAGTTCTGGTTTATGAAGGCTTAAGCATTCACAATTTATTAGGTGTCTGCAACAGTTAAGGTGTATTTTGCAGGTTATCTTGTCTTCAGAAAAAATAATTCCATCATTCATATTTCTGCATAATTGATGTTCAAGCTACAAAAAATGTTATCTTACAATAAATTGCTGCCTTTGAAATAGTCATTGGTCATGAAGAACACAAGAATGTAAGAAGGGAAAAAGACCTTGGATATTGATACGACAGAATTATTGCATAAATTCAAAAAGTATTTTGAATTAATTTTATTTTAGTGTTTTAAAATATTAAATTTTAATGTTTTAGATATATATAAGAATTTACAAAATTTTAGTGTCAATTCCTTGTTTAGAAAGCTAAAAAATACATTTTTGTTTTAAAATATATTTGGAAAAAAAATGACCATACAAAGCAAAGCTTTGGAGGAAAATACCCCACTGAATTGGATGCAGATTTAAATCTTTCTGTTTCTGTTACTTTCGAAATCGTCACCAAGATGCAGAACTTAGGATTTTGATAACGCAAATTATGGAGTTTACTTATCATGTTAGGCCTGCATATTTGAAATCCCCTTCCCCACAGTACAAGGGTAAAGGAGAACTGAAAGAAAGAAACACATTCCCTGTGGAAAACAATGTTCCCTGTGGAGCCTGTTTTTCCAATAGAAATTATTCTCATCTGTCATACCTTAAACATACATGGGCTGGTCAACCAGGGAGAAGCTACACACTAAAAGCAAGGAAGCACTTGGGAATGACTTGTTCTTTCAGCCTTTTGCTACAGAGGATGATAAAGAATAGATGAATCTGGGGACATTTGATGGTTAGGGAGCCTTGACTGTGTAATACACAGACTGAGACACACCTGAACCCTGTTTAATACACTTCTAGCAGTGGAGGGCTTGTCCCACACACTTTACCTTCGTGCAATCCTCTCAGTTGCTAGTTTTTTGCTAAAATTGTGGTTGGTAGCAAGGTTGGCATACTTCAAGCAGGTTTCTGCTTGCCATTTCTAGCATAATTTTGGCTTTTTCCTTCCATATGAATTATACAGAGTGGCTTCCTGCAGAATGTGGAACCTCGCTGCCTGCACACATGAGCCTGATGGCCACCTCCGCCCAAAGCCCTGCCCTGAAGTGCTCAGGTGCGAGAACAGTGTTTGAACGTCGGGTCATACTTTATATATAGCTGAGGAAATGATTTTATAGAGATAGGCTTCATTATAAGCAAACTGTTGACTCCTTTGTCCCTTTATGTGCCCCCAAAAGTCATCAAAGCAAACGTGGCTGCAACCAACACCAGCTCTAAAGAGGGCAAAGAACTTCCTTTTCAATGAGCACTGATGCCTGGAAGAGGCAGCTCTTAGCCATGCCCCAAGAGGATGCGTGGTGCAGAACCATGACTGAGCTTAGTGTTCCTGGTCACAGACCCCTTCTTCTGGAAACCTGTGTGATTAAAGACCTAATTACATTGCCTTCCCTTTCCTTAGTCTGTCTGCCCTGACCTGACATGAGAAGTCTCATTTGTTTAAGCAAATGAAAGATGTCTGTCCCAGCTAATTTATATTTGGCAACACCCCAGTAGAAATTTTTCAAAGAAAACATAGCTTCTGTCTTCTTGCCAGAGGCAGGTAAATGTGATGTGAGTGACAACCTGACTGCTGATTCTGGCTTAAGAATTAAGAGAGTGAGGCTGAGTCCCTACTGTGGAGGCACAAGGGACAAAATATCTTGGCCGTGACAAGCATGTTGCAAACTCTCTGCACCAGCAATGCCAATGTTTCAGGGCTGCATAAAATTCAAGAAAAAAGGTCACTAAGGAGGAGTTGATTGTGGAATTTGCTATTCTGGTACTATTTTGAGAAACTGATTCTCATTAAATAAGTTTGTTTCTGTTTGAGAGATTGTGAGTGATATTGTAGCTGGCCATTTTTCTTCTCTTCTCTTCTCTAACAATAAATACAATGGCATTCTGTTAAATTCCATTATGATTTCCCTACCAGTAGTGGCAGCCTTACTCTCTGCCAAGTCTGTTGGCAAAATTCCACTATGCAACTGGGGAAATCCATCAGTTATACGAGCAGAAATCTTGGTAATGCCTAGTCATAAACATATGCAATTGCAATTGCTGGGGTGTGCTCAAGATGAGGATGGTTATCAAAGTGCAGCTCTAGAAATAGTGTGGTTATTTTAGATAGGAGTTTTAGCATCTTTGTCCAGTCAAACCTAGTAGGAGTAGATAAATTAGTAGATATTTGAAATTCAGGAGCAAAAGAAGGGACAATCTCCTGGTTTCATGAAATTGCACAAGACAAGGAAATCTTTTGAGAGGGAGAGGGAAGGAAATGTTAACTATTATTAACCGAACATAAATGTGAATTCCCCCTCTTAAGAAAGACAAGTGGCAGGTCTGAGAAAGAACTCCTTTCAGACAGTCTGCACATGTTGAAGTATAGAATTTAGTTACAGGTTAATGTCCAGATATGTTTCAAAATGATACAGTATTAGGAAAGAAATAAAATCATCACTGAAGAAGAATGAAAGGAAAATGATTCTATAGGCCATCAGACTCTAAATTGTCCCTGTTATTTGCACTGGTAGAATGGTGCAGTAAAAAGCATCCAGATTGGGAAAGAAGTACAAAAACAAACAAACAAACAAACAAAAAAAAACCCCAGGGACTGAACAGTGAGGGTAAATTAGGATTTAGGTTTCCAAAAATGAAAAAGTCATTAATTGGGAATGGAAGAAAAGCACAAATGAGAAGGAAGAAGCAGAAGAAAGATGGGTGTCTGTTTTGTGCAGGCTTTATGTCACTGTTATCTGAACACTTCACAACCTCAACATAAGATGAATTAGTTCATCTTACCGCACTCCTGAAAACTTTCCTGGACAGTGGAAATGAAAAAAAGAAAACAAAACCAAGGAAAGAGAGTTTAGTAAACTATTCACTGTCTTTTTTGGCTTTATGTAATTAAATTTTGACATTATAGTGCTTGTCTCAAATAAGCAGTTGGATGATTATTTACACTTGGTATTTTCTCTTGGGCTGTGTTCTACTGAGCTCAGTCTCCTGTGGAAGAATCAGTAAAGAATTTTTCCCTTCTGCTTTCTAGACCTTTTTCCCAACTCTCTGCCACTTAATAACACTCATATTCCACATTTGGTCTCATTATTTCTGAGGGCACAGAAGAAAAACATTTCATCCTGTGGAGGCAGTGTGGTGATGCCGCAGCCTCTAGCAAAAGCATGTGAGGACTGCCTGCCCTGGACTCCTCCTGAGACTCACAGTGTGGGCACCCTCCTCATGCACCAGCTTCATGCCTGGTCCTATATCTCGAGTGCATGACATCCACAACATCCAGGCAGGAGACAAGAGGGTTCCTTCCACTCTGGTGACATGGGCAGACAGTGCAGTGAAGCAGAAGCTCCCAGAAATAATTTAGCTATCTCTCAACTCACTCTACACCCATTTCTGAAATCTCTCGGGACTAAATTGCAGGCTGGGTTACCTGCTCTAATGGTCACGCCCTACCCAAAGGGCTGTATGGAGGTTACAGACTGAAGCATATGCAGCCTATGTTGTACTGGTTCCTATCCCAGCTGGAATAGAAGAATTGGAAGTCATATTATCCTTGACTTTGAGGATTGTCCCTGCATGCAGGTTTGAACCCTGCTGGTCGTGTAGTGCTGCTAAATATGCAAAATTTTCTTGCACTGACAATGCCTATGCTGTGAAGCAGAGGACTTTGCTTCTCAGAGTCATCAGTCTGATAACTTTCATCAGCCCTGAACAACCTTGAAGGAGAAGTGTAATTTCTTTAGCTTTTTTTAAAAAAGATTGTCACCTTAAGGATGTTAGAAGACAATCAGCATCTGACTATAGTAATCTTCTTTTACAGGAGAAATGACATGTCCCAGTCAGACATCCTTCGGGGACACGACCTCTTTTATCAGCACACTTATTAGAGTGGACCACTGGTCTTAGAGGCTACCTAATGAATACAAATCTCTTTGCTAAGCAAAAACATTCCTGTTGAAAGCCTTCTGCAGCCCCTGGCGGGTTTGAACACAGGTTTGCTCTCCTGCAGTAAGTGGAACTTTACTCTGCATTTACATCTCTGGAGGTTTCTGTGTTTATTGATTACCAAAACCCCACACAAATATCTGGGGTCCCTGGCTGAACCTTGCTGGGTGCCCATTAGGGATAGAGACTGAAGTCTGGGGTCCTCTGGGGTCTCAGAACTGAATTGCAGTGAGCAGCTCCCCAGTCCTGGCTGAAGAGATTCTCCCATGCAGCATGCTGGATGTTTCTAATCTGTACGTAGAAGCTTCTGTGAGAGCATCTGCTCCATCCGCAGCACAAAACTGAAACCTTGACAGAAAAGAATGAAGGCAATGGGAAGTGTCTGAAGATAGAGGAGTAAAAAGAGGGACAGCAGAAGGAAGACCAAGAGAAAAGGGAGAAATATGGAGAGAATGAAAGGCGAGAAAATGAAAGGCATATAAAAAGGCAAATGAGATGTTCTGAAGATTTCACAGAAATGGCACAGGTTTTCCCTGCAGGATGTGCACAGGGGTTGTAGCTGGTGTAGAATGGCAGAATTACCCCATGTTCGAAGCTTCGGAAGTTTCAGCTGGTTTCTGGACACACAATAGCTGGAAGCAGCCTAACACTAGTAAATATCCTTGTTCTTTTCATGTGTAAGAAGGAAAGTTTGAGCCTGTTGATAAAGACTGATGATTTTTTATCTTAGACTTTTTTCAAGCTAACAAAAATTAAAAAATGAAAAAATGGATGTTGCAGGCACATCATTAAGTACCAGAGCTCTGTCATCTATCTACTTTCATCAGATCACCATAAATTCTACCTTAGGAAAGCTATACAGTCAACCTTGACAGAGGATATTGAGGGAAGAATGAAATACCATTAAAATCCTGCTTTCTCACTGTGCTTCAGGATGCTTCTGGTCATTCTAACGCTTTTAAGCAAAATTGAGTGTAGTGCCGTATGAATATCAGATAGCAGCTCATAAGAGGAGCCTGCATGCTGCCCCCAGAGCACTTCGCAGCATTGTGCTCTCTGTCTGTAAGTGATCTGAGCCAGTACAAGGCACAGAAACACTGCATTATTCCAGGCCACTGTCTTACACCACCACCATAACGAGATGCAGCCCCACAGTGTTATCATGTTGTTGAGCTTGGTCCTGAAAATAAACTCTCTAAAGGTTGCAGTTATAGATAGACCTGGTACACTGCCTTATCACCTCCACAGCCTCAGCTGAGGGGTGGTGTCTGGTGTTGGCAATGAAACCAGATTGACTGCATGTCCCCAGCATGCCAGAGCACATCACAGCAGTGCCACCACGGGCCTGTGTTTTGCCACCTGAATGCAAAGTTGGATGTTTCCTCTGTTGGAATCTGGGTGGTATCCTGTCTACACGAAAGAGTAGTATTGTTTTAACCAGCTCAGTAAAGGTCTAACAAGTTTTTGGCCACAGTACTCTTGGGGACAAGTCTTGTGACGGGCAGAACCACCCATGGTGGGCAGATGAGCAGAGCAGTGACACAACTCAGGCCTTGCTGCCTTGATTTTGCCAACACCACAGGTCTGGCAATCCCCCCTGCTGCTGCCAGGCACCTCAGAGCAGGCACTGCTGTCCCCAGGCACCTCAGAGCAGGCACTGCTGCAGTGATGGCTCCTGACAAAACCAGCAGCTGCTGACTGCTTCCCCCAGGCTCTCACCCTCTGGCTCCCTCCCCTACTCATTCCTGTTTGCTCCACCTTCTCCTGCCTCCATGCTAGAGGCAGAAAGTTTTGGTCACAACTGAGAAGCTTTAACCCAGCTCTGAATTATGTGTATCAACATCCTGTAGTTACACTGGAAAATCACAGTGTGTTTAATGAGTACCAGAGCCCTCAGTTCAATAACTATAGGTACTAAAAAATAAATGAGCAATAGATAGATTTTTAAATTTGCATCCATATCATAAGCTCTATCTGCATACTAATTTTGCAGATAATGCTCTAGGAAACAGAATATCAAACAGTTTTCTAATATGATGTAATATTATATTAAAGTATGTAATATAGAATTCCATGAAGTGTTGCTATCCCCAGAAACCCCATCTGACTTAAACAGGAACACTACTATCTGTGAACTAAGGAAAAACAAAAGACTGCAAATAAAGATAACTGTTCTGTGATATGTCTGGTCTGGGGAGTGATATCCTCTAATGTGGCTACTGGGAGAGCTGTTTGATTCAATTTTATTTAACATATTCATTAATTCAAGAACATAAACAGCTTAGAAATGAAACAATATGGATATATTATAAGAAATAATGAAGCAGATGGAAAAATAATACAAATTAGCTTGGGCTCTGATTTGGGAAAGCACTTAAGCAGGCACTTATTCACAAAGATTCTTAGAATGAAACATCGAATTTTAGGAATGTCTGTACTGCTGGTGGTGGCTAGGATGTTGCACAATGTTGCCCATTGCACAATGACATCTCTTTTTGTCATATGTCCTTGTGAGTGCAGGAATGAGAGTAAAGGAGGAGATTTTTCCCCTTAGCTGTGAAATATGATGCTGCAATTTTGAATTGAAACTCATGATTAGTCATAAACATATTTTTAAACTTTTTCTTCAAGGGGATATTTTCTGTGAATTGGGTTCTCAGGAGATTTAGAACCAGAGCAGGAGTAAAGCTATATCAATTGTGAAGTTTGAAGAAAAATTGTCAGAATATTAATTTACCATGAAAATGAGAAAAAGTAATATATTTAGAGAGGTTTGATCAATAAAGAAAAACGACAAGGTAGTGTATTACACTGCAACATGGATATCAAGGAACAGTATTAATTAAAACTTTCTTTAGAAAGGTAATTTACCAACCAAAAAGCAGCAGCTGGCTCACACACCACTACACTGATATCACACACGGATGAGCACATTTCCCTCAGTGGGCCAGCTGGAGACAAACTACAGGGGATTCCACAAAGCTGATAATTTTTCCCCAAAAAAACCCTGATCAGTCACAAACTTTGCCAGTGCTAATATGTGGGTATGAATGATAAGCAACGAGCATAAGAATGAGAATCTCAAGTGATCCAGTACACCGGAAAAAAAATTAAATCAGAAATTAAAATGTGAGAAAGGCAAGAACAAAGTCCTACATGAAGGAAGTGGAAATTAGATCAACAAACACAAAATGGAGACAATTTTTCTTGAGGAAAAGATCTTCATATCAGTGAGATGCAATATGCAGTGTTGCTATGGAAAGATAAATATGATTATGGAATGTGCAAATCTGCAAGTTGAGGAAAATAATTATTTCAGCACCTTACAATAATGAGTATTCTGCTGGAATACTACATTCTATTTAGCACACCATTTTCAGAAATTCCCAAAAGTATTATCAGAAGCCCAGGGCAGTAGAATTAAACTGACCAGAGGTCAAGAAATCATGCAATAGACTGAAAATTGGGAGAATTGGATTTTTGAATTCTAGAGAAGTTTGAATTTCAGAAGGTTATTTCAGAGGATGAGAAAATGTTCTCTACACTCATAAGCAACAGCACAAGGAATAATTACTCTGACTTGCAGAAAAGGAGATTTTGATTCCTAATTAGATAAAGGTTCTAGCTAAAAGGAGAGTTAAATGCTGGATCAGTGTACCAACAGAATTTTGTAGCCTCTCCACCCCTGGAGGCCTTTAATATCAGGGTATACGGATACCTATCAATGATAATCAAGATATCCTTGGTACTGCTCCACGGAGTAAAAGTAAAAGCATCACAGGCCCCCTTCTAGCACTTTCTGGTATAATTTCTAAAATGTCTGATCATGACACCATTACAAGGCTTGCAGGAAAACCCTGAAAAGGGGGCGTACACCAGTGGATGGTTTGATTGCTCTTTTCCATTTTTACTCTCTGTTATTTTCACCTTTACCTTACTGAGCTTGTTTGGCATTCTTAAGGATGACCAGCAAACTCACGTATGATTTTAGTGAAGCGAATGTCTACGAGTGCACAGAACAGCAGTACCATTCTCTATCAGAATGGGCTAAGTTATATTAAAAAAATGATAATCCTTCCATATGAAGAAATGGTTCTCTCATACAACACGTGAACATACAGGAAGAAGCAGAGATCTCTTTCATAATTTTGGTGTAGCTATGTAACACAATCTGCATGCACCTCTCTTTCTTAAAAATTCTGGAATGAGCTCAGAAAGGATAAATTGGAGCAATCAGTGGTAAAAGACCCTCAGACATGATGGGGGTGGTGTTGGCTGTAAAAGTGAGGAGAAAGGGAAAAAAAAATATTCCTGCGAGGGTATATTCATGCCATGGATTTTGTTATCCATATTGACATAATTTGAGGAAGTTACTTGCATGCACCTTCTAAAAGGTAAGCTAAATGGCTTGCATTCAGATGGAAGAAGAATACTCTGCACAGGGCTCCCTGTGGCTTCTGAGCTGCTGGAAATATTATGTCTATACCAAACTGTCCTTCTATTGACTGTAATGAAGCTGTGTCACGTAACAGTTGCTGAGACACTGACATTAGAGCTTGCTAAAGATAAAATGCCATTTGACTTAATGTGATTTCTATTTACAGTCATTTGTCTTTACATACAATCTAAAAATACAAGCATTTATCTATGTATGTTTTCTAAATCAAGTCACTTCATACTTCTACTGGGCTCCCTTAATAATTTTTCCAAGATCAAATAAAGAATTAAATGGGACAAAGACTAAAAAGAAGTGATGTAAAATTTCCTGCATAGATCTTTGGAATCTGAAACCAGATTCCAGCTTCCAGTGCTTATAAAATGTCACAGGGCATGGCAACAAAGGTGAGTGAGTGACCTCAGAGTAAAGCAAACCCACTCAGTACTTTCATTTTTTAGGATTCAGACAGAACATCTGAAAACATATTCAATTGGGCAGTATTTTCAAAAATAAGTCCATTTTGGAAAGACTATCAGGAGTTCAAAGCAATCCTCCACAGCAGCAAAACCCCAATAACTGTCAGTGTATGTACATTAAAAAAGTGCATGGAACTTAACTACGCTATAAATTTAAATCTGTCTGGCTTTGTAACATAGAATTCACCTGATCTGGGGTATGCAGAAGAACTAATTTTGTAGGCTTTAGTGATTCTCCAGTATTTTATATTACAGCAATTTAATTTTGAGATAACCTAAAACCAAGTAGAAAAAAGGCAACCTGAAATCGTAGCACCGACGCAAGTTGTAGCTGATTCAAGAAAATGAATGGATGGAAAGGAAACTACACAATGGTATTTTGAAAACTGTACATTGCTAAAGGGAGAACATTATTCACTCACTGGTTGTGTTGCCTGGCATCAGGAAAAGAAAAAAAAAGCTAGAAATCCAAATTTCATTGCCTGAAATCTTGCGTGGATGGATTTTTTAAAATTAATATGTGACCAAAATAAAATATTCATATGGGATTCAGTAATTTGAAATTAAATTTCTCTTCCAGGAAAAGAAATCCTTTGACACATCAGAGAGTTTTATACACAAGTAAATATAATTGTAGCAGATAAACAGTGCAGCATGTCATTGTTTTAGAAAGTAATATGAGTTAGAAAAAGAAGAAAAAACCCCAAACAAACAAAACACCCCCACAAAACAACAAGAACAACAACAAAAACCCCACAATACTTTTTCCCTCTCCAGAAGCTGAGTTTTCACATTAAAAATTGCAGAGACATGAAGAATGTAAAGTTAGAAAGGAGAACTAAGATCACTGATAGCAGCAACTTTGTGGAGCATTGGTTATCTACTTTTTTCTGAAAATAATTTATTTATGGAACTTCAAGAATCAAGCCGTCTGCAGCTAAGTCAGAACTCACTGTTTATTCAGTATCTAGTACAAGGGGAATTTTCTTGGGAACTTTGAATCCTCCTCTAGTGGCACCATTAATTAAATAGGCATTACGTATGGTAACTTTGGGCATACCTTTACTTGTTCAAAAACCTAATCTACAGAAGTAGCTTGCTCTGTACCTTACAAGTAAGGCAGAGTATTACAAATGTTGTGCTGGGAGTCAGAGTATGTTCCAGGCTCAGGGTCCCAGATCACAGACATTTTCTTTTCCAGAAAGAAAAAAACCAGAAGGTACTGAAATGACTGACACTGTGCAAATGCTTAACAAGTTCTTCACAGACACATCTTGCCCTGTTGACAAAAATCCTGCTGAAATCAATGGATCTGCTCCCAAGAACTTCCACAGAAAATTCTGAAGTCTCAACGAAGTAGGTGGCAAGGGAGAAGAACAAGCAAAATCCCTTCTTTTAAGTAC
This sequence comes from Rhagologus leucostigma, assembly GCA_013397725.1. Classification (NCBI taxonomy): domain Eukaryota; kingdom Metazoa; phylum Chordata; class Aves; order Passeriformes; genus Rhagologus; species Rhagologus leucostigma. The sequence continues at coordinate 930,434 of VZTD01003908.1, forward strand.
CAAGAGAAAGAGGCACAATCTGTACACACCAGGTCTCTCTCACGAGGGTGTTTCACCCTTTGGTCCTTGTTCTTCGTATTTAATCAGAAGCTTTATATCAAGGACTGCAGGAAGCACCCCTCTCTGGTTGAAACAAATGTTCATTGGGATTTGAGGCTGGAAAGAGGACACAACAAGCAAAACAGACTTCAGAAGCGATTTTCCTTCTCCTTCCGTGGGATACTGTTTGCCTGACTATGGTGTTCTGAAAGTTATGTACCTTAAAGCTATCTAGGGTCCCTCCACAGCAAAGAACATCACAGAGATGCCTCCAGAAGGGAATCTGCCCCCTCTTCCTTATTCCCACTGTAGAATGGAATTAAGTGCCAGCAGCGGATGTTTTTTTACTACACAGCAACCCTAGCCAGATCTTGTAGACTAGAAGGCCAACTTGTAAGTAGATTTTGAAGCCTAACTGGGAGGAATCCCACCTCCAGTACTGAACTGGAGTACCTCACTGGACTGAGTAAATTTCACTTGTGAAGCTTCCCACTACAAGAAAAGAGACAGCATCACAACTGTGTTATGGAATTCTCAGTGCTTACTAAGTAGTAAAGCTATTATTCATTTTCTTTGGCATTAGAAAGGGCTCTTAAAGAGATTTCTTTGGCTATTGTTAGGTAAAATGTCAATCCTCTAGCCTGTGATTAGAAAGCTTTCAAGCTAAAGTTATTATTTCCTTCTTTCCATTACGTGTGTGAGACAGAACTCACAGTTGGTGGAAACAAGCTGGAAGGGAGTTCTGAAAACAAAACTGAGTAATAATGTGATTTATCTTTATCCTCACTGCAAAGATTGCTAGTAAACACAAAAGCCACACTGTGAAAACACCAAGTAGCGTTCTAGTTCATGTTTGCTACCTTATGTAGATTTCTATGTCATATTAGCTCAGTGCACAAATAAAAATTCAATCTGAGTGTCTGCAAGCCCTGCAAACCCAGCCTTGCTCCTAAACCCTCCTATAATAAAAGTGCAGTGACTAAGGCAGAGCTGACAATTTTGCTGACGGCGCACACATCAGATCAGAGCACAGCTCATTCTTCCAGATTGTAATAGCTGTGCATTGCTAACAATAGAAAATCTTGCTCAGTAAACTAAGCAGAAATCTTCAAGGACAAAAACCTAATGTGGATCAAGAAGTGTCTTTTTCACACTTTGGACTGAGGCTACGTTAACTGTGTGGATTTGTGCTCTGCTGTTCCTTCACAACACTGTTAATGGCACTGTTCCAGCACAGCCCATCAAAAGCACCCACTGAGGAGTGCCTAATAACAAAGATCTTTGATGCAGAAAACAAGAAAGCTCATCCTGTTGCCTTCAAGAGGGTGGCAAGCAGTGTTAACACGAGTGGCCTGATACTAGCTGGGAATTCAATGCAGGATCTCTCCTGTAACCTAGCCCTCAAAGAAGGAATCTGTGTCACAGATGTTGTAATTGGGGGTAGGAAGGTATATGCATGATAGTCACAGTTTCTATTCTCCAGCAGAAAGCAAAGCAATGAGATGGCTACATCCTTCAAGCAACTACAGAAAGAAAGGGAGTGCAGTAATCCAACTTGTGAATAGGTTCTGTTCATACTTAAAACTGGGTTTCATTTTACTGAAATCCTTCAAAAGATTTTTAATTTCCTTGTCCAATAAAATGTTATTGATTTACAAAATGAAAATTTAATCTATGGTTGTTTGGTGCTTTTTGCATTGTGTTTTTTTATTCCTTTTTAGTTTTTCTTTGCTTAGTTTTGTTGTGGGGTTTTTTGTTTTGTTTTTCTAAAAATGACAATAGTAACATACTAGGAAGAATCCCCCCTCCAAAAAAAACCCAAAAATGGCCTAAAAACCTCTATAAATCAGATGCAGAATCTAATACTGCCAGATCCTGTAATTTTAATGTCATGTGTTCAGGGTTTTTTTTTGTTTTTCTCCCTTAAAATCCCAGTTCTGTGAATCAGGTTATGACAGCATCTAATATTTTGAAAGAAAGTAAGTTTCCAGTCCTCAAAACATTCCAGCATCTGGAAGGAATAGAGAACAGCCCAAATGTTTTATTTTAAAAGATGCTTGTTGAGGAATGATCTTCTGTGAGACTGATCTGGGGAGGTTTACGGGGCTCAGGTGAAGATGATTCCACATCTGGTGTTTGTAGAAGGGAATCACAAAGGAGCCCAGTGAAACCTTAACACTGTGTAAAGGTTGTTGCTGTCTGGTGTCCTGGATATGGAGTGGCTTGTGCTACTACTGAGGACAGACAAAAACCCTTACTGTGCTGAGGGTGGCACAAAATCTACACACTCTTAGCTTCCATGCTAGAAGATGAGAACTCCTTCACTTGTCTCTACTCCTTTTTCTTTCCATGTGTGAAGGACCAAAGAAGGGAAAGGAAAAAGCAAATTCTAACTCATATCAAGGTGCGCCATGCTGAATACATTCAGAAATGCGCCTCGTGCCATATTAAACTGGATTAGTCTGATGGATCTGTGGTTCAGATTGTGGTACCCAGATTCAAATGGTTGCTACATTGTTTATCCAGCCACATCAGAATGGAAAGTATAGATTTATATCTCTTACGAAATCAGCAGGTTGAAAAGGACAAGTTGATTAGCCAGTTTGCAGTATGCTTTACACTTTGCAAACTAAACACACCAGCTGGGAGTAGTTACCCTGCTAGCAAACACCCATATGCCATGAAATTTCATAAACAAAGGAAGTTGGTCATGTTTTTTCACTTTGGTTCAAAATATAATCTACTTTTTAAGCATGTTTGCATTTTTAAGAGATGTTGCAATGAGACAGAGAGCAACTGAAGTCAAGGCTACAGCTACACGTGAATAAGCAGCTGTTGTAATTCAGGTGTGTTGTAATTCAGCAAAGTTCACAGTCTAAAAATAAGAGCCATAAACAGAGGGATAAAAGCCCTAAACCCATAAAAATTGGTGCAGAGTTCCTTAAGGGAACCTGAGGGAATAAGAACATACTTTCTTTTTCAGAAGACAAGGGAAAAACAGGGAAAATGGCTACACCCTACTCTCTAAGGGCATGTCCAGACAGATGAGTATAGGCGGTTTGGAGCCCCTTGGCCTTAGAAATTCCACTCTGCTCAAGGAACTGTTTGAGGACAGCAAAAGATACATTACTGGGTGAACATTGTTTTCAAAAACATCAATGATCTGCTTGAGTACAATCCACTCACACAGACAAAATTTAACATGCTACATCACAGAGCCCTTTTGAATAAGTGAGAACATTCATTTATTCCTGATTAAAACTATTTTTGTTTAGTAATAATATCTGGTGACTCTTGGCCACTTTGGAGTCCAAAAAGTTTCTTTTATGACATTAGATAACCAGCACAGAAGTGACAGCCCGTGTGCTTTCTTGCTCTCTGTCTGCTGGAGGTAAATGGCACTACTGCAGGTTGCTTTGGAGAGGGCTGCTAGCCCGAGTCAGCTCAGCAGTAGGATAATAGGACACTGGAAAGTGAGTAATACGCTGCCTCCACTCTCCCTGGTTATTAGTTCCCCCCTTTTCCCAGTCATTACCAACAGCTCTAAGGGCTCAGGTAAAAGGATGGAACAAATATCCCCTCAGCTGTGGGTCCTGTATCAATTCACAACGCATGAAACAGCCCTGGTGAAACAGAGAGCAAGGGAGCTTGTAATTCCATGTAACTCACAGCCGTGTCACAATCAATACTGCATAATACAGGTGCACTGTTTGTCTCCCAAAGTCATTTTATCCCTCAAAGAACTCTTTCACTCCCTTAATCTCTTTTTTTTTCTTTTTTCCCTAAGGAAAAGGGAAATGCCTTATGGAAAGCAAAAGAGCTCTCTGAAAATCCCGTCACTTTTAGATTGCTCATCAGTAGCAGACGAGATATATTTAAATCACAGTTCAGTGAAGCATGCATAAGGATGCATCCGGCTTTACAGAGCTCTTGCTCATGTCTATTCTCTTCCAACCTCCTATTCTACCCTCAAATAGAAATCCTGTATGGTAAACAGAAAATGTAAATAAGTACAGTAAGCAATGGCCTAAGCTTTACCACTGACAGTTCCTGAGAGCAAAAATTTCTGGTTTACAACAATTCACTGTCAATATCATTGAAGAGGCTTGGTGCTCACAGATGCAAAAAGTGAGTGATGCAACAGCCGCAAGGTCTTCAACTTGAGCAGCTGTCTTCTGCTTCTTCTTCTCCCCTCTTCCAGAATGACAAGAACTCCCTTTACCCAAGCAAACAACAGAGGATTCGCTATTGAATTACACCAATGCACATAAGCACATACTATCATGCAGAAGACATGATCCTCTATAGGTATGTCTACACTTCCAGGGGTAAAGAGGGCTCAAAAGTCAATGTACGGGTGCCATTGCCCATGACGTCAGATCTTTCTATCCACACTGGTATTTATAGCTCAAATTTCCAGGAAAAAGGAAAAAGTTGTCCCTCACAAATGTGCTGATGCAGTGAGAGAGTAACATGCTCCGCCCAGCCATAGCTTGCTCTGCCTAGAACACTTAAACAAGATTTGGGTTCATTAAGAGGTTGGGAATGGGCCCAGGCTCTCCTCTCTCCAAAAAATAATAAGTAACCTGAATTCAGAACTGCTACCACCGCTGTAGGTATTCACTGAGGATGGAAGGCATCCATCCACATGTGTTGGACAATGGCCTCATACCCATGAATTTTTGACAGTGTAGGCATACCCTTTCAGAACATGCCTGATTTCTTTGCTTTAGATAGTAATCCACTTACTATTTTAATGGTTTCACAGAGAACGTCATCTGCCCATTTACCACTCCCTTTGACAAAGAATTGAAATTTGCAGCATTCACAGCAAGATGGAAGAAAATCCACTGCAGACATGTGCAGATACATGCACTCGCTTGGTAACAACCTGGAAATCTCCTTAGCTGAGTATCAGTATTGATTGTGCTTTAGTCTCCAACAGAAAGATGGTTTGCTTCGTCTCGTCAGTTGTGGAAGGTTTTGGGTTTTCTCCACGGGTAATTTCCTCCAAAGTGAGTGCAAACAATGTGGTCAGAAGAGCTCCAGAGGCAGACAGGGAAAATAACCTGGTAGTTGAGAGGAGTTTATTGACTTCCGCTGCTTATGAACAGCTCAACAGCATGGAGTCCTCCAGGTTGGTGTATCTCTATAATCTTGACCCACCTGGAGATCCATGGTGTCGAACCATGAACTCATGAAGACAGCACTGCTTCCAGTGTTCCTCTTCATCCTCAGTGCGTCGAACAGGGAATTGTTGAATCCTGAATACCATTTCTTCTATGACAGGCAAATTCTCTTTGTTCCTTTTACTACCCCTTTTCCACCATTGTACAGCTTAATACACATGGATAAGAGGTCAAACACACCTTTCCTTTCAGCATTTGGTAAATGGCAGTCACTCTACACCTCCCATACTCAGTACCCTCTGTATCAATTAGAGTATCAGAGTGGAGACCTCCATCAGGAATTACAAAATCTGGGATTCCTTTCACGTCCTAACAATCTCTGAATAAGTTTTTTGGGTAGCTGCTTTGTTTTGCAGCGATGCTGAAGAGAGTGATTAATAATGTGAGAAATGTATTCTGGTTGGCCAAGAAAGATTTATAAAAGGAGATTCCTCAGTATTTCTCAAAGATGAGCAGCATCTGAATTGTCTTTCCAGCCTCAAATCACATGTTTATGTCCAAGGAAGATGCTATGGAGATCATGGTGATTATCATGGTGATCTTAGAAATTTTTCTGCCATTTCCGAGCACAGTGCAAATATGCCAGCACAGTGTCATAAATTGTTCTTTAGTACCACTGAGTCTGTACTTCACTTTGGGGCCTCTAATGAGACCTCACTTCCAAGCTATTATTTTCAAGCTTTCTGGCCTGCCCATTATTCTCCTACACTTTGGGTTTGATGTATAAATAATAAATGGTCAGCATGATGGCTATAGGACCTTTAGGGAAAAGTATAAGAAATCTTCTTTCTGTGAAGGTTTAGATAAATTAATTTTGCCTAAAGAGCAAATTTCAGCTGACTGCCTGACATTAATTAGCCTAGCCTTACAAACTCCTCCAAGGTATTATATGAATTTTACAACATGCTATGCATTTTACAGATAGGTATGCTGAGGTTCACAGAAAGACTAAATGCCACCACATTATTATTTTATGCAAACAGCTGACCAGTGTGGTGATTAAATTGTGTGGTGATACATTCTTGACAAGAGTCTTCAGCTTGCTTCACTGGGGAGTGATAGCAGGACATTTTGAACAAATAGGCATCTGTTTTGGAACTCATCTCCCCTACTGATTTGGAATCTAGCTTTCCTAATTAAGTTGGCAGGTATATTTGCCATTCATTTTTCTGCCACCCAAATAATATTTTTTTCCTTTTCAGGGTGAAGAGGCTGTAATTATTCACTACTGATATACAGTGAAAATACATGACAGCACTTCCTGGCTAGAGAAGACACAGAGACAAGGCTCATGCATGCCCCACGACTCTGTCACAGGGAAGAAGCACACACAGCCACCTCACTCTGTAAAAGCCTGGATAACCCAGGAACAGCTTAAAGAGAGATCTTGCACACATTTAGGCTTCTGTTCAACACAACAGTCAAAGTTACTCTCTAATCCTCTCTTTTTCTAGAACTGTAGAAAAGGAACAAGAAAGCAGATCTAACACTTAGTACTGATATATATGATATGTTCCTAAAAACATATAAAGAGGTGCCCATGATAATTCAGTTTTGAAAACTACACTATGTCAAGGAAATACTACTTAAGGCAAAGAAATTATTGCTGCATCTTGCAGTTCATCCCTACAAAGATGTCTCATACAGCTGTCGTGAAAGTATTTGAGTTAAAGAAATTTTTGGTTTCCACAATGGATGTGTTTATTTTCTTCTGCAGTGTATTGGGATGATTATTTACTCAGAGTCAAAATACATGTGCTAGAGCTGAGGGGTTTTAGGGATGTGCATCTGTTCTTGCTGCTTTATCTTTATTTGAAATTACAAGGCTATTTGTGCCATTAACTTTAGTTGCAGCAGAGATGATGATGATGTCACCGCAGGGGTAAATAATGAGCATAAGCAGAAAGGACGAATGAAATCTTAGTTTTTGCTTTGATGCACTTGCCAACAGTCATTTCAAGTAAATATATGCACAGTAATTCAAATTATGTTGATGACATATACTTAGTTTATGGTGAAGAGTACATTACTCCCTCAGTTGCTGTGGGGAAATACATGGGATTCCTGCTTGGTAAGACATTATTCTTCAAATAGCCCAGTTAGAATACATGAACTGCTGCTGAGTAAACCCACAGAAATGTGCAAGGCTGATAGGAAAACTAGCTCTTCTCAGAATGAAATGTTTCCAGATCTAACTGTAAGGAAAAAGTAAATAAAAGACTGAGTATCTGATACATAACTAAATTACAAGACTTTGTGTTTCTGCAAGTTTTCTACAACTTATCAGCAGCCCTTTGATCACTTTACTGTGTAATGGCACTGTAGATTTGTTGTTCCCTTTTTCATTTCCATCAAACATGAATAGGAATAAAGTTTTACTAAAGTATTTGCCGTGAGGAAATCTTTAAAGAATGGGGATAAGGAGCTGCCAAAAGGTACTAAGGAAGGTGAAAGACAGATGAAATTTGTAGTCTGACCTTCCAGTGCTCTTTTCATTTTCACTTACCTCTCCTGCCTCCTTGCCTGCTCAGGTAGGACTGTAAGCCTATACTTCAAATATGCTTCAGTGAGGACTGACAGCAATGATGCCAGTGTACTGTGGAAAGATAATTGATGTTGCATTCTGTCAGTCTCCCTTATGATATTATCACTATAACAGCAAATTTCACTGCACCACCAGAGACAGTTTCTTAAGAACTGCCTGACTGTCAACAACAGAGCAGACTGATAAGTGTGCCAAAAAAAAAAAAAAAAAAGTTTGAAATGTTCTTTCTTGGCACAGAAAATATTTAGATTTTGTTTCTATTTGTTTGTTTCAAACTTCGTGGGATATGCTTTCAAACTTGGGGATCTGCTCCAAGTTTTCTTTAACGTGCCCTGTTATACATAGTACCTGCTGACTGACTGATCACTGTCCAGATCCCATATCAAGCAGAATTTGATGCAATGGAGAAGGGAAGAAAGATCTTTGGTAGATCTCAAAAGATAACCTCATCTTTGTGATTTCCTCTGTCCTCAGAAGGCAAAGAGGAGTTTTAAGAGAGTCAATTCCTTCCAAAAGCCATGAATTCTGTTAGAAGTTTTCAGTTTGGAGTTCAGATTTATCATTATAATACTACAAAATATTATTGTCTGTAAAATATTAGACCTCAGCTGTATGTTATTGCAAAGTCTTTCAGTGATTGATTTAAAGGCATGTGGAAGGCATTCCTCGTAGAAGATTTTCTTTTATTCCTCACTTTTTCCTTTAAACAGTTCTGGTTTTGGGCATTTCCCTTTAAACATTACAAGGGCTGGATAAAACTACCTCTAGAGACCATTGGTATCACCAGCAGTAAATTACCTGTGATTGTGCTATTCTCTCAAATGATTATGAGCTGGATTAAAGCAGATACAGAACTGCTACCCTAATACAACTTGGGTAATTAAATTCCAGTATGTAAAATTCTGTCTGACGTTGCAATGGGATGCCATACTCTATCTCCTACCCTTTGATAAGGTGCAATTCTGCTAAATATTCTGAAGCAGCTGGCATGTTTCAGCCCAGAAGTGTGCTGAATATGATGCAGTGGAGAGCTTTTAGTGTACTGAAGTTGAATCAGTTGGCCATATATTTTTTTACTCCCTTAAGGTGATAGATAACATGAAAATGCAAACCATTTCCAGTAGTGTTTGATTATGGGGAATAGGGAATCTAGCACGATTTTTGGAAGTCTTGAGCTCTAACAGCCCCAGCTAAAGACTATGAAATCAAAGAGATTCCCAAAATCTCAGTAAATCAGCCTCATGGGCTTCCCTAAAATGCTACAGAGGACTTTCCTGTAATTACTGCTAGTAATATGAGGGAATGCAACAGAGGCAAGATGACAGCTCTGGATAGTAATTTTTATAACCATCATAGAAGTGAAAGTTCCTGGGTGGAAGTTATAAGATGAAAGTCCTGCCAAGTCAAGGCTTTTCCTGCCTATGTAAAGTTACTGGTCCAAGGGAAGTGTCAAAGAAATTGATTAGTGTTTGTATAAAATTTATATCAGGGTAGAATCTTTTCAAAGTGAATTTGAGTAAAAAATTTCCACTAATTTCTGTGGAGGACTTGATGAAGACAGATACCTGTTTTATAAAGCTGCAGGCTTCTCACAAGACAAAAAAATTTTCATATCTCTTAGAATCTCTGGGGGAAGTGTGTCTGTGTTGGTTTATTTTAATTTGGAGTAAGATGTTGTCTAATACTACCTGGCCACAAAAGTATAAGATGAAGTTTTGTGACAACCAAGAGAGAAAGAAGATCTACTTTGACCCCTGTGGAAACAAGATTTCTCCCAATCCAACTGTTTGTGAGCTGAGATTTCTAGATTTCTACCTAATGGGCAGAATTAATTTGACATGAACTATGTGTTGTATGCTATTGAACTAATGAATAGTCCCTGATGGATATGGTATCTGCAGGGCATTTCACTCTGCTGAGTCACATAGTTTTTGCAGTATGTCGAAAATGAAATGATTCTTCTAAGGGCCAGAATTTTTCTGAAGACAAATAAAGACCAACATGCAGCTAAAATCTTTTTAAGGGACAGCACGATCCATCATTTCAGACATGATTTTGACATTATCCAATATCTTAGCAACTGACCATGCAAACTGCCTGTCCCCAAATACTGCCACATGCCCTCTTCCATCCAAGAGTTATAACCAATACTGAAAAGATGAATGGTTTACTGTAATTGCTTTAATTGTCTTATAAAACCCAGCAGCTCTCTGATAAGTACAGGAGGTGATTGTCCTGCTTTACTCCAAGCTGTGCAGCCTCACCTCCAGTCCTGGGTGCAGTTTTGGGTGCCACAATATAAGAAAGATATAAAGCTGCTAAAGAGCATCCAAAGGAGGGCAACAAAGATGATGAAGGGTTGTTGAGGGGAAGCCGTACAAGGAGCAGCTGAGGGCACTTGGTCTGTTCATCCTGGAGAAGAGAGGGGAGACCTCATTGCAGTTATACCTTCTTCATGAGGGGAACAGGAGGGGCAGACAGAGATGTCTTCTCTGTGGTGACCAGTGACAGGGCCCCCTCAAGGGAATGGCGTGAAGCTGTGACAGGGGAGGCTCAAGTTGGATATCAGGAAAAGATTCTTCACCCAGAGGGTGGTTGGGTACTGGAACAGGCTCCGCAGAGAAGTGGTCACAGCAAGAGTTCAAAAGGTGTTTGGACAATGCCCTCAGTCACATGGTGGGATTCTTGGGGTGTCCCATGCAGGGCCAAGACTCGGACTTTGATGATCCTCGTGGGTCCCTTACAATTCAAGGATATTCTGTGATTCTATGATAACACTGTGGCAGAAGCCAAGAGAAAACACACAAGTCTGAAAAAATTTCATCTGCTCCAAGGAGTGAGATAAAGAGATCATAATTTTGAAACACTTGCTTATGGCATGTATCCATAAAAAGAGAGAAGAGAATTTGAGTCCTGAAGACTGTTGCACAAGACAGTATGCTAAAATATTACCATAGTCATCCACAGGGATATAAAAGGCTTCAGTCATTAGAGAAATTTGCTTGAAAACTAGGAGACCACTGTTTTTTTCACCTAAGACATAATCCTACCCCAGTCCATAGGTGGTCATTCCCATCAGGGATTTAAATCAGACCACTCTTTGAAAAAGGCTCACACTAGCTGTACCATTATATATTGAAAACAAATAGCCTGCTGAGGCAACGCTCACATTGCCTACAAAACCTTGCCTCTTTGATGAGTTTAGCTGCTGCTGTGAGAAACATGGGATGTTTAATCTTGATCAAATGGGACAAGGAACACCTTGATGTTCCCGGCATTTTCAAAAGAGATTATCTTTCACATTCAGATTTTTAACTCCTTGCCAGCTCACTCTTCAGTGTGCTAGTCACTTTCTTAATGCCAAAGAATAAACCATCGAAGTACTGAAATCTCAAGCACATCACAAGCCATTTCTTGCACTAAAAGGCTGAACTTCAATTCAAGATAGTCACATGGTATTTTAACAAATTGCACTCTATCTATTACACTATTAAAAAATTTAGCCTGGCAAAAGTAGTCCTTTTTCATAGCGCTGTTTTATAACTGTACTTTAGGTAGGGCATCAATCCTCACTAGCAAAGGACAATTTTTCACAGGAGTGTAACTCTGGTGTCAGAAAACCCCGTATTGTCACAAGGGTCCTGATCTATTAAGAACTGAGCACAAGCTTTCATAGAAAGATACACCTTGCCTGAAGAGTAAGTGGATTTAACAAGGCTTTGGAGTTTTGTTTCTAATGCTGCTTTTGGTGTTTGCTCGTCTGTGTAACAGGGCAAAACTCATGATATGAGAAAGAAACTGGTGAGAGCGAAAGGTAAGAGAGCACGTCTCATTCTCTGGTGTTTCTGCTGTAATGCCAAGCTCAGGAAATTAGGTTAATTTTCAGGGAGACACACAGCTTTGCCAGTGTCTGAAAGCTCCTAAATTCTATAAGTCTGTTACACGTCACTCATGACAGGTCACAAAGAGAAAGAACACTCACCAAAGCAGAAAGAACAACCCAAAGGGCAGCAGTACTACCCAGTAAAACTCAAATACTGCTTACTAAACAATGCATTACACGAAAAATGGATATATAGAGTATGATGATCCCTTCTCTTGTCAATGACACTGACCAAACTAAACAAAAAACTAGACATTTATCTTAAAGGAAAGTTGCTCTTTCAAAACAGAAATATCTCCAGCAGGATGTTCTCATTTTCAGATGGTCTTGTTCGGAGACTTAACTGGAAATCCAGCTTTGGTTTGGTCTGTTTTTCTTTTGGTCTTCCTACTTTGTAATAATTTTGTCTAAAAGCTGAAGGGAAAAGACAGGCAGGCAGAGAAATCTTATAGTTAAAGGATAAACGGATTAAAATGAAGAAAACAAAATTACATTAAAGGGCTGTGATGTGTTGCAGGAAAAAAAGAAAAAAACCAGCACCAACAGAACAAAACCCTGGAAGATGAGGGGTTTATTACTTTTTGCTTTCAGAAAATGATGATTGCTCTTTCGATCAGTTGAAACATTGTTTTAGAAGAACTGATTTTTCCCAGCTAAATGGAATGAAATCTGATTTTCTCTGTTACTACTGAAGCTCCCAAGAAATATGGTATTTTTGGAACAGGCTGCTGTGCATATCAGAGGTAACTGGGTAGAACAGCCTGGTAAAGTACACAAAATCAGGAAGAAATTTTGAATTCAACTCAGCTCACTGTGCACCAAAATAAAAACCAGAGCAGATACTGCTTCTGCTACTTTCACGTTAATTCTTAGAAGAACTGCACTGCACAGAATTAGTTAAGTAATACCATGAAATACTTTGCATCTTGTAGGAAAGCAGGTAATAACGGACAGTAAGCATCCTCATGGTAATACCCTGGAGCAGGACACTCTCTAGAGGTATTTTGGTTATCCTTGTTTTTGTGGGGCTTTTTGCTATCCCAGGCTTTAAGTAATTTTCCCGACATTTTGCTTTAATAAAAGCAGAACAATGTGTCACATAGAAGTGATATTTACCAGCTGTCAGGTAATTTCCAACATAACTCGAAGCTGTTCTCCTCAGCACAAGGCTTTCTGTAATTCTACGTAGGTTTTCGTATCGCCTACAAACTCCAGCTCTCTTGTGAACATTTTTCCTTCTCCAGTCAAAGAACCAAACTACTTCCTAAACAGTTTCAGGTTAAAGTGTAAGACTTGCTCCCACTGTTCCTGGATAAAAGGATGCTAGCGGCAAGTACCCATAGATGACAAAAAAGATTTCTATTCAAACATTAGCATTAGCAAGGAAAAGTCTCCTTCTGAAGAATGCTACTGAGTTTGAACAGCAAGCAGGGTTTTACAATTAAGTTTTTTACTTCTTTTAAGCTTTTCAGGAGCCTTTTCAGTAACACTTCAAGAAAATCCACACAGATATGTAGGAGAATAATAAGTAATAAGTAGTAATAAGGAGAAAGAAAAAAGAATAAGAGCTATGGTTTCTCTGTGCATTTTGTTTGTTGGTTTTGTTTATAAGTCTGCCTATAAATTATCTTCTAGTGTAGAAAAAAATGAAAATTACGATTGTTAAAACTATAAAGAACAGAACTGTCTTCTTTTTTATCTCCAGAGCAGCCTGGCCTTTGAGAATAATTTCTCTTCCATCTTTACAGCTGAAAGATGCTTCTTTTCATCTCAGCGGACTGTGACCAGCACAAAAATCACCCTCTGCCACCTCTGCTGCGGCCCATTCTGCGCAGTCAGGTCATTGACCTAAGCAGGCTAACACAGAGATGCTCACAGAGGCAGCCTCAGGTGGGTGTATTATATCCAGGCAGTCCAGGGAGTCTGGAAATACCCCGCACTCCAAAGCTGTGCTAAGGTAACATGGCACAAATGAAGTAGACACACGTATGCTCTCATTTCTGCTCCAGGCACAGGCTGCCCTTCAGGGCTCATTATTAAGTGCTTAACGTAGGAGGCCTTTGAAGTCTCTCCGGCCTGCAATTGCCAGTCTCTCTTAATTTAGTGTTCCTTATATTATTGCATTTGTGGACACTGCTGGTAGGTAGCAGTGCAGGTGTAAGGGTTCTGGGAGCAGGCAAAGGCTATTTGTCTGCTGTTTACCTGGTGCCTCTGAATTAATTGCTGTTACTGGTAGCTGACAGCATGAAGGAGACACTGCTTTTACCCTCTTCTCGTATCCGGATATTTTTTAGAGAAATACAGATTCAAGGGCTCTGACAGTAGCTGCCACAGCAGCATGACTGGGGTGAGCCTGCTCCAAGCACTGTGGAGGTGAAAAACACCAGCAGGTTTGAGGCTGGACTCTCTTTGCCAGCATCTACCTGTGGATATGATGGAAGGCCACAGTAAAATGCACCAAGCTGGTGCAGCTTTGCTGGCAAGAAAGTTATAAATTTTCCTGGGGTAGGTCTCTTTCAATCACCCTGTGTGACAGGAGCTGGAATACCAAACCCCTCCATGCTGGTAGAAAAAAGGAGCGGCAGACAATGAAAATTAAGTTTGTACTGTACTTTCAAGAGAATACATTAAAAGTAAAATAAAAATCAAGCCCCACATTTGTGAACCAAATTCTAGCTACTTTACTTGGTTTTAGAATTCCCTCTGTGACACTCAGAGCCTGCAAAGGATCGGAGGATAGAACTGAATTGAGTGAATTCTCATTCACTCTACAAAAATCTCTACAGATGAACATATAGGGAATAAGATATCAGGTAGGGAGGTGCAAAAGAGAAAGCAGAAGCAGAAGCAAGAAAAAAGTGGAAAAATCCCTGTGTGTGAGTATTGAAACAAGCTCCTGAAACATGAAAAGTAAGAATGGAAAAGGATCATACACCAGAAATATAACAAAAAAAAAAAAAACAAAAACAAAAAAAAAAAAACAAAAAAAAAAAAAAAAACAAAAAACAAAAAAAAAAAAAAAAAAAAAAAAAAAAAAAAAAAAAAAAAAAAAAAAAAAAAAAAAAAAAAAAAAAAAAAAAAAAAAAAAAAAAAAAAAAAAAAAAAAAAAAAAAAAAAAAAAAAAAAAAAAAAAAAAAAAAAAAAAAAAAAAAAAAAAAAAAAAAAAAAAAAAAAAAAAAAAAAAAAAAAAAAAAAAAAAAAAAAAAAAAAAAAAAAAAAAAAAAAAAAAAAAAAAAAAAAAAAAAAAAAAAAAAAAAAAAAAAAAAAAAAAAAAAAAAAAAAAAAAAAAAAAAAAAAAAAAAAAAAAAAAAAAAAAAAAAAAAAAAAAAAAAAAAAAAAAAAAAAAAAAAAAAAAAAAAAAAAAAAAAAAAAAAAAAAAAAAAAAAAAAAAAAAAAAAAAAAAAAAAAAAAAAAAAAAAAAAAAAAAAAAAAAAAAAAAAAAAAAAAAAAAAAAAAAAAAAAAAAAAAAAAAAAAAAAAAAAAAAAAAAAAAAAAAAAAAAAAAAAAAAAAAAAAAAAAAAAAAAAAAAAAAAAAAAAAAAAAAAAAAAAAAAAAAAAAAAAAAAAAAAAAAAAAAAAAAAAAAAAAAAAAAAAAAAAAAAACAAAACCAAAAAAAAACTAACCAAAACCACCAAACAAAAACCCCCAGAAATTAAAAAGAAAGAAAAAAAACCCAAAATAAGTGAATTAGGTAACATAATCAAACTCCTTGTGAACCCCAGCCAAAAATGTAGTCTAGTTTAAAGAAAAACAGGATGAGGAGAGAGGCAGCTGGAGAAGAAGTGACTGACAGCTAAACAGAGTTTAAGAGACAAACAGGAGTTTGGCTTAAAGCAGTGGGAGGTATCCATCCCTAATCTATTTATCTAAAACCACTATCTTCATTTGCTAACATCATTCGTTTCTCAGTTGACTGTTTTGTCTGTGTTTTGCTGCAAGGGTACAGTGGTTATCTCAAACTCTTCTAAATCCATTCCTTCATCTTTAAATTATATTCTCTATAGGGCAGATATTGGGAAGTATTGTGATGTTTTTATTTATTTTCCTGTATGTTTTCCATACAACAAAGATAAGACACATATTAGTACTCACTTTAGCTCAGAACAGAGAGGCATAATTAACTGGTTTGGAATCATGTTTAAAAAGTTGTGTAAGCTAGATAATTTCATGAGGTATATTTTTTTTTATACACATGTATGGGTGATCCCTAGATCCTATAATGTTTTTCTTTCAGCTGCAAACAAAAGATAGATTTCACGACTTAATTATTTCCTAAGGAACAGAGTTAACTGTCTCAGGTTCTCTCCCTTTCATCTTGCTCCTACATACTATTTCCAGAGCCAGCGAGAGAGCAGAAAACATAAACCAACAACGTCATTAACAGGTTTTTATGCTCCCCACCCAAAGGGGATGGCTTCAGCTTTTGTCTGGCCAAAAAAGTGTTGCCCCAGCATTATTCTCTCCAGCTCTGTGGTCTGTCCTATCCATACACGCCCCCGCTCCTCCAAATCTTCATGTGGTAAAAGAAACTGAACCAGGTGACAATTTGAAGAAATTGCCTGGTAATCAAAGCCCTGCCACAGTCAGGCAGTCACAAACAACCCTGATCATATTTCCTCCTACACAAGCACTGATGTTTTATGGTGATATTGGTAGAAAGGCGATCATCCTGCAGGACTTTCAACAGGAAAATGTGGAACAAGGGTTAATTTCAAACTCATACCTGCTTACTTTGCCCAAAGACATGAAGAGCCCACAGCGTGCACAAAAAAAAGTACTTCTCTTCAAAGTAGCAAATGAAGTCTGTTCTACGAAATTCTCCTAGTGGCCTATCACCAAAAAAAAAAAAAAGGAAATGGAAAAGCATTCTAAATGTAAATGGATCCAGTCAAATCAAATACATATTCTACTCTCTTTTAGAAAAATAACAAATTTTTAGGTCACAAGCTTAAAGTGTAGTGGGCAATATCACGGTAATAGCAAGTGTATTTTTTTAAAATTGCCATTATCTCCTTAGGGTTATGTCTCCTTAGTCTCTTCTCTTTTTCTCCACTAATTAGATTTTTCATTGTATTTTGTTTCTTCACATACGCCTTGCACACTGCTGAGCTGGTACTTTCATCCTTCAAAACAACATTAAGCAAAAAAGTTCAGCAAGGTTTTTAAAACTTTAAAATGAAAGAAATTAAAGTCAGTTTCAAAGAGCTGTTGAAACCTGAGACAATGCATTGTTTTGCATTTCTAATGAAGCAAGTAGTAGTTTTTGTTGTTTTCTTTCTTTTTAATCCAGGCAGATGTTTTTTACTGCAATTCTTAGCTAATAGAAAATCAAATATTTTACTGAGGAAACATCTTTAATAAATATATTAAAGTAATAACTTTCTTGAGCTTCTGTAGTTTTTGGCAGTCATTGCTTTTTAATACAAATCAATGGGAGTTACTGACAGCTGGAGCTGTTCTCTTTTTTTATCTTCCTCTCCTATTAGGTTTTTTCTTGTTCTTAAGCACAGGAAGTTACTGAATCTGGAAAGAAATAAACCCTCTGCTCTAAAATACTTTCTTTCATTAGAAACAGAAGTAATTCTATAATATATATACTATAGGAAGTTTAATACATAAAGAAATATTATAATGACTGAAAATTAAAGAGTAAGATTGTTTAAAAAAAAGACTCAGTCTGAAATTGAAAGCTCCTTGCAACTATGGTGTCAGCTCAGTCTTAAAAATTAATTAAGGAAGGTAAACAGAAAGGGTGAAAAAATTCACTCAGATGGTAACACTTCATCCTAAATCTGAACATTCAGTAGAGATAAGCATAGCTGAAATCTTACTCTTCAATCCCATGTAGAGAGTGAAAACACATCTCAGGTGAGAAACAGGTTCATGAAGCAAACCTGGTGATTTTTTTTGTTCCCATTATTGCCATGAGACTTCAACTTAGCCTGGTCTATTCAGAACAATTATCCAGTCAATGACATGTTAACCTAAAGCTGCACTGGGACACTTCATTAAAGTACCAAAATCAGATCATTTTAGTCTCCAACAACTTATTGTAAAACATGGTGAGAACGCTTTGTCTTCCAAATCTGCCTGTTAAAAACCTGACTAATGAGACCAGGGCACAAAACTTCAGCAGTAAAGTGCAGCGCTACTGCATAACTACAAACCCAGCCAGACTGCTCATTGCCAGCTCCTACAGTGAGCCAGTCCTGAATACCACAAGATTTTCTCATGCTTGCACAGGTACACTTACATCCTGCAGGTTTCAAAAATAACAATTCCTGTGCCATGTCAGTAACAGCCTTCCTCCACAGATTCACAACACACAGGCAGGAAATCAGAGCTGAATCTCTCCCTCACTGTGTGGAGACAGTAAATGAGAGCTCCTCATTCCCAGTTCAGGACTCAAATCCTGCAGTCCTGGCTGAAACAAACGCCTGTTACTCATCCAAATCTCCTACCTACATCTGAGGGACCACTTGTGAGAGTGACAGCCTCCAAAGTTTCAGCAGGAGAAAAACACCCACTCTACCTCAGGCTAGGGACACAGAGGCTGCTTTAGAGTTGGCAGCTACTCAAAAAGTATGACCCTAGCACTTTGCTGTTTGCAGAGCACCAGGAGGGTAAGCCAGCCCACGAGTTTTTGAGCAATACTGCAAACATTGCTCAAGTTACCTCCAAACACAACTTCTATACAAGACTGGGTATACTTTGCTGGCTGCATAAGCAGGAGATCTAACAATTATAGATGTTGCTAACATAAAGATCAGTTATTGGTTTACATATAAATCTTAAAATTAAAATAAATTCTTTATCCTAAAGAGATGGTTTTCCCCCACCTCCCCAAAAAACTCAGTATGGAGATCTGCTCTCAACAAAAATTCTCAGCAAAGAAAGATCCAGCATTCAGGCAGAAACCATCTTTACCTCTGTGTGCTCCAGGCATTTTTTTACTGCTCTCTTGAAATCTGAAACTCCCAACGACATGCTTTTGAAACCCTTAGGTTTCAACTTGGTATTATAGAATTACCAGGAATAAGTTTGGGGTTTTTTTGGATGATTTGTTGGTTGCTTTTTTTTTCTTTAAACAGGAAAGTAAATTAATGAAGGATGAAAGCTTTAAAAATTCAGTATTGCAGTATTTTGACCACTTATATGATTAATGTCCAGACCTGATTAAGGAAGCAATTTATGTTGAGAATGCACTGCATGGAAGCCCCATCACAGTTTATCCCGCCTTTTGATCTGCCTGCGTTCATTCCCTCTCAGTCCCACTGCAGCATGGACTTGTAAGAGCCACCCTGCAGTTCTCAACTGCTGCTGCTTTACAATAAAGATACCAAAAGTATAAAATGATATTTTACTTGAAAGACGTGAAGGCAAGTAAATATTAAATGTGAGCACGGCAAGGAGATGTATAAAGTAAGTGGATAGCTGGCATTTATTTCAGATCAAGATCTGCAGCAGCCAGGAGCTGGAAAATAAGAACAGTTTGTGACAGGCAATAACCTGTTGCGATGGTACAACAGCCCTTGTAATGAAGCTGCAATTGCTTCTGATCTCCTGCCACCTTGCTTCGTTCTTTTCCTTCTTGAGCGACTTGCACTCCCAATCTGTTCTAATTCTCCTGATTCTAGGCTTTGATTTATGCTGCTCTGGCTATTGTACATCCTGTCAGAGGAAGGAGGAATTAAGCCTTTGAGGTGGAAAGAGAGGCAGCAGTGACATGAGGGTGAGTAAGAACAGAGAATAATACCAGCGATTAGACAATGCTGATGGGTGACGTACGAGCCTGCCTTGCTCTGTAATTATACATAATATTTTTTCTTCAGTCTTGGCTGATGTGAACAAATACAATGTACCATCACCCTCCAACCCCCTGGGAAAAAAAATAAAAGAAAAAGAAAGAAAACTCTATGTAAAATTATAGTCCAATAATAAGAGCATGGTGCTGAACTCAGAGTCGGGACATCTGGGTTCTGGCCCCTTGGCACCAGCATGAGACTAGACAGAACCCATTTATTCTTCCTGCTGCCTTTGTTTACTCTGATGCATTGAAATAGATTTCTAGAAGCTCTGCTTTGCTAACAAAGTGCAACAAATGAAGAACAGACTCTTTAGAAGTGATATCTCAAATAGAATTTATCTAACCCTGCCACTTATGACACTTGTCTGTCTATTTTCAGGTCCCTGGGGCCCTGTGAGTCTCTTGTGCTCTTTTTGGTCACTGTTTTATGGCTCTGAGACATTTTTGAAACATAAAAATCTCCAAGTAGGCAGACATCACTGATGCCACTATTCCAGAGTACAGCAATCACAAGTTGACATATAATAATTACTTTTATATGTATAATAATGTATTAATTATAATAAATTATATACTAAATAAATAATCCTATAATAAAATAATATAATAAATATTTTTATTTAATTCTTTGAAAATCATGCACTTTGCTCAATAATCAGCAGCTTTTTATTAAGTGGAAGGATACTCTTTGAACTCCATAATCAATGTAAAACCAGGCTTACATGGTCTGATACCACTAGTAATTTTAATCATACTTGAGGTTGATGTCTATTTCCACATGATTGACCAATGCTTCTTAAAAATGCATTACATTTCTTAGTTCAGTAACTGTCTACAGTCTGCTGCCTAACAGTAAGAAAGTCGCTGGATAAAGTACACCTTGCAAATATTTTCAAATGTGTTGCCCTGTATTTTCAGCATGTGTGAACAGATTTTATGTGTAAAAGAGGAGATGCTAACAAATGTGGGTGAAAAGATCATGAAAGATTTTTCAGTCTTTGCTCAGAATGGATACTATTTCATTCCTTTAGTATTTTGTGCCAGATCCAGGGACTATCACTCACAGTATGGAGCAGTTGATGCGACAAACATTTCTGGGGTGTTTGTTCAGTGGTGAAGTACTACCCAAAGTGAATAAAAGAGCAGTTGCCTCAGTCCTAAAATGAGCTGAAGAGACAGCAGGTAGTATAAAATAAGGCAGTGCTAAAGCACCAGAAATGTCATAAGACAGGAATCTCTTTGCTTGCTTTGCAAGTTTTTGCAAAGTTTTCAAGAAAGTGGATGATGGAGCAGCCGATGCTGAAGTGAAGGAAACCATGAGACAGAAGTTAACTCCGCAGGCGAGCCAAGTCAGTCTTAAGATCACACATTTTCCCTTGAGACACACACAGCCAACCGGGTTTGCACTTTTGGAGCGGACTGAACTCTGTGCCGCTTCCAGGATGGAGGAGATGCAGCACAGTTTCTGTCTTGTGTGGAAGCAGTTCTGATGTATGCAAGGAAAATGAGCCCAAAGGGGGTTTCTACTACTACCCACAGTGTGGACCTGCAGTTTGTTATCTCTTTAAAGGCATTTGTCTTCAAAAAGACAAGTGGATGTAGCAAAATAATGCCAAGCAGTAACATATCAGTGTTATGTTCACAAGTTTGAACCAAAAGATCCTTCTGCAAGGTGTGGTCAAGAACAGGCTGAGGTATGGAGTCAGCCACCAGGGATTTGCAATAATAATCTGATGTGGGAAAAGGGACAATAAATACAGCCCCTGCTGAACAGCCCATGCCTTTGGTTTTGTCTTTTCTCCAAGATGTTTCTGGTTTGGTGTCTCTCCCTTCGGCTATGCTGCTCTTGAGCCCTTCTTAGAGCAAAAGGGAGCAGTTGTTGTCCAGCCTGTCTTGCCATCTAGAGCGCCTTCTGCTTCTGCCTGTAGATGTCAGGTCATTAAATTAGAGGAGGGAAGCTGGTTCACATGTGTTAAGTGAACAGTCACACACAAAAAAGTACCAAGTTCTCAATGCTGAATGTGAAAAGCTTAAAAGAATCTCTTGGCCTTGACATAAAAATTGAAACTATTAATCAGACTGTGAAGCTTAGCCAGCACACTTGCAGATGTACAATTTAAAATATAGGGGGGAAATATCCAGTGGACAAATTAATGACAATTAACAGATTGTTAAGCATAGGTCATTTTATTTTCAGTGATCTGAAAGCAAAAGACAGCGTCAGCTGTCTGATGAGACCAGTGACTGATAAGGCCCAGGACTGAGGGCATGTCTGTTCTCAGAAAAGCCCATCTTCACACAATCTTCTTTGAGGCTATTGGGAAGACAAAATTTTTCTCACGTCTTTCAGGTTAACGGCCCTCAATAATTTACAGCCATTTTCCTCTATAGAAGCTTGCTAATTATGTCGCCATAATAACCATTTGTGTTGGCATTACACTCCAGCACACCAGCCTGATCAGATGGCTTTGCTTGCAAACAAATTTCATCACCATCACCCTAGAGGATGGCTCAAGCTTATAATGACCCCACGAGCAAAGCTGAGCGGGGAGGGTGGCAGGCAGGAATATAAGGGAAGTGTGTGGTTTTGTCCCACATCTATTCATTACCTATAGCCTGACAACTTCTTGTGCCCTGCCTTCTCTTCCTTAGGCTGAGAGGGCAGAGATAACAGCCAGACAACCCCACGGAAGTGGCAGACTGCAAACTGCTCAAAACAGTGATGTGCTCCTGCAGTGCATGTGCAAAATCAAGAAAATCAGTAGCTCTACGTGTGAATGGGGCTGGTTAGGTGATCACAGCTCACTGACTCAAACAGCAGACGAAGTCATTTGGTGACTGACTAGGTTGTGTCTTTGAAAAGAGTGATGAGAAGTGCATGGTGGAAGGAAGAGGAGTATGGAGGGTAGAGCAGTAAAAAGGAAACTGAACAGAAGAGTTCTCTGTTTTCAATCTGCTGGATGTAGACCAAAGAGAGAAAGTTTCCTCTCTTTTCTCCCAATCCAAAACAGAGAGCTGCTTTCCGTATAATAATAAATCTTTAACTTGTTTTCATAAAAATGTTGCTCTCTACAGTTAGATGTTTAATTAGAATAATTATAGATTGTTAAAAAAATAAACGTGGGACAGCTTTGGCAAAATCTGTCCTTTTAAAAAACATCAAGGAAAGTATTTGATTTTCAGATTATTTCCCCAGTTAATCCTTTCATTCCTCACTGGGTGGAAGATAGCATAATCATCTATGTATAAATAGTGATAAGAGCAACTGCATGTACTCTGTTGCGGAGAATGTGGAGGGTTTTTTTCAGAACTTTTTTTTCTTTTGCCCTTGAGGGACTGTAGGTAGCCATTTAAGCAAGAGAAAAAAAATAGGTATTGTACCAAATCTCAGTTACTCCTGAGCTGAGGGAGAGGTTCTGGTCCTGCACAGTTTAGTGTGCAGGACCGCACTCGTAGCTGGGATGACATGTACATAACTTCCTATAGGAACACAAATAGCTATGTCATTGTTCTGTTAACCTGCTTGAGAATGCTTCCCTAAGCAAAGACCAGCTCTCATTTTCCTCACCGTGCAGGTCCATTCAGAGTTTAAGGAACAGTGGGAGATCAGACAACACGCAGTCCTTCTCCCTTACCCCCAGTGGGACGCACGCAGCACCTCAAAGTTACAGTCTCACTTTGTAGCTAATCAATTCCACCACTAAAAAGGACTGACATCTTAGCAGCAGCAGCACTGAGGGCTAACTGGAAACACACCTTCGTTCCTATCAGGGTAAAGAAGTGAATCTGAGTTCTCTGTGAGGTGCTGTCTTCTTTTAGCACCTCTCCTCCTGCTTTCATGCCTGCCTCATAAACACCCATCAAGCCCCAGCTTTCTCTGGTATCAGAGAAAACGTGCTGCCAGCTGACAAGGCCTGGATTAGGCTCCTTCTGAGGCTGCACTTTAAGCACCCAGAGTGGTTCACTGCAGAGCAGCAAGAGGTCTGGCACTCAGCACACATACTAATCCTCTCACATCATGGCACGGAAACACGGGCTGAGCAAGAGAAAACACTCTTTAAAATCCCTTTGTCTGTACTCACCCGGTGATTCTGTGTGCCCTTTCAGTGTCCCCGATGCAGTGAAATCAGGATGGGCTGTGCACAGCCTGAATGCCCCACAAACCCCACCTGTAGCTGACCATTCCAGCAACGAGGAGTGGATTAAAGCAGAGTGGGGGAGAGAGTTGGCATGACGACCACAGAAGGCTTCTAGGTGGCCTGTACAAAAACTAATCATTACACAAGTAAAGGTAATAATCACTCCTTAATGCTGTAGAGCAGGAACTGGCTTCATGGCAGAGGACAGGAGGCTGAAGTGATGAGGGTGTTTGTCACCACAACAAAAATATGGTGGTGTGACCCCTAACACAGAGGTCTCAATAGACCTTCAAAATAAGCAAATGATTCCTCTTTTTTTAGTTATCATCTCTTCTCTATGTGTTCAACTGCAAAAAATTTCTTCCTTCCTGGTTGTTGTGTTTTTAATTTTGTTCCTTTGTTTAAGAAACAATAATGTGCAATGAATAAAACCTTGATCTGGAGATACTCTTGTGAAATAAATAAATTATTAAAGAAAAAAAAAAAAGAAGTGAGAGCTCTCCTGGGCTTTTCTTCTTGTTCTTTTTGTTGTATTGCATTAACACCACTGCCAGAGGGTTAGGAAATAGGTTTAACCACAGGTTCCTCATGCCTTGAAGGAAAGGGCTGAAGACCTTTTTGTTTGCTCCATCTACTCAAACTGGAATAAAAGCTAAATTGAGAGCTTTTCACCCACTAAGATGTGCAATCAGGAGTCTCTGAGCCTCCCAGCTGACTCAACCTGAACACAGGATCCAAAGCGTATCAGAAAATGCAGAGGATGCATTTCTCCTTTGCTGTTGTGCTGTAGGAATTTGTTATGCTGTCATCCTTAGCACAAAATCAAGGCATCCTCAGCTGGTCCTGTCTACTGACCTGCACTGAGGAAACTTGATGTTTCAACTCTAAAACAGTGGAAAAAAGAAAGGTGTAGGGAGGGCAAGGGGTTCATTCTTATTCAAGTCATGGCATCAGAATATGCTGATCGCCAGAAGAAAGATCCCCTTTGAGAGAGAATGAGCAGCCTGCCTGTGCGCCAGGAAAAGGTGATTCAGACAGTCTCCAGTGGGACTGAGTCTTTAGAAACTGCACCTTTTGTCCACAGCAGCCAGATCCAATGACTCTCCCTGAAGAGCAGCACTTTTGATTTCCAGGCTGCCACTATATCACCTTGTCACACCTTCCCAAACTGGGTAAATACTGCTCTAGCTGGTTTGTGGGGCTAAGTGCTTTCTCTCTGCAGCTTTGCACCTGCCATTCCCTCAGGGCTCTGAGCCCTCCCACACAGTCTGCTGGGGCCATGTTTCCAGAATCCCTGGAGCAGTCACTCCTCCCAGTCTTATTCTCATGCTGCTAACCTTAGAACCTTGCACCTGCACCCCCCAATAGCCTTTCTGTGCTGGGTTCTCATGGGCAGCAATTGCCACCTGGGAGATAACAAGACTTTTCCCCCCCCCCACCCTCCTTTCACTGTATTTTAGTTATAGCTTTCAGTTTATGCAAGGGACACAATAATGCTCAGGTACGCACAAGAAATTGGCCATGCAGCTCCTGCCCTGAGCAGTGCATGCTCCAATCAACACGAACAGCAAGCAATAACAGCCAGGAGAGGTCTGGAAATCCTGGTTGTTTCTCTTCCCAGCTGAGTGGCACAAAGAGAACTTCCCCTCTCTGTCTCTCCTCTTTTTTCAAGGTTTTTCCAAATTTTTCACAGGTAGAGACAATGTTTGTTGCTGGTAGTAGAAGAACAAGAAGAGATGCCAGAGGTGTGACCACATTTTACCTTTCTCAACTCAATGTTCCTCTCTAAAGAGAACACCTATAATGGGCACAAAAAGACCTTAAGCTGAATGAGAATTGTGTCCGCTAGGTTGAGATCTTATAGTTACAGACAGTGGGGCAGGAAAGCACAATCTGAGGATGGCATCGAAGTCAGCCTGGAAATCAGGTGTATTTTAAAATTCTCCAACTGCTACAATAAACACATAAAACAAAGAATCTTTGAATTTATTTGTCGGAGGTCTTCTGGTGGGATCAATCATTAATTAAACAACTTTCTAAAGTGTCTTGTAGTAGTTTTAGTAAGAACCTAACCAAGAAGAACAAAAAATTTCTGGTGAGCAGAAAAAGTAAAGCGGGCTGAGCATTGTCCAAAGAAGATGGCTCACCTGATGACTCTGAGTGCAAAAGCAACACTCCCTAAGCCAGTGTTCCCACCGTTCTCTCTCAGAAGTGTGTGGCAGCAGTGAGCAAGCAAAGGGAACAGGCAGACAGTGATACCACCCCAGCGTAAGTTGGGATACCATCCCATGGATAGCTGCCTGTGCCAGCAACACCCGGGGTCAATTGAAAGACTCTTATTCTCCAAAGACCCACATTATTAAGTAATTTGCACATGGAATAGAAAGAAACTGAATGTTTGAAAGATAATATATCATTCGTTTCTTTCTATGGATGTCCAGATTTAGGTAAGATCAAGGGTAAGTTCAGTGCTGTTCCAGAAAGGCTGCAAAATGCTTTAAAATCTAAACAGGAAGAACAGACAAAGCTTGTGAGAATGAAAATGTTATTTTATACTATTTCCATGTTAGAAGCTTAGGTACAGGAGGTTACTGAGTTTGTCCAAGGCCGTGTGGTGAAACCAGGAATTCAGCCCTTGACACTAGTTTCTGAAAGCAGTAACAAGAAAATTACTCCTCATCTTTTTAGCTGTGTCATTTCCACACCCCACTTTGATTTTTAAGAGGAATTAAAGACAATAATGTGGAATATTAATTGTCAAATTTGTAATTCAGAAAGGATGGCAGTGCTTGACTTATCTGGGTTTTTTAAAACCAGATATTTTGCACTCCCCTGTTCTTCAAAGTAGGAGATACATAGTGTTGCTCTTTGCTAAAGAAAGGGAGAGAGATAGTTACAGACTTTCTTCAGACAAAACATAACAAATGGTTTTGTTCATCTTCTTTCTTTTTTCTGTCCTTGCTTTTTTCCTAATTGTATACTTTTGGGTTTTTTTCCCTTTACTGAAGCACATAGCAAAATAATTAATAACAGTAGGATATTCCTTGCAGGAAACTGCTTCTGATATCAAAACCTTTCAATAAAAATCCCTACATTTACTCCCAGTGGATCAGATTGTGAAAATGACTAGCAGACATCAAACAGACATTTTTAATGAGAATTTAACAGTGAGCCCTTCATGTATTCTTTCCTTCTAGTGACAGTTAAGTGTGCTGGCTATCACAAACGTCAAAAGCAGAAGGGTAACTTATTTTACCATCCTTCTTCCCTACTTTTCCTCATATTTAAGAGCTTTCTATGTTTGGCTAAAGAATGAAACTTTACAACGAAGATTCTCTGTTTAAATTCTCACTGCTAGGGCTCAAGGTCATACTGAGAAGGCATGACATTGCCAGGTTAAATATAGCACTTTCTTTGGTGATGGCCTCTCCTTTCATGTCACTCGTGCTCTGACAGCTTTCAGCAGCTGAATATACACTGCTAGAAAAGTGAAATTAGTGTGGGTGAAAGATGCCAGTAATGGATCAGGGGTTCAGTTTGAATTTAGCCTAAGCATGGAAAAGCAACAGCAGAGAAAACATCTCTCTTTTACTTCTCACCAAGGTCTGGAGCAGATGCAGCTTCAGTGTCTTTTTGTTTGAGGGATATTAAACATTTTATCGTATCCTCCTTTTCTGAACAGAAACTTTCCCAGTAAGCAGTTCATAAAGGTTCAATTTTCCAACACTCCAGTGCAAAGAAAAACCTTGTGGATGGAGTCTGTCTGCTCCTTTTTTTCATTTGGCAGCACCACTGCTGAACCTGTGGTGAGAATCACAGATCTGATAATCTGTGGGAAGCAAATCCCTACTACATGGTCATGGGACCAGGAAGAATTATAGTCCCTGCTTCAGGATGCCAGGCCAAAGCCTACCCAAAGTAACAAGAGTTGGTTTCTGACCCCAGCAGACTTTGTGTCAGGCCATAGGAATGTGTCAAAAATCAGGCAGCACATTGGTGGCATGGTCAGGAGCTTATCTGTGATCAACTTGGTCTCAGTCCAGTGTGCTAAGCGAAAAAACATGCTTCTCTAATTAAACCCTGATGCTTGCACAAAGCACTAGCACCCTTAGTCCAGGAAATGTCTGGGATATTCAATGGATTGTTACGGAGAGAGATCAAAGAGGTATCCAAGTCTAATAGAACAGTTACGATTGGTGAGTTCACCCATCTATATGTTGGTAGGTCAACTGGTACAAACAGATTAAAAAACCCCATCAATTCCTAAGTGATTTCTAGAATAAGTGGAGAACATAACAGTACGTGCTCTTAACTAAATAGCTGAAGACATGATACAATCAAAACATTGAAAAGTAATAAACTTATTACGACATTAAGAGCGTGAGGCTAAAACTGATTGTAATTAGTGAACTGCTTAAAAAGTACTGAAGACAGAAATAAAATAAATTAAAAATTAAAAAAAGAACAAATAATGAAAGAGAAAGAAATTAAAATCCACAGATTCAAAACAACAGGTATTTCAACAGACAGTTTCTGATTCAGTGAAGTCATGTAGAAAGCAAACTGGAAGGCAAGATAGGAAAAAAGTTATTGTGCAATGTTAAAGTCCAAGAGGTTGTTTGAGAGAAGAAACCAGCTTTGAGGAAATGACACTTCACCTCTGCTGAAACCCACGGCTAAGGGAGGGAATTAAAATAAAACACAAACAAAATGTCAGTTGTAAATGAAGAGGACCAAGGATGCTCAAACTGACGAGAGCTTGTGGGAGTGTGTGCAGAGGCGGAAACTGCAGGACATTTCTGAAAGGTCTTGGATTCACCCAGTTTAGAAGAGAATCAATGGGATCTGCTGCACGTCAAGGGACTATTTGGAATGATTAATGAGGAAAAGGAGTCTGCAGAGGTTCTCAATTATTTGTTTGGTCAAGTCTTCTCTGCAAATGATGCTGTGCCAATATCCATGTTAGACCTATTTTTTTTCAAGACAAGAAAGCACTTGAGCTGTCAGAATGTGAAACACTGAAAGGGGAAACATTGGAACAAACTGATAAACGAAACAGCAGCCTATCACAAGGACCTCATAGTTATATATGTAAGGGTTTGGAAAGCATTTGAAATTGAAGTGGCTGCGCTGATAGCAAAAATACGCAAGTTGTCGCTGGAGTCAAATACGCTAGAGAAGGACAGGAGGGTAGCAACAAGCATACCTATCTTTAGGACAGGCACAGGATTAATCTTAGGTATTATATACTGAAAATCCTCGCTTCACTTCCACCTTAATTGATTGAAACTCACAAAAACTAGATTTACATATAGGAGAGGATAAAAGAATCATAGCTTTTTTTAAAAAAAATGTTGTCTGATATGTATTCTTTGAAGCATCAAGCTAAAAGACCAAGAAAAACAACCTGACAAGTATACATATATAGGTATTTATATATTGTCTTAAATTCTTTGACAAATTTAAGTTGTGATAGAACAAGCAGATTATTATTACAGGTTGGAAGCTGGTTAAGAAAGAGAAAACAGAAACCACCCATAAATTATCCTTTTTCACAGTAAAAGATTAACAGTGGGATTGTCCAAGAACTTAGAACTTCTTCACTGAAATTATTGCTCTTAGGAAAAGGGAATAAGGATTGAAGTATTTCATAGTATGTTAATTAAGTAGGGCAAATCTAATATTTGGATAGCTAATGGCAATTTACATTGGCTGATGCAGGACAATCAGAGGTGGAGTGAAATATTTGGAAGTCTTTCTGGGTTCTAAGCCAGCTGTGGCCACTCAATATGACATTACGGTGAACAACCAATTCTGCTCTATTACAGCAGTGGTCAGCAAAAAAAAAGCCCAAACCAAACAGACAAAACAAAACTTTAATTAGCACAGGAGGCGTAAGAGGTGTTAAAATGGAAATTATTTTATTGTTCTTTTCTTCTCTCATGGTTGAGCAAATGAATGGCACTTACACAATGAGCTGGCTGTTCCAGTTGGTCTTTTCGTGCTGTGTAACAGAGAGGTATCAATAACACTGAAAGACAACTAATTTAAATAGATCAAAAGTTGTCTGGAATATGATTTTCCAAAGAAGATATTTAATTAACCTACTGAATTCACTGCTACATGCTATCACTAAGGTACTGAACTTACTGGGAGGCAGAACTGGATCAGCTGCTTATCTGGCCAGCGAGTACATCTGCAGCTTGTCTAAAACCACTAGAGGTTTCCATTTGGTGAGGGAGGCGAGTAGGTCTTTTTGTCATTTGGAAAAGATCTCTGGCTAGTGAGCAAACTGAAGCTGATAAAAACCTTTTACCTGAGGGCAGTGCAGATATCTAGGGCAGCATTCCCTACACCTGCCTTTTTTGGTAACCAACATCGATAGAAACACTCTACAGGATAAGACAAAACACCTGTCTGATCCAGTGCTGTAATCATTATGTTCTAATGCTCTATAAGTGGATGACTGATGCCTTTTTGAATAGGAAAATAATGAGCAATGAGAACAAATAACAAAATTCTGTTAATTATTCATGCTAACATTCATGAAACTTTTGAAATGTGTGAATATTTTCATGAATAAATCATTGGTCACTGGCTTGCATTAAAGGACTTCAGAAATAATAGCGGAATAAGCTTGTTGCCATTACTCATGAACAAAGTTATGAATAATGTTCAATATATGACTGCTTTGCTTTCTAATTGACTGAACATGAGATAGATGAGTTTAAAATAGACATCAGTTATTCATTGCAAAGCTGAGAGAAATTTCTCAGGAATCTATGGTAATGCTATGGGCTACATCAGAAACCTAATTTTTCACCATATACAGTTTTTGCTAATTTTTGTTTCTTATGTGGTGGAATGGCTTACAAAAGAGAAGGATCTAATCTTCAGTGTTTGCAGATCATTCTACCTCCACAGAAATAAAGAGATCTTTATATATTCGGGCTACCTGAAAATCCTGAGCCAGAGAAATCACTAAGCAAGAGAATTCTTTTAAATTACTGGGTTTATTTTATCACCTTGGTTTCCAACACTAATTTTGACAATGATTCAGAAGAAAGATCTATAGAGATATTTTTGTCTTGTTACACCTCTCTCAAAAAAAGCTAAAAAGCCCCAAACAAAACCAAATACCAAACCAAAAAAAAACAAGCAACCAAGAAAACCCACACATGCCCACAGTTTACTCAGAGCTTTTCTAAGAGCTTGAGGGAAACCCTGGGAAATGCTGATTTTCAGAATTTCTTGCCTATTTATGTTGTGGCTGCTCACAGAGATCTTTATTGCCATCACTGTGAGAGGTGCCCCGTGCTATTCCCAACACCCATTATCACACTGCATTTCCCTTTCAGCAGAGTCTGATGAAACAGAGCTGTTCCATGAACAGTTGTCAAAACACTGGCATATTCTAATTACAACACTTACTATGTTTCTGTGAAAGTCGAATTCCAAGCTCAATTGCACCAGAATAAACCAGACGCAATTAAAATCACTGGAGGCACCCCTGATTTGAAAGAATGTAATTAAGATCAGAACCTAGCCAGTGGAGTCTAAAGAAATACTGGAATGACGGGAATCAGAGAATCATCTTGTCAAACAGAAAACACGCAGAAGACTCTGAGCAAAGCAGCTGGCCCTAAATGTGGTCTGTTTCACTTAATCCATATCATATCCTTAAAAATGAATACATGAAGCATATGGACTACTGAAATCCCATTAGTGGCATTGGCAAGCATTCTTTAGGACATGCATGATGGAAATGAGATGAAACTCACACCACCCTGTCCTATCCTCTTGGGACTTCAAATTACGTTATATGAGAGACATTCTTTTGAACACCTGCTGATATATAAGCCTCTCTGTGGGGAATAGATGGTGTCAGACATAGGTAGCAATATAACTTTAAAGGTAGGACAGGCAGTCCAAAACAACAGGCAGCTCCACAGCCTAAAGCATTTTTACATAGAAGCAAGCTCAGGGTGTATGGGAAAAGGAGGCCGCCCTTTAATGCAACTTCAGGAGTGGTCTCAACTTTTAATTCTGCCCACTTCAATCAGGGAAGCGTAGGAAGGCGGTGGGATAAGTCAGCAAGGGATCCCTCATCGATTTAATATGGACAGCTAGGGAATGCAATCTGCTAGGCACAGGTGTTTGGCAGTCAGCTGGTGGGATGTGGACAACAAGTAGGGAACTGTATCTTTCTGGGCAGCTCTGACACAGGAAAAGCTGTGGAGACCCTGGCAAAACCGAAAGCTACCTTTGCCAAAATAGAGGAATTGGAAAAGATGGGTAGGAGGTGTGCATGGAGTCTCGTTTAGCTACAGGAGTTCTCAGTGCTTGGTTCTTTCTGCAGCCTGGTTCTTAGAGATGGGAATCTCTAAGATGGGTTTAACAGGGCTTGAAATGCTACCACACCATTTAATGCTACCATACTTTAAATACCACCATACAATTTAAGCTTTTCAAGATTTAAGGCTACAAGTATTTGTGAAAAAGTTATCCCTGTCATTCATATGAGCTGGATCTAAGCCCCCTCAGCTTTCCTCAGCCTAATTACTGTTGTCTATCCCATCCACCCACCTAAACAGCCAGTAGAAGGTCAGAGCAGCTGTTTCACAAGTGAGTAATCCTCTTCTGTGCCTTCAAATATCTCAGAATTAGCTGAGAGTTGCTTCAAGCTGCGAAGCTCAAAGACAGAGAGATCCAAAATTTCTGAATAAATGGCCACACATAGTCTGGACTTCCCAGCTCCAATTTCTTCCCGCTTATTACGCCACAGTTTAACCCACCCAAGCCGTACCCTCCGAGTGACCAAACCAGGATCAGCTGAATCAGCTGAACTCCATCTGCCTTTTTTTTCAGCTTGGGATTTAGAAGAGGGAAGATCTGACTGGAAACAGACACTGGGGAGAACGCCCTTTTCTCATACCACTTGTTTCTCTCCCTCTGTTGTAGTTTGCTGTGGAACCTCACGTTCCTTGTACCCGGGAATGCTCTTCCTCGCCTGCCTCTGGCACTAGAGGGCGCGGAGACCCGATCTTCGGGCTTGAAATCCAACTCTCCGCGGCTTCCGACTTTGCCTTAAACTGAACTCAACTTTCAAAGAGGTCTTGATTCCACAGAAGGGGAATTGGCTTCATTACTACTGGCTTGTCTGACTTCCCCAGGCTGCATTGCTATGGAAACAGGACCAGAAAATATGTCTTTTGCATGTAGGTCATGATACTACTGGAGAAGGGAACGTTGGGTGAACGGGTGAGCGGGTTACAGGAGTGAAGTGGGACAGAGTAACCTCCTGGGATTATATTAACAACAGTGAGGGATTTGATAGTAGGTGTCCTCAAAGGACTATTTAATAAGGCACCCAATGGCCTGAAACAACCAGGCATTTTGAGTATCTGAGAACCATGACCCATACACACAGGGATTCAGCCCAGAGATGACAACCTAAGTGATAGTGGGCACCGGGCTGAACATTTAGGAGGGGGAAAAAAAAGTATTTTTGTTCACAGATTCTCTTTTAAACTGATGGCCTCAGTTTCCCCCTTTCTATGTCTTGGTCTCCATCCTGGACGAGGACAGAGCACAGCTAGACTGGTGTCTCTTCCATCTCCTCAGGACATTCTTGGTCACACATGGTCCAGATCTCCCTGAGCTCTGCCCAGATGCAGAGTTACAACTATTTGGGTAGAGGACACTACTCAAAATCTTGGGTTTGGATGGGAGAAAAGCACGACTTTTCCTTTTTTATAATTTTGCCCTCCATCCAAAGCAAGCTGAGGACATCCTAGACCCCCCCTCCCCATGTACTGGGTGTCATTCCCAAGTGGACTGCAACACAGAAATCACAGAGTGCTGGAAGAAGGATCAGAGAGGGCATATCAGTGGGGCACATGCTCAACAAACCAGCAAGATTACTGGACTTCTCACTCTCCTGGTGCAAAAGCGAATAGTCCCGGGGTCCTGCAGAGGGGAAGTTCAACCAAACTTGTGCTCAAAGAGATCCTAGAGGAAAGAGGAAGTGTATTCTGTGTATCTTAGAGAGGTTTATAGATGAGTCACCGAGAGCGGCTGGTGTCACAAACCACACAATCAAAGCTGGTGTGTATTCAGATAGGGGCTGTGATTGCAAGTGATGCAATACCATAAAGGCAGACAGCATGCATACTTCTGCTCTCCTGTATTAACCTTCCTTATTGTTTTTTATAGTTTGTGGATTTGGTATTTCCCCCAAATAGCTGTAAGAGCAGGCTGTCAAGCAGAGGTTAGACCTTCTTTTTTTGTCCTTGCCTTTTTCCTTCTGTAAAGAGAATATCTTTCTTAAGGGACAAGGACAAGGCAGTGTGTGCCAACACACTGGTTGATACATAAAAACAGGAATAGATGTCATTCTGGCTAGATTTACAGCAAGAATTTCCAGTTGGAAAAAAAGTGCTCTGCTTGCCATAAAAAGACCTTCAGCAAATGAAAAAAGTAGGAATAAACAATTTTACAGGGGTGGGAAGAAGCATTCCTAGTCCTACCCAGCGAAGGGGTAAGGACTCACCCATGGGCCAGTGGGGATGAGTTACAAGCCCTGACAGCCTTCCCTCGGAGCTGGCGGAGGGCACAGCCATCCTCCAGGGGCACCTGGCATCAGGGCCCTCCGGCTCGGCTGCCTTGCAGGGGGACAGAGGAGCTCCCAGCCTGCCTTTCCCCATGTCCCTGGTGCTGGGGCAGCCGCCAAGCATGGCACGGGGCTGGGGCACAGAGTGGTGGGAAGGCGCAAAGCCAGAAGAGTGCCCTAGCTGGAGGGATGGCCAGAATCGGCTTCTGCCCGAGAAGAAGCAGAAAGCACTTTGTGCCTTCAGAGTCCTCGATGTGGCCTTACCGTGGGGCTGCACCAGAACCTCGATTCCCCACGGCTGCTTCTGAGAGGCAATTTTTCTCCCACAGCTTGATCTAAGCTCCCTCCCAAAACATCAGCTCGCTCTTTCTGGCCACAAGCACCCCGTGGCGGCGGCACGAGCGAAAGGAAAGGGAGCCCAGAGGCACGGCCGGGAGCGACACAGCCCTGCCGGGGTCTCAGCCGGAGCGGGGCAGAGGGGCGAGCCCGGCCCGGCCCTGGAGCGTTCTCTCCTGCAGCACCCTCCTTCCTGCTCCGGGACCGGACCCCGGAGGCAACGATCCGAGGAAGCGGGGCCGGAAATGAGCCGGGGAAACCCCAGACCCTTCCCACCTCCGGCAGCGCCTCCAGCCCGCGCTCCCCTCTCCGAGGCAGGGCATGGGAGCTGAGGAGCGGGAACGGGAGCTGCTCTCGGGCACAGGAGGGATTCTGGGGGCGCCGGACCGCGCCGGCACAGCGGCAGCCCCCTCCTCTGATACCCCGCATCCCTCCTGGTCCCGGCAGGGCAGGGATCCCGCCCGCCCGCCCGACAGCGAGCGCGCACCGCAGCCGGGCTCCGCTCCCCGGGGACGCCTCCGCTCCCCTCTCCCGGTGACATTTTGCAGGAGTCGTCGACAAACATGTCACAGCGGGATTTGGGAAGGGTAGACTGGCAGATGAACCTGTGTCGGAATGTGCCATTTATGATAAAACCTCTTGTGTATAGCGCTTGGAAAATGTGAGGATTTCTCTAAATCAGGCTACTGTGTCTCTCCTTCCCCGCTATACGGTGCTAGGCTCCGTTCTGGGATTAATATCGCAACTGAAACTCGACAGAGAAGGGCTCTATGCTGGGGGCAATCGTTTTGCCTAATCTCCTCTAGCTGACTTTCACCGGTGGCCCGCACAGCTGTGACCCATTCAGCAAAAGTTTCCCTATGGTTTGCTCTGCTTCTTCTACCAGGAAGCAAAAACTCGTTTCTTAGACATTATTTCCTTGGCGGGAGCTTTCCTATGACAGCAGCGGATGAAATCCTAGGTGCGGCGAAGAAGGGGCGGAGGGTGGAGGACGTGAAAGAAAAGCCAAGAGAAAAAAAAAAAGGACAAAAAAAATAGATGGAAAGAAAAAGGAAAAAGAGAGAGAGGAAGGAAACGTTAGTAAAAACCAGAGCTTTTCCTACCTGTGATCCAATTAGCAGAAGTTGCATCTCATCCCGCTGCAAGCGGCTCGCTGGAGCGGTGGCTGCGGAGCGGCCCCGGCTGTGGCGGCAGAGGCATGCGGGCTGCGCGCCGTCAGCGCCCGCAGCCAGCAGCTTTATCTTCCTCTTCCATATCTTCCACGAGGAGGGAGGGGGGTTGGGCTGGGGGAAATACGGATCACTCGGTACCGTGATAACCGGGGGAAAGAATAACAGGTTGGAAGCTTTAAACAAGAGGTGGCATTGTCCGGGCTGATGGAGTTTTTGTCTCTCGCTCCCTCTCGCCCTCCCACACTCACAGGCACACACATATACACGCACACCCTCGGTGCCTCTAACCCTCGGGAGTCTCTGCTTCAGTTCAGCCAAGCTGAGCTTTTTAAAAAAAAAAAAAAATTAGAACAATAGTGCTATCAAACCTGGCTTAAAGGTTTCGACAAAACTGGAGTAATTAAAAACAGGTGAAGCCGGGACTCGTAAGTGAGCCAGTAATAATTCATACTTTCCCTCAGAGCTCGTGGGGAAATGAGGGTAAGCTGCCGCCTTCGCTGGGCTGGTGGCGAGCGAAGGAAGCGGGGTGCCTAGGTGAGCATCTCGGGTGAATGTCCTTGCTGGGTGCTGCGGCTGTGGGTCCGCTCGCTGACCGCCCGGAGGGGTGTGCGGGGGTGTGTGATGTGTGTGAGCGCCAAGTGGGCTCGATTAGCTGCAATGGGAAGGCAATTTCTGCAGAGAACATTTACAATTTTCTTTCAATATGACAGGATTAGTTGCTGTTGAAGGCTCTCCTCCAATAAGATCGCGCTGCTCTCTGATTTGGTGGCTTTGCTGAATAGAAATTACTGGTTCTTGTTATCTCTCAACACACTCTCCCCTCTTCCTCATCAGGCACTCCCCTCTTTCTCATCAGAAGTCTTTATCTACAATTTGCACATCAGAACCACTTTTTTTTTC
>VZTD01003908.1:967066-1104668 GCA_013397725.1 Rhagologus leucostigma
ACCAGCAAAACCCCTTTTTTTTTCCCTTTTTTTTTTTTTCAATTCCCTCTTCCCCATCTTTCTCTGCAATACTCTCCTCTTTATGTCTGGTTATTTTTTCTTTTTTTTTTTTTTCCTTTTTTTTGCAATTCTGTGATAACTGTAAATCTAAAACAATGCATGGGAGGAGAAAGAGAAAGAGATCTTGCTTTTAGATTATTGCAGTCATTGGAGGCTCCACACTTTGTGGAAAAATGTTGTTACACTAAATCCAGTTCAGTTTTTTAAACTGATTATTGTTCTGAAATTTTCTTGGAAAGAGGCTTCCTCAGCACAATGACAAATAAATTAGGGAAAACAGATGCATTTTGAGAATAAGGGTTAGTTCTTACAGGGTGTAAAGCACTCCTCTAACTAATAGTCACTAGGCTAAGAAGTATTTACTTTGCTTAAGGAAACTCGCCAGTTTTATGGATGTAATCTAGATATAAAAATCTTTAGGTTTTCTTTGTTTTTATTCACCCCTCTCCTGGACCAGAACCGATTTGTGGTCTGAAGGTGGCTTTTCCCTTTGGGATAGGGGCTGTTAGAGTGAAAAGCAGGAGAGTGGAACCCATCTCATCTACTGTCCAAAGAATAGTAGGGAGGAAGTGGTAAGTGCGGAAAAGAGAAGTGGACTTTATGAAGGCAATCCTGGCTTTTGGCTACTGCCTCCCCTGCCCCATCTCTTGTTTTGAAGTGCCAAAGGAGCCACAGCCCAACCACTCCCCTCCTCTCCGCTCCAAAACCCCCTTTGCTTTGGAGAAAGTATTTCTTGGCCTGAGATTGCTCCAGGAAGTGGAGCTGGAGCTGTCTACACGACTCACACACATATAGCTGTTGCTCCTGGAAGGGTCTTAGGGGTGGATTTACACCAAAGAGGGTGATGTGCCTTTGGGGTAGGACTACTGCCTGGAAAGGTTCAAGGCCAGGCTGGATGGGGCTTTGAGCAACCTGGTCTAGTGGAAGATGTCCCTGCCCACGGCAGTGGGTTGGGAACTAAAAATTATCTTCCTTACTACCAGGTAATTTGGAGATGGGAAGCTCTGAATTTTGGAGGTGCTTGTACTTCAGTGTTATACAAGGCTGTGTTTCTCTACCTGAAAGCACTTTCACACGATTTAAGGGCTGAATTACTTGTAGCTCTTCGGGAACATGAAGGCAGCTGGGACCTGACTTCTGCCCCTTGGTTTCTCAGCCTTCACAGAAAATTTTGCCTGGACTTCACAGCAGAGTTAGAAGACAGCGATGCAGGCACCTCAGATGATATTTAGTATTAGGAGGTTGGAATGATGGTAATGAGCATGCTGCAGCCCCGTGGGGCTGCTCTATCTCATGTGCCAGGGCAGGGGACAGCTGCCTCCACAGTCTAGGTGCCCCTTCTTTTGCCAGACAGAGCCTCAGCCCCGGCCACCCCCTGCACCTCCCACGGGTTGTCTCTCAGACCTTGGCACTTAACACGCTTTAACATTCACTAATCAGGATGATCAGCAGCCTCAAAAGTGACGCCTGCTTCTTCTTCCCCTTATTATTATCATTATTGTTATTTTTTCCCTCCCAGCGAGTGTTTGA
The DNA here is from genome assembly GCA_013397725.1 of Rhagologus leucostigma. Taxonomy (NCBI): domain Eukaryota; kingdom Metazoa; phylum Chordata; class Aves; order Passeriformes; genus Rhagologus; species Rhagologus leucostigma. The sequence goes on from VZTD01003908.1 coordinate 968,657, forward strand.
TTGTGCACGTTGATTTCTGGAGATTTAATTAGAGTTCAGTCACTGCGAGCACGAGTCAGCCCTTCCCGCAGTGGGGAGCAGGGAGTGGGTGGCGTCCCTGCCCTGGGATGACCCCGGCAGTACACGACAGTCTTGGGGACTCCCCAGCCTCCCCTCCCTCCATTGCAGAAGAAGGACAGAGGTCTGAGGCCGGGGATCGCTTGCAGCAGCACGGCTGGAGTGAAGGCAGGAGGGAGCTCTGAGCTGGCTCTACCCAGCTGCAGGGGGCTCCCCAGTGCCACGCTGCTCAGCGCCGTGTGGTCGTCACGGACCGCTGGAGGGACATCCTCCGCGGTGCCAACCTCGGCCAAGCGGAGAGCATCTCCCTTCCTCGCAAGCATCCCCCACCACCGTGATCTCCCATGGAAATAAAAGCCCGGTCCTGAAAACCCCTGGCGTGTGACCCTCACCTCCTCCGTGCCTTGTCTGCAGCCTGCCTGGGGAGTGCGGAGGTTTCCCCCACCGACGCGCGTGTGAGCAGCGCTGCCCTCCTGACCCCGCCGAGCCCGGCTCTTAATCAATCTCAGCAGATACATCTTGATGGCACCCGGTGACTCCGTGGTAATCGGCACCTTTTAAGTTTGACAGAACATCCGTCATTACCGGCTCTCCTCTTTATAGCTCTATATGCTAGACACATCTCCTGAGGGAAAAATTGCCGCTCCTGAGCTTAAAACGTTTAAAACACATTGCCCCCACCTCCCGCCGCCACAAACCCCCCTCGTCCCCGGCTCGTACAAGAAGAGGGAGGGCGAGGGAGCCGAGTCATGTACAGTGCTCTAAACCTCTGTAGAGTTAAATTCTTCGTAGAACCACAGAACAAAGCACTCAGCCCTTCCCTGCAATAAAAAAAGGAAAAGCTCATGAGGAAGCGAGTATTTGCTCATGCTGAACTTCCCTCCCGCAGAGGGACCGGGAGTCACTGCCGGGAAGCACAGGCAAAGATGGCAACTTTCAGTGAGGCTATTTCCAAAGTAACTGCATCCCTATCCTGTGATGCCGAGTGATCTCTAGTGAGACTTTGCTGGGGGCTCTCCCAGGTTTTGGCTACTTGTCTCCCAAATGGCTCTGTCCTCTGGCATGGAGCTGCTTCGTTGGGGTTTGGTCCGGCAGGATGAGTGCCCTGTCCCCAGGGATTTCTAGCTTGGGTGTAGAGGGAGGAGGGGTGTCCCGGGGAGCCACTTCCAAGGGGAGATTTTCTATATTACAAGGGGTGAACTCCCTCTCCAATTCAGCTCTCATCTGCACCTGGGGGTCACAGAGATATCTGCAGAAACTCAAGATTCCCTCAAGGGTGAGGGAGGCTACCAAGGGGGTAGGCACTAAGTGCCCTGGGTGGGTGGTCCCTGTACTCCCACGGCTCCTATTTCCCCCTTCTCAGCATCCCTCCATGCCTGTTTCATCCCGTTGCCACAGGGTTGGTGTTAGAAGGGAAGTGAGAAAAGGGCAGACTGTGACTTCCCTCTTGCTCCCAGAGGCTCTCATGTCCACCTAGAGCCAGGCCAGATGACAGCTTCCCTCCTGTTAGCCTCTTTCTATCCCCGGATGGACAAGGATGGACCAGGACAGTAGTCCAGCTCCAGTCACTTGCTGTTTCCCACTTGCTAAGTTTCCTAGGAGGAGGAAAGCAGGGAGGATGCACCCATAAGGTGCAGATGCCCGGTGGATGGGGATCTGATTGCTCATCTCCCTCCCAGTATGTTCTCCATGGCTTGGGTGACTGGCTTCCCAGCCAGCAGACGGCTTTCTTGGGGGACTGAGAGAGCAAGCCCAGGGAACAGCCAGCTCTGCTAACCAAAGTGCTTGATTTTCCTTCGCAAGTGTGGTCCTCTCCCTGGTGCCTGCTGGAGGTGGACATGTCACCTCCCAGGGGAAAGAAGTGGGTCTGAGAGCCACGTTTATTGAGAGCACCTCTTCCCTGTGAGGTTTTGCCAGGAGTTTTAGGCAAAGAGGACTGGGAAGAGCAGGACAAAGCCCTAACTTCCCTGTGGAAGAAGATACCAGGCAAACAGGTTCTTAGTGCAAACAGTAAAAGGCCGTTAAGCTTCCACATTCATTTTTCCCCAGCCTTGCAATGGATAGCTGAGTTTAATGCATGAGAGAGGCAGGTGCCTGAGAGATGATGGGAAAATGCTGGTGAGAGTGGGACAATAGAACTGCAAATCATCCTGACAGTGTGGAACACAGAGAGCAAGAAGAAAGAAAGGAACAAATCCAAACTGAGACAAAGGCAAGCCAGAGTCCGTGCAAATAAATTCCTGATAGTCACATATATGAGGAAATTAAATGAGTTAAATAAACTGATGGTCGAACCTTTAACAGAAAATGATGTGTAATCCCTCAGCTATGTCCAGGGCAGTGCGTTTCCAGGAGTGTTATAAACCACAGTTAGATCTGCCAGGGTACGCAGTGAAACATGGACATGTGGTAGCTTGGATCTCGCTAGTGCCAGGGAACTAAGAACATCTTGGTTTCTTCTTCTCAGTTCAAGCCTTAAAGTCCTCCAGAACAGCTGGCAGGGAGGGGTGTTGCTTTCACCCACCAGCTACATTAAACTCCCTTGTTAATACAAAATCATCAAGCTTTTCTTTTCCCTTTCCCCTGAATGATGATGCTCTTTTTTGTGTCCCCTTTGAGTCTCAAAGCCCAACTTACTGGGAATTATTCAAATCAGATGAAAATGGATGCAGTGGAAATTCCCAGCAGGCTTAGATGGGGCTCAGGGTCTAATTCTAAGAGCCAAACTGATCCTCTCTCTTGTGAAGCAGCTAGGTGGCGAACTGGAAAATCAAATCTACTGTTTTATTAAGGATAAGCACAGTATGTAGAGAGCATTCTGCTAGGCACAGCAAAACTGATGGAGCACTTTTTAATATAAGCATGCATGTAGTTATCATCCTAGCAGTAAACCCCTATCAACTGCAGATCTTCACTGCATTTTTTTTTGTTTGTTTGCTTTTTGTTGTTCTGGGTTTTTTTGGGGTTTTTTTTGGGTTTGTTTTTTTGTTTTGTTGGTTTTTGGTTTTTATGTTTTTCGTTCGTTTGTTTGATTTTTTTTGTTTGGGTTTTTTTTGTTTGTTTTTGGGATGTTTTGTGTAGGAATAATTATTCCTTGCAAATGTTGCAGTGTCCCAGGTGGGCAGATCTGAAAAGACTTGCAGAACAATCTGCAAAATATATCTGCTGAGAATGAGTGTTAACTTTGTCCAGATTTGGGAAGACAGTGACTGATAATCATGGTGTAGCATACGTTCAACGTTGTCAGACATACTTCAGACAGAAGAGTGTTTTTCAGGAAAAAGAAAACAAGAAAGAAGTATGACGCCTCAATTTATGTGATATAGGAATTAAAAACATTAGCGAGAGGACAAGCAGGGATATGGTTTTGTTTATAGCATGGTATGTTTTATAGCTGTGACACAAAGCTGTTAAAAGGCAGAGTTAAATAAAATTCTATCTAAATTGTGTACGTGTGTGTGGAGTGGGTTATCTGCCTCATAAAAGCTTTACTTGACGTTGGCCGTAAAAAACCAGATCCTCCTTCACCTGAATCTCAGGGGTTCATATCCTGAAGTGTCTCTAATGGGGAGAAAATGGGAAAACCGAGAAATGGACGGAGCCGCCGGGGGAGTTCGAAGCCTCCGCCTGCAGCACCCTGGAGAGCGGCCTGTCCGCCGCCGGCGGTCCCTGTTTCCCTATGTCCGTGTGTCCCTGTGCTCGTGTGTCTGTGCACACACACAGGCATACGCACAGACACACACCCCTTTGCACATACGCCCCTTGCTCGTATTTGTGCTTGCAGCTGTTCGGGCAAACGCAAGCCAGTAATCAGCTGCACGTCTGGTGGGGTGTTCCTTGAGGTCACATCTCTCATTTTGAATCTCGCATTACTTGGAAGACGACTCCCTGCAGGAAGCTGGAGAAGGGTGTCTCTGTGCCTTGCATGCACCCACGAGCTGGAGTCAGTGGTAGAAATGAGGAAGAGTTCATGGTGCCTTTGAGAGTGTCAAAGAATCCCAGAATCCCAGAATCCCAGAATCCCAGAATCCCAGAATGGGGAGGGTTGGAAGGGACAACCAGAGGATATCTAGTCCGACCTCCCAGTGTCCCCTCGAGCATGTTACTCAGGACTATGTTCAGATGGTTTCCGAATATTTCAAGAGAAGAAGTTCAAACACACAGAAGAACACAGTAAGCTGAAGCTCAGCACTAGGAATAGCTCCTTTCAGTAAGGGCTTAAGTAAATAGCTGTGCTATTGCAAAAGAGGAACTTTTCTGCAGAGAGCCTCAGTCACTGGAAACGTGCCCACTTGACTCCTGTTGTACACAAGGATGGTCTGTGGACACAGGAAAGCGGGTGTCAGGCAGGCCATGCACTTCTTTTAATTTTAATTAGCTGGGAAAAGACCAAGAGGTATTTCAAACACAATTTTTTCTCAGAGCAGGCAGACTGTTGGCAGCTTTATGTGCACTCCAGTGATTCCAAAGGTGCACTGAGGACTGTTTGTTTGATGAAGAGATTTAAAGAGGGTCACAGTTCAGGGGGAAATATTTCCCCCCAAATATTACTTTACAAACAGTCTGAATAGTTCATCCTCACTGGGCATGAAGTCAAGGGTTCTGTCTGTTCTTTAAGCACTCAAGCCCATATACGAAGCTCTCCTGCAGTGTAACTCTGTAGATACTTCCCCTTTGAACTTTTGATTCTGCCACAGGGTTTGTACAAAATCTAATACTGGTACTGCTCACCCAAGCACACACAAGAAATGAATAGTTATCTGAAGCCCATCTGAAGCGCATAAATCCAGAAACAGAATTCTTAAAATAGGAGATCCTGAAAACTTTTTTAGTAAGCTGCTTCAGCAAGCAGCTGAGATCTATCCTAAAAAAAAAATACAAAGAGGAAAATTAATTCAGTTTCTTTGGTGAGAGGGTTTTGAAAACTATACCTTCTATCTTCCCTGTGATCATTTTTCTACGAGATACCTGTTTTCTCCTCCTGAAAATGCTGTATTTTGTGCCTTTTGTCACTTACTCGAGCAGCGATGCTTGCAGAAGAACATTGCCTGGTTAAATGGCATGACTTCATTTTGGTCACACATAAAAGCAGCTGGGATGAGAATTCAAGCAATAATAGCAAAACCAGCAGCCATTTCATTTAAAAACAAGCATTAACAACAACTTTCCATGAACAGTGCTGGATAGCACCTTCTCCTTAGTGTCCAGTGAGTTGCTGATTTGAATCAGAGTAAGAGGAGCTCTATTTGTCATGTGTTCTGAGGCAGATATCACTCCTCATGCTCAGGAATAATATGACACTATTTTAGCCTTTTCCTTTCTCCCACTGGTAGTGTCAGGAGATACACACTCACCAAGGGTTTGCACCACGCAGTGCCAGGAGTCCTGAGATGCCAGAGGTGTTTCTGCAATTAGACACAGTATTTTCTAAGTATCTCTTCTATGGATCAGGGCTTACAGGCTCAGATGAAGCTCCACGTTGTTGTGCCTGCTCTGTTTTCAGCACCTGAACCGTGACACTCCAGTGTCCTCTGTAGATATGGCCTTAAAAATACATCTTTCATTTGTTTACCTTACTCTTTAAAAGGGAGTTTCATGTTCATTTTTTTTCTACATTTTTCACTTCTTCTCCTTCACAGCTTAAATTTCTCTTGAAGTTTTTTATCTTTGTCTCAGGCTCACAGCATGAGGAAAGGAAAGAACTTCCAATCCACAGATTGGCAAATTTAGCAGCCTTTCTCCAGCAATGGCCAGATTCAGGTATTTCTGTAGAAAGAGCCAAGTAGTTTATCCCTTAGACATGAGATGATCTGCTTCATCCTAGAAGGCTCCTCCTAATCACAGAGAATTATGGTTGCATAAATTCTCCTGCATGTTTTTTGTTGTGTCTTCTCCTGTTCGTCTTGGCATCAAATACTGTAACTTATGATATTGCTGGTATGTCTAGAAAAACCCGGTTCTTTTCAGGCCCAAGATCATACTCGGTTTTGAGAACTACAGTATAAGTACATTTCCTACACTCCAAAGTCTGTGAAAAAAAGTGTTTTCGTATATGAGTTTTGAAGTTGATACCTATTACCTCAACTGATGGCCCCACAATGTTTTGGTTTTTTGTCTGAAGTGGTGAAACCAGTGATTTCCCATCTTGTAAAAGCAAATTCCCAGATTGGAATTGTTCATTGTATCTTTACTTTTTCTATATTTTTTCTTATGTCCCTACTTTCTAAGGGTAAGGATTCTAGTGTTTTTTCTCCACCCTCTGTTCAGCCAATTGTCTCTGTTTTTTCTTTCTTCACGGCAATTATTTTTCCCTCTTTCTGGTCCCCTTTTACAGCATCTTTCTTGAGACACGTTCATTTTATTGCAGACACTATTCTGGATGAAACCACACCACTTAGACAGATGGTCTGTACAATGTCTGTATAATGTTCTAATATGATTGCCTAATACTATTTCATAAATCAGCATAAACCTTGTTGCTTAACATCCTTCTGCCTTATTTAGTTAGCTAAGCTCTAAACACATCTTTGCTAATCTGTTTTGATTTATACCTGTGTCACTGATGTGTTTAACTGAAAATCTTCGGCAAAATACAACAGCACATATTTTTTTTTCTTCTTCATCATCTTCTGCTTTGTATTTTTCAACACTGAGCTTCGTTAACTGTGCTGTTGTTCAGCCACAAAATTTGTTAAATGCATTCAACTTTCTTCACTTTTTGTGCTTCCAGTCCAGCACAAAACCCATTCTCAATTCATTGCACTCTTCTGAACTGCTTTTGGAGTCCCTTTGTCAGAAACAATTTGCAGACTTGTTTATTACTAACGGTCGAGTGCTAAATTCCCATTCTTACTTCCTTTATTACATCATTCCTATCTTATCTGCTTATTCTTTGAAAGAGAATAAAACTCCACTGAATGGAGTTGCTTAGACTTCCCCTCCTTTCTACTTGTAGCAGTTTCACTGAAGTTGTAATACTTAGTTCAGCTGTGTACCTACAGCTTCTCAACCTTCAGTTTGCAAATCCAGATAAGATAACAGTTACTGTCATATATCCCATAACTCAGTTTTTTACTCTTAAATACTTTTTTTTCTTGTGCAGCTTTAAATTGTAGCCAGTATTGTCTTTCCATAAAAGTTAAAAATCCTACCATGTTTTTTATCTCTTCATCTTCGTTATCGGCACAGAAAGAACTTCACTGTATTCCTAAGCATCCTGGAGAATTTATTTGTGTATTTTGCTGAAAACTACTCCCACCTAGAAAGGGTGAAATGTGCCTATGAAGTATGACAGTAAGAAGCCATTCTTTGCCTCTTTCTATGATTTTAGGTTATTTCTTGTCAATAGGATATATTTAATTGTGGCAATATTAATGAAAAGAATAACAAAATTTTCTGATCCAGTTTGACTCAACAAACATAACATTTATAGACCCTCTGTCAGTATTTCCATATTGTACATCTTAAAATTTTCTGCTTTCAATTTCCCATGCATTACGTTTTCAGTTAAATTACTTTACTTTGTAAGAAACAGACTCTCTTGAGGGGAGACATGACAACAGTTTTGTAGCTCAAGCTGGTATTAAATCAAGTATAAGCACCTTTCTAATAAGCTTCTAAATTAGAAGGAGAAAGCTCTCAGATGAAGTTCTACATTGCTGCAGTGATTATTAAGAGCAATGAATCGTGTGGGGTCAAGCTCAGCCAGCAAACTAAATTAGTTTTGGAGCACTTTTAGAATGTGTCTTGCGGTCACACTTTGAAAGCTGTTTGGTGATCCAGCAAGACTGTAGATCACAGCACGCGTCAATCTTACCCAGGAACAGAGATTTGTATCCATTGCTGTCTGATTCATTTGTGAATCCTTAGAATGAGAAATAGCTAAAAATCCCCTTCCTTTCATATGTTTTTTCACATTCCAAGTTAACAGCATGGACTTCTGCTAGGTCAAGCACTGTTTAATCAAACAATATTTTCATCAAACCATCTTTTCTACCAAAACTACCAAATTATTTTAACTTTTACTCTTCCTCACTGTACCACACATTTCAACAACTGAATAGCATTTATTAAGACAAGTTCCTTCTTGCATCACTTGTCTCTACAACAGATGATGCAGTGAAACTTTGTATATGTCTTCTAAGAAGAAAGTATTTTCTTCTAGAGTAAATAGATGGACCCTTTTTGACATTCATGACAAACATGGGGAGTAAAGCTAGTTGCATTCTATTATGAGCCACTTGGAATATTAGCATGTCAACGTTTTTTAGAACCTTTAGAAGAAGTCACTCTCTGGTGCAAAATTAATAAGCTACTGAGACTGTTAATATTCTGTTCCTGATTTGTCTCTTCAAGGGAAGATACAGCTGACTACCCGAACTGTCAAACCCAGTGTAGTATATTTTGAAAGATTATAGCTAGCATTAAAACGGAATTTGTGCACAGAAGCTGGCCCAAGTAAAAAGGCTACTTCTGTAAACCATTAGAGAGATTTTTCTTGCCCATTTCTATATGCAAGATAAACCTAGATATTGATATCTGTTGTAAAATGGTGTCATCAGAATTATTATTCTGATAGTTCATGAAAATAGTTAATGAGAATGCCAGAGTGCTCAGCGTTCAGCACAAAAGTGTTGGTTTAAAAGACCTGAATGTGGGTGTTATGTTCTCACCCGGACCTCAGGGAGTAAAGAATAAGCTCAGGAGTCAGAGTTATTACTTTGATACTCACTTAAGTGACAGTTTTCAAAACAGTTCCTTCAAGTACAGGTTTTACAGCACTTGTGCTCCAAACACAAGGCTGTTCAGCCAGAACTGCTGCATGTATACTGTGTGTGTGGCTGAGAGCAGCTGCTACTGAGAACCAGGGCTTCGCTTTGTCAAGTTAGTTGTTTAAAACCTGAAGACCTTAGTAAAAATATAGGGCACAGTCTGTCTTGGCTTCCTTTTCTAATGTGAGATTTCACTACAGTGATTACCCCCTCAAAGGAGTGTTGTGAAGCATTACTAGCTGAAGTGTTTCACGTGTGGAAAGGTACAAGCGGCAAAGATGCTACAGCACGAATGATTAAAAGAGGAGCAGAGAGGCACGTATCTATTTCGTGTAATAGGCGGGTTATTAGTTCTTCCTACTCTGGTCTCTGATTCGACAAAGTTAAAATTTACATGCCTAAATACTCATAAAATAACATTAGAATCATGTTCACAATCCATATTACATCTCTGTACAGCTGTTTCATTGATTTAGGATCTATTCACTGTACCAGTAAGCAGAAATAGATCGTGTTGTTTATACTGTTCTTTAAAACGAAAGAAAAATGCATCAGAAAATGTCTTTTTTTTTAATCTGTTAGCTACGGTAGTTTGGGATTTTTTTTTATTTCTTTATTTCAGTACATTTTACAGAATTCATGTTGTTATCTAATGGTTCTTTCTGTCAGAGATTTCCACCTCTGATCTAAACCCAGCCTGATTTTATAGAAAGAAAATGGCAATACCAGAAAAGACTTCCTTGTATCAACCCCAGGTTTTTTGTACAAGTTGTTACCTGAGCTGAGCCCAAACAAAACACGGTGGAGAACAAGGACCAAAATGTGTTCAATTCCAGGCAATAATAATATACAGGGAAACAGAAAGAGAACAAAAACTCTCTTTCATCATCCCAAGCCGTCTGCTGGGTCTCTGAAGGATAAGCAACGAGATCTAGCCCTGCAAAGTGAACTAGTTTGTACAACATTAACTTGCAGACTGCAGAGCTTGGACTGAGGCCTTTGAGTCTTCCTCTACAGGTTTAAGGCTTTGGATTCATAAAAGATAGTTCAGTCAGCAGGCAAGTGCAGCAATTGACCAATAAGAGTCCAGGCAAAGAATGACTTTCTGTGCTTAATCTTTCTGGCTCTTTATATACCACTAGATTAAGTTTCATCCTCTGTGTGCATCTGCGGGCAAAGAGATTTGGGACTTCTTGCTGACCGGTTTCTGCCCATATCATCATCATCATCATCATCATCATCATCACCATCATTGTGTATTATTATATTTTATAATAATTTATAATAATTTATTATAATTTTATTATAATTTATATTTATATTATATTATATTTATTATTTTTATTATTATGTAAAGCCAGTTGTTTGGCTTTGTCTGTGATAAAGTTGGTTTTCCTTATAGTAGCTTGTATAGTGCTGTGTTCTGGATTTGTGATGGCAGCAGCATTGATAACACACGGATGTTTTAGTTATTGCTGAGCAGTGCTGACACAGCCTCCAGGCCTTTTCTACTTTTTATTCTGCCCTGCCAGTGAGGGGGCTAGGGGTGGGCAAGAATTTGGGAGAGGACACAGCCTGGACAGTTGACCCCAGCTGACCAAAGGAATATTCCATACGATGTGGTGTTGTGCTCAGTAATAAATACAGGCGCAGAGGAAGTTTGCCAGGATCTACATTGCTTGGGGGCAGACTGAGCATCTGTTGGCTACTGGTGAGAAATTGGATTTTTTTGCACCACTTGCTTATATTGNCTGTTAGCTACGGTAGTTTGGGATTTTTTTTTATTTCTTTATTTCAGTACATTTTACAGAATTCATGTTGTTATCTAATGGTTCTTTCTGTCAGAGATTTCCACCTCTGATCTAAACCCAGCCTGATTTTATAGAAAGAAAATGGCAATACCAGAAAAGACTTCCTTGTATCAACCCCAGGTTTTTTGTACAAGTTGTTACCTGAGCTGAGCCCAAACAAAACACGGTGGAGAACAAGGACCAAAATGTGTTCAATTCCAGGCAATAATAATATACAGGGAAACAGAAAGAGAACAAAAACTCTCTTTCATCATCCCAAGCCGTCTGCTGGGTCTCTGAAGGATAAGCAACGAGATCTAGCCCTGCAAAGTGAACTAGTTTGTACAACATTAACTTGCAGACTGCAGAGCTTGGACTGAGGCCTTTGAGTCTTCCTCTACAGGTTTAAGGCTTTGGATTCATAAAAGATAGTTCAGTCAGCAGGCAAGTGCAGCAATTGACCAATAAGAGTCCAGGCAAAGAATGACTTTCTGTGCTCAATCTTTCTGGCTCTTTATATACCACTAGATTAAGTTTCATCCTCTGTGTGCATCTGCGGGCAAAGAGATTTGGGACTTCTTGCTGACCGGTTTCTGCCCATATCATCATCATCATCATCATCATCATCATCACCATCATTGTGTATTATTATATTTTATAATAATTTATAATAATTTATTATAATTTTATTATAATTTATATTTATATTATATTATATTTATTATTTTTATTATTATGTAAAGCCAGTTGTTTGGCTTTGTCTGTGATAAAGTTGGTTTTCCTTATAGTAGCTTGTATAGTGCTGTGTTCTGGATTTGTGATGGCAGCAGCATTGATAACACACGGATGTTTTAGTTATTGCTGAGCAGTGCTGACACAGCCTCCAGGCCTTTTCTACTTTTTATTCTGCCCTGCCAGTGAGGGGGCTAGGGGTGGGCAAGAATTTGGGAGAGGACACAGCCTGGACAGTTGACCCCAGCTGACCAAAGGAATATTCCATACGATGTGGTGTTGTGCTCAGTAATAAATACAGGCGCAGAGGAAGTTTGCCAGGATCTACATTGCTTGGGGGCAGACTGAGCATCTGTTGGCTACTGGTGAGAAATTGGATTTTTTTGCACCACTTGCTTATATTGTTATGTCTTGGCTTTTGGGTTGGTTGGTTGGTTTTCTTTTTTTTGGTTCTGTTTCTTTGGTTTTGGTTGATGGGAAGAGTGAGATAGTGGCTCTGTGGTGCTAAACTGATGGCCAGGATTAAACCACAACTCTGGCCAGCCATAGTTTTCACAATGCGATGCAGAAACCCCAAGCTCTAGATGTCTGCTGATGCACTTTAGACCCCTGGGCTCAGATTGTTCAGGCTTTGGGTAGGATGTCTGAATAGTTTTTTTCTTTTTCATTATAATGGACAATGAGAGGAAATTTGCTGCATTTACAAATTCCTATTTTTTTTCCTTTTTTTAAAAAAATAGAGCTTCCTTTCTAATATTTAAACTCTGGCAAAACTAAGTTTATTATTAGACATGGTGCTTGTCCAGGATTTCTGATTAACAAAATAACATGGACTACAGGTTGTCTTTTCCTTTGAGAACATTTTTTAGTGTAAATACAATGCATGCCACTTGAAGATGCCCTAACTGCGTGCGGCAGCTCGTGGGATGATGCCTACATAGTCTCAGGTAGATGAATTCACACAGGACTAAGGAAGTTGTGTGTGCGCTTACTGTGGAAATTATAACAGGCTGGAGAAGACCAATTTCATTTTGTGATACCCATCAATGTTTCACAATTTGTCGTTGTTCTTTCCTGTGAAGATGAGAACACTGAAAAAAGTTTTTTATTCTGAGAGAACTGTCTGAACATCAACTTTTGATTCTAGGAAGTCAGCCTTAGAGGAGGAGGGCAGGGGAAAGGTTTTTCTCCGTAACCAATAGAGACCAGAGAGATTTCCGTTGCCAAAACTATCTGCCTTAAAACCACCAACAAATAAAATTTCAAAAAATGCTTCAATAAAACAGAAAAAATATATTCTTCCTACAACATTTCCATTAGATCTAAATGGTAGACTCTGGCAATTAAAAGTAAGAAGATTGAAAATAAGGGTTGAAGAACTGAAGAGCTTTAATAATTCCTGTCATCATCTATGCTCAGACAGATATATAAAAAAGAATTAGCTGTATTAGTACTTCAGAGTTTGACATGTAAGAAAGTATATCTCAGAGCTAGCACTCCAATTCTGCCTCAGACAATAAATTGAGATGCTGTTCCCAGATGTGACTTTTGTAATGAAGTATGATCTGCTTAGCCACATCATCCCTGTGGAAGACAAATATTTGTCTTCACTAAATCATACAAATACTGCCCATTGCATGTTCTCTTGAATGGTGTAATTAGACTTACTACCACAAAATGAAAATCTATATCTTTATTCATGACTCCTAGGATATAGGAAATTAATGCCGCAAACACAGACACACACACAAAAGAGAAGGAAAAAATGCAACAGGAAGCTAAAGAACAGTTTCTATTTTGATATAATTTGTTTCCAAAAGAAAATACCCACTACCCAAACTAAATGTGCAGTTGCCCTCTTTATTTTACAGTGATCAGCTAATTGGCATCTTTTGAGTTAGTTTGGTTCCGACATCACAGAACAGGTTCAGCTCGTCTTAAATGTGCGGTGAGCAAGGATGCGGGATGCCCTCAACATCAGAAGGATGTGGACCTGTTGGAGTCCAGAGGAGATCCATGAAGATGCTCAGAAGGCTGGAGCACCTCTGCTATGCCGACAGGCTGAGGGAGTTGGCATTGTTCAACCTGGAGAAGAGAAGGTTCCAGGGAGTCCTTAGAGCACCTTCCAGTGCCTAAACGGCTACAGGAGAGCTGGAGAGGGACATTTTATGAGGTCACAAAGTAATAGGACAGGGAGTGATGGCTTCAAAGTGAAAGAGGTAGGTTTAGATTAGATATCAGAAAAAAACTTCCCTGTGAGCATTGTGAGACTCTGGCATAGGTTTCCCAGAGAAGCTGCAGATGCTTCATCTCTGTAAATGTTCCAGGCCAGGCTGGATGGGGCTTTAAGCAACTTGATCTAGTGGAAGGCGTCCCTACCCATGGCAGGGGAATTCCAGATCCCTTCCAACCCAAGCCTTTCTGTGATTCTGTGGTTCTGTATGACTCCTACAGACATGACGCACAAAAAGTGATTATTCTGGGATTAACCCACGGTATAGGGCAACAAACACTTGTAGTGATTAAGCAGTCTGTTCTTTCCTGTATTTAGGGGGCAGAGGCAGAACTTGCCACTGCTTTCCAACAGAGACAACCAATTTGAGGACATGTCAAACCTACCCAGTCTGTTCTTCCTGTTGCATAATTACTGTTTACCTCACTGAGTTACATCCTCGTTAATAGGCAGTCCCATTACAATGGCTCCCTCTCATCTACAGTGAAAGCAGCAAGAAACAATTACCCGTTGTTTTTGTCAGGATCAGCCCAGCTCTGAGACAGCAGCGGCAGAGCTATTGTTATGTTCTCTACCAGATCTATTTATACGCAGGCATACGGAACATTTCCCTGCACTGATACTTTTCTGCTCAAGTGTTATGGTTTGCTTTTTAGGTTATTAATAACAACAACAAGAGAATAATAACAACAATAGCAATAAAAATAATTTTACCCCTGCCAACATCTGCACTTTCAGTAAATTTCAGCTGCATCCTTTTCTCCCCAGTTTCCTTGTTACTTTCTTCCATATACTGACAGGTGCCTCATGTCTAGACTGTAAGATCCTGGAGCTAAAGTTTTCAAATTTTTGTGTTTTACATACCCTGAAAAAAAATCCTAATGGAGCTGCAAATATAAGACTAGTGAGATTTATTTTTGTTAGCTATATTTCCTGCCTTCCCTAGAAGTAGCCAAAGTACCTCCAGAGGGTTGTAGACAAACCACTGGAAAACAGAGACATAAAAGATGAATTTCCTATGCCTTGAGGTCAGAGTCAAGCAAAATTTCAGGTGTTCTCTGCAGACTTTGGGGTTTGAGAAAGCTCCTCTGCAGCATGGATGTAGGGTTGTGGTATCTTGTGGGAGAGAGTTGATGCAGTCTGACACGCAACAAAAAGAGAGAGAAACAGTATTTTTAGACTAAGGACTATAACAGGTCTTTTTTAATCTGGCAGGAGTAGATCTCAGTGTCTCAGGGTAGACAACATACAATAATAACATATGGAATTCTTCTTTATTTGAAGAGCACAGGGTACCTTTGGGATTCAGCTCTTTTAGCAAAAGTATATTGTCTCTCATTACTATTTGTTCAGAAAATGCAGTGGAAGTTGCACAAATACGTGTATGGTGTTTTAAATGGTTTTAAGAACAGCACTGGTTGATCAATGCAGCATATAATAATTTTTCCATTTATATATTTCAAATTTACATTACTCAATAGACTATCAGTGACAATAGTAGCTGAGAAATAATTCAATGATTATGCCACCCTCAGAAAATGGCTTTTTGCCATGGTGGAACAGATTTATGGAAAAGGCAGTGTTTATTGTTCCTATTTCAGCATATGTCTGAATATAAAAACTATCACATTTGTTTTTCCGAGAGAGTCAGACTTTAAGATTTAATATGCCTGCAACTCAGTAAAAATTAAAAATTAGATTTTTGGACAGACTCAATTTTTGTTTATACCTGTAATAAAATTTAGATACATAATTTCAGGCTTTTTTAATAATGGCTTTGGAGAGGAAAATGTATGCATTAAGGGATCCTTGGATGAAATCCTTGTGAGATCTCTGTATATGAACATACATATTTATGTTTAGTTGTCTGTATGAGAAAGAATAGATTCTTTTTAGTTGTAATAGTAAATGAATTTTATAGCCTAAGGTTTTCTATAGTTTTTCTAGTTTTGAAGTGCTCCTGACTCTTTGGTAGACATTTCTGAGGCTGGACCTTGTCTGAAGTTCCCTTGCTAATTTCATAAGAAATAAAAAAATGACCATGGGAAAACAGTGCAGACAGTTTGAACCTCCTTAAGGTGAAAAAAAGAAGCAGTGAAGATGCAATTACTGGACTGTTGTTGTAGCTGTAGTGGGACACACACACACACTCTGACTCATTTAAACCAGTTGCTCTCTGTTGTCTGTAACTGTCACTAGATGCGCTAGATCCTTCCAGATTTATTTTCTTTGAGTTATATTCAAATATGCTAAAAACCTACTGCTTTACACTTCAGTTACTGTAACCACTTGGGTGAGTGAAGGAGAGAGATTAAAATCTCTTCCTAACAACATTGCTGCTTCACCTGCCAGCAGAGTCCTCCCTACTGATGCTATTAGTCAGCTCAGAAAACCCAGAAGGACCCCATCTTTATCTGGTGGAACAACTTGACTCATTGGGATAGTTATGGATTTGGATTGCTTTAGATTACCTATTGCTTATCTCTCATTGACTGCACAGAAATAAGAGAAGTAAAGAAGAAAAGGACGAAATAATATTCTATAGAACACTCATTCTAGAGTGTCTAGACTAAGAGTGCTCAATTGTATCTAATAAGCACTAACCCTTTTCTTGCTTCTAGCTAAAAACCAAAGGTTATAGTCTCCAAGACAAATACCAGCACCAAGCATTGGGTTACGGAAGAAGAAAGGGGTTTCCACATCTCAGGTGTTCTCTTTGCTTTCATTTCTCTTCACCTGCTAAAGCTGAGAGTGTGCAATTAAACAGAGCAGCTTGATCTACTGCCTTCTTCCCCTGTTTTAGCAGGCGCTTTAAAAGTGCTGAATTATGAATAGTGATTTCTGAGCTCCAGAGACCAGCCCTGGTCCTTTAATCGGCTACAAGTTCTAGAGGACTGCAGCTCCCATCTGCATCTCCTGGGTGGATGAACTGCCACTGGCAAGGGTGAGTGGCTACAAATCTGCCAAGAGAAGGATGCTACTGCCCACACCCCCTGAGCAGCTCTAGGTCACGGAGCAGGTACAATACTCAGTTTGGAAATTGATGGCTCCAGTAAAGATACACCTGAAATCTGTGCTGTTAAGACCTTTTTTGGCAGTACTTGAGAAAATTGTATCAAGAGCCATCATTTGAGTGATTGACCCTCACCGTACATCTCACACCAGTCCAGCACTCTTTGCCTTTGCACACACAGGTCAAAGGCTTTCAGGAGGTTTCTAGGACTCAGGAATTGCAATCATGACCAGCTGTAAGAAAAACTTATTATGGTCTTTTCCCTAGGAGGAATGTGTTTTAATTTCATGGAGCTAGAGGGGTCTTAACTAATCTCTGCTTTCCTTAATTAGATGTGCTAGCAGAAATTTCCATGCCACTTCTTGAGGAAACAACGGGAGGGAATTTGAAAAGAGACTGATGGTTAAACTGAGTAAAGATGTTATACAATACCTCTTCTGCCTGCCTAATTACTCATGACATGAACACACACAACTGTGACTAGGATGCACCAGAACAAACTGTTCTATAAATTCACAGCAGTTTCCTGTGTATTCCAGAAAATACATAAGGACCTGCAGAAAATGCAGTGTCAGCGGTCTCTTGGCAACTCTCTGTTGAGTAAACTCATATGAGGACTGTAATAGAAAATAAAACCATTCACTTACAAAAGGTGTTCATGCCTTCTAAGATGCTGGATACTTTTCTCCTGAGGGATTAATTTGTTGGAGGCAGATACTGAATGTTCCCAAGGCCTCACTGGGAATTTTCTGCTGTGTGAGTGTGAAGCTTCTGCAGCTTGAGCTGAAGCACAGATCAGTTTAAGAAGCTTGTAGCTGTGTGTCTGAGGAAACATGTTGGTTCATTTTCTTCTACCTTTGAAAACAGAATCAGATTTAAAATAAGATCAAGCAATTTTATTATAAAGGAATGAACATAAATCTACGGAGCTTGATTTCTCTGCCAATTACAGCGGTTTTGCACTAGGGCAGCTACATTTCTAGGTAATTATTCTCATTCAGTGCTGATGTAAGTGAAAAGAGAACCATGGCCTGTGGTCTAAGAAGAGAAGATTGTAATAAATGCTGAATACTTGCCATAGACAATATTTTGTGTAGGCTCAAACAAATTCCTGAGATACATTTGGCTCCATTTTAACTTCTTCATAGCTTATCCTGGTTACTTCAACTTGTGAGAAGGTTTTTGCCAAACCCAAGTACCTTTATGAAGGCTCATGAAAATAATAACTATCATGCAGACATCAAAGTGATTAAAGCTGAGAAGAAGAACAGATGTTTAAAGATTTAATAAGAAGAAAAGAAAATGTATATACTGCTAAAGATATCATTCTGGTATCATCTTCAAATGTTATCAGATAAGGATAGTTGCATGTGTTGGTACCAGGGAAAAGAGGACAAACTCCTTCTTCTACTTGCTACCATGCCATTATTTTGTATGTGGAGAGGAGAACAGGTTCCACAGTATAGAAAGTCATTTGCAAAAGAGGTGATTCCTGCCCACTTCAAAACATACCCAAAAATGAATCTGAAGAAATGGTGTATTCTATTCAGAGAAAAAGAGGTAGAAAAAAGAACATGTTTTGCTAAAAAGTAATTAAAAAGAATATTATTTTTTCCCTTCCTTGCCTCTTTGTGTGTGTGTGTGTGTGTGTTTTGCAGGTAAGCAGAAAATTTGCCATACAGAAATAATATGACAAATTTGTAATAACCTTTCATGACTCTGTGGTCAGAGGGCCAAGTCCTGTCTCTGTCATTGTGAATTGCAAAAGTATAATTGATTTATATAGGGTCGTGATCTCAACAAGACTCATGGAAAAGACACTTGAGTTTTTGGAAGTTTTGCAGCAAAGAGTAACTTTCAGTTTTTGTTCCAAACACATGATGAGTTCAGTTACCTTCTTATTCTTTTGTTTCACATAGATATAGATTGGAAGTTTATAAACCCAGCCTTTTTATTTCTAATCCCACAGTGTTGGTCATACCAGGAGGACTTAAAATTTATGCAACCTTTTTGGCAAGTTTCGCTGTGTTCAGTCTTTGTTCAAAATAACATTGCAAACTTTTCATGGAATTTGACTCGCACTTTCAGAGCAATAAACCTACCTAGAAAACCAGTTGAAAACTTTCCTTAGAAAAAAAATAGCATCATGCTAGGATTTTGAGTTTTTTACTTTAAGTCATACTTGAGATTTCTAGAGAGACTTTCCATAGAAAATATTATTTTACATTCACGTATACTGTGAGAAAAGCTGGTTGCAAATATTCATTGTACAGATGTGACCCCTGGATCTATCTAGGAGACAAACAGCAAGTGTCTGCTAGCACAGCTCTCATCACATAGTTTCTAGCAGTAAACTTCAGCATATGGCAGCTCCACACATAGTTGCTTTTATTTACATAATGTTTGTTGTTCACGGAGGTGAATGTTTACATCACATGACAAGGTTTCTGCTCCCTGGTTGGATTAGTGAACATTTTACAACCAGCAAACAATGTGAAGTACATCAGAAATGAGAGAGTGAATGCTTTTGTTCACACAGAAAGACCCCATTTTTCCCTTTTTGGATGGGTGTTTAAGTGATGCCCAGCTACACCTCAAGCATCCGTATGAAATGCATCAAGGACAAGATGAGCAAACATGACTGAACTCTTTATTTCTAATAAATAGTTTGAATAATTTGGATGTTGCTTATATAGCCTACAACCAGTTCCAGCGCAGAGCTGCATAGAACAGCAAAACCAAGCTAAAAGCCCTGAAAGAGCTTGTTGAAACTGGGGTCTCTTAAAGCACGTCTCTTTCACAAGTGTCAGAGCTTTCCATGAGAAAGGGGGTTTGTTGCCACTGTAGGGAAGGAACAGAAACACGTGGTCGTTTTAATGAAGTAGCAGGCAAGCCTTTGAGAAATGTTTTTGTGAGGCCAGGGAAATGATGTGGAAAAGCTTAAGGTTGAATCACACAATTACTGCTGAATTGATGGGAGAGTGCTTGTGAGTGTCAGGTTAGAGAAGTCGCATGCAAGGAGGACTACCTCAGTGTTGTTGGAATCGTGTGCTATTGCACAGTTAATGAAGGCCATGGGATTTCCATCTTTTAATAATTTTAAATCTCAGTTGAGAGCTAAGAAGGAACAATATTTCAAGTAGGAGTCCAAGTCAAAACCCCAGATCTACACATCCATCATCCTGAGGCAAATTTGGTTCTAGAGCCAAATGCTGCTGCCTGGGCTCAGTGCCAGAGATGTAGTGGTGACTCATTAGTAGCATGTCCAGGGCAAATGAAGGTTTTCTGGAGGTATGAGCATATTGACAGAAAGCCCAGTAGTGCCGATGGAAAGACTCTCTACCAAGAGCTTTAAATCAAGCTGTTAAAACTGGATTCCTGGGGACATTATTAAAACTCCATTATACATCTTGGGCTCCTGAAGAAAATGTAGCCATATGTCTACTCGATGAATCACTGAGATTTCTGACAGAAATATCTCGTCTGGTACTGATCCTGCCAATTTCTATCTAGTTTAAGTTCCAGTAACCAATTACTATCCAATATGTTATGAACTGAGCCGAGTTCTTGCATGTATCTTAAACACGTCAGTGTTGGCCTAGTAATTTTTTCTCACACTTTACATTTATTTTATAAAATTGCCAGTTATTGAAGAGGTTGAAGCAAGGATCCATGGCATCAGGAAGGCAAGAATCATTTGCAGAAACAGTGTCAACTTTGCTGTTGCTATTTGAGATTCAAAAGACGCATCCATATCACCTTCATCTTCTAACAAGTAAGTAAGCCAACAGAAAAAGTGTTTAAAAGATAAGCGTTAGCAATTAATCACATGCCTCAGAGACCTCAGGTTCCAAACATAGGCACAATGGCATTGAAAGTTGAGTTTATAGAAGCAAATAGCTAAATATGCAAATTAATACATTTAAAATTGAAAAATCAAAGTTCCAACATCAGCAAAACATGGGAAAAAAAGTAGTTGCCTCTGCTTTGCAGCATATGCATCTTTACTGGAAGGGCTACAAAGAAATTAACACAAATACTTTGAAGGACCTATTTATTGCTGAGTGATGCTATGGATCAAACATATCTTATGTAAATGTACTTCAAAATGTTAAAGTATGTAAAAAATTTAGAAACATAGGAGGTGAATATGAGAAGAGTGAGGAAGAACACAACTGTATCAGCTCTTTCTGACTTTTTTGTATATTTAGTCTGATACTAAAGAGCATCCCTGAGCCCAAGTTTTCAGGGAAAGCAAAGTGTAGAGGAATAGAGAGAATTTTTTAATCAAATGCTCTACTTGTGTTTTGTGACAACTAAACCCTTAGGTCCAGATTTCCTTCCTGACAAGCCAATCATATTTTCTGAATAACTCTGGTATTTCTTGGAAAGCCTGAGAAAAGTGTAAGAGTAGGTTTTGATGTTTTCTTGGTTTTGATAAATGTCCCAGTTTGAAGGAAAAAGAACCTCTTACGTTTCAAAGGCATAGAAGTATTTCCTAAAAAACCTGAATTCTGAGAAGAGATTAAAATTACTCCTAATTTCAAAATGTAAATTGACATAGCAATAACTACTTTTCATAAAACATCTTGGAAGCACACGTGGCTGAAATGTGAGGTATCTATTAGCAGCAATAAGAGCAAGTCATTGATTTGTACGACTTCATAATGATTTATTACCCCTG
Source organism: Rhagologus leucostigma (assembly GCA_013397725.1). Classification (NCBI taxonomy): domain Eukaryota; kingdom Metazoa; phylum Chordata; class Aves; order Passeriformes; genus Rhagologus; species Rhagologus leucostigma. Next base: position 989,937 of record VZTD01003908.1, read on the forward strand.
AATAAATTTGTTAATACCTTATTAAAAACAATATAAGAAAATGGGACCTTAATGGTAAAATACAGAAAATGAAATATTCAGATTGCAAATAGATGAGAACGCAAAATAAAGCAAACCTTCAGAAAGCATGAATTAGTCAGAGTCCATTTAAGACAGGGGAGATGGAGCAGTTAATGCCAGCTGATCATGTAGCTCCACAAACTTAAATCTGTTCTCTTCTCATTAACAGTGGAGCAGCTAGTGATCTTAATGCACTGAACTGTGCAAAGCCTTTGCACAGTAAAATACCACATTATTCTTCTGGTATCATAAATGGAATTTGGAGGTGTAAAGAGGTTAAGTGATTTGCAAAGGTCGCAGGACAGATAAGTGGCAGAGCTAGGAATAGATCTGGCATGTCATGACTCCTCGCAGTAACCAGAGGACCATCTGGCTTGTCAGAATAAATCCACATTTAATTAGGTGATGTTCTAAGGGCAAACAAAAATGCCAGCATAGGTTAAATGTCATCTAATAATTTTTCCTCACAGCAGTTCATCTGTAACAAGCCATTGTGTAGCCCTATTTCTAATCTGTTGCATCACAACTTCTGCTACATGACTGTTAAAAAAATTCTTTCATCTTTTTCCTCAAATGCAAATTCAGAAGATGTAGTGCTGATTAGGCTGCACTTTGTCTGGAGATATAAGCAAAGAAATTTCTTGGGTCATTCCATGCAGCACTGAATGCAAATATCAGATCATTGCCTTTACTTCTCTTTTATTAATTACATGTATTAGCCCACTGGGAAAAGAAATCCCACCTGATTTTATTGAAGGCAGTTCTCCTAAACTGAAATACAGTTTAGCTCCTCCTTAGCAGCAGTCCAGCACGGAGAGAGTGAGGAGACCTGTCACCTGTAACAAATGGGGCAGCTGAGCCACATCAGAATCCAGGACTGGCCAAGACACTGGTGTGTCTCTCACTTATTTTGGCTTTGTTTGTGTTTGGCGTAAAAGTCCTAAGTTCCTTGACATCAGTCTTCCTTTCCCTTCTATTTCCCTACCTGCTGCCTCTCTAGCAGCCACCAGGTACAGCTAATGGGGCTGTTTTCTCCACCCCTTGGCTGCAGACACAAATTTCATAGTGGGATAACTCTTAACCATCTTTACATTAATTCAATAAATCTCAGAGCATGTTTTACTCAGATATTCTCTTTGGCCGCAATTTAGTCTTTTCACGCTTTACTCCTACGCTCCCCTTTCTAGAAATGTTATCTTGATGAGAAAATGTTTTAATTTTTTTTTTTTTTTAGTTTCCCTGAGCATCTCATAACATCTCATTTGCCTGCAGAACATAAAGTGGCCATAAAATATTCTGCAATGTTCACAGTGCAGGAAGGGCCGTACATAAGAAATAGGGAGCAGAGCTTTAGACATTGTAACTCACTTCCAGTAACCCAAAGTTACAAAGACTTGCCTCAGCCAAGGACCTGACTTATAACATACAACAACTGGGCCATAGACTAAGATGACCGTCCTCCCTTTTATTGGGAACCTTTGAATAAAACTATAACATTTCTCAGGGAAAGGAGAGAACTGTAGACTCTTTTGTTGAAGGTAGTTATCTTTACCTATGCCAATCACATCCTGCTCCAGAGATAATTACCAGAGTGTGAGAATGTACCTCTAATCATAAAGTGAATTAAACATATAAATAAGTTTCATGAAGGTAATTGCAAGCAAAATGAAAAGAAACAAAAAAATAAAGAAAGCGCATGAGAAAGAAATGGAAAGGCAAAATGAAAATGGAAACTTAAAGTAATACTTTTATGAGAGACTTTGAAGATCTACTTTAACTGATGTCTTATATTCATATCTATGCAATTAATGAAGAAAGAATTGAATAGAAAATTAAAGAATAAATTTAAGATATATGTATAAATTTTTCTGCCTGACTGCCTTTGCTGTTGCTTTGTAATTATCCAGCTGGGTTTTCAGTTGACCAGAATGACAAGATTCATTCATAAGTTTCATTCCCACTTGGCACCTCCTTCCTTTCTGTAGAACCCTTTGCCAGCTTATTAAAGGCCTGACTCTGCTGTGGCCAATAATGTGACTCTAGGATTTTTAGCTAATACTCTGGGCATAAAATCTGCCAGGTGGCTGTTGTACTCTGGAGACATTGGCACCTCCACCACGCTCCTCAAACACAACCTTAGGAAGAAGGAAGAGATTTGCACTCCTCATATTTCCTCAGTGCTTATTAGGTCTGTGATGATGGTGTATCTGCAAGTTAACAGATCTTACTGGCAGAGCCTCCTGCTGCTTTCTTCTTTGTCCCCAGGAGTGTGACTATGCACTTCGATTAGCCAAGGCCATAAGCCCTTGAGAAGTACATCAATATTTTTTTCCATTTTCCTTTGGTGACCTCTGTTTCAAAGTTTCATTCTTTGAGGTGTCCTGGACAGCATTGATTTTAGACCTTACCAATCACCCACATTTAACTCTGTGAAGTTATCACTGTTCAGTTAGCAGGAAGTGCACACTCCAGACTCAGATAAAATTTCTGGGGCATTTTGGGAAGGGAAGGGAAAGGAAAAGAAAGAAAAGAAAAAGTAAGAGAAGAGATGACTATAGGGCAAGCTCAGCTTAACAGACTATCAATAATTCAATGCAAGTTTATTTTTCATAGCTCCTTTCATGTGAACTGTTCTCCTAAAATGCTTTACAAAATAAATAATACAAAACCATAGATATTATACTGTATAAATTACAGACCATTAGAGACAGAAAGATGATGCCTGTAGAACATATTAAAGAGAGACAAAGGCAAAAGAGAGAAGAGGGTGGAAGAAATTAAGAGGTGCAGGCAGGGGAATGATGAGAGGTTTGCAGATGAGATCTGAAAAGAGATGGAGAGTTGATGAGGCAGAGAGATACTGGAAGGCTGCTGCAGATGGCAAGAGATTATGCAGAGGGTCAGAGGAAGCTGGAGTTAAACCAGTGGAGGAGGGAGGAGGGGTTGCCAAATTCAAGGCCTGGAAGGGCACTAATAAGGCAGGTATTTTGCAGCCAGTGCCTGAGACGAATGGGATACTCAGGGATTTCCCTGGAAACAGAGCAGTTATGAACTGGTGGGTTTGGTATGACAAGTACAAGGTAATGGATAGTATTTTGCTTGCTGCCAAGATGTAGAAAAGCCTGGGATAGGCTGTTTCATCAAGACAAAGAAACTTGGAATTCTACAGGGAGGGAGAAAAAAAATTAAAATGGTCTATCTTCAGATATAACTTATTTATTAAGTACAAATGCAATTTACATAGGAATAGGTTCAAATGGTAGTAAATTCCCCTCAGGTCTTGAAGTCCACCCGTGGCTTTTCAAATTCCCTTGCTACGCTGGCTGTGCTTCTGACCAACCCCTGCCAGCGGTTCCTCTATGAGAATATCCTTTCTAGCCAACGATAAATTGATATTCTGGAAATGTTTTAGAAACAGCTCCATTTTAGCATCTGCACTTTTAAGAGCAACACATGTTGAACAGACAAATTTAGCTGTCCATGTGAGACTTGTGCTCACAAATATGATTGGGATCCTCAAACTGACTTGTTCAATGCTAGGTTCTGCCTGTGTAAAAGCAGGGAATTTTAGAAGGTTTGCAGTTTCATTTTCCAACCCTGACTACTCAGGATCCCGAAAACTACTTCTTGTCTTTTAACACTGACTGTTGAACATTTGATTTGACCTTGATTCCAAAGGTTATGATGGGGTTATATCTAAAAACTGAACGACATTTTAGTCCTTTAATTGAAGGGCGTACCTTTGAGCCTGAGGCCTCATAAGATTTTTTTTTTCCAGAATTAGTGAAGAGCAAATATTGCAATGTCACTTCTTTCATTCCAGGCTTACTACCAAATTCCACATGGAGTAATTTCTGTGCGAAAGAACAGCTGGAGAAGAGTTTAAAAGTGAATTTATGTATCTAACCAAATACTTCCAGAAATGGAATGACTTCTCCAAGAGCTGGTTTTTGGGCCAGTTTGGTGCCCTATAAAAGTCATCAGTATTAAACCAACTGGCTTTAAATTAAGCCTCTGATCTTGATGAAAAGAGAAAAATTTGATTACAGACTTAGGAAATTGTTAATAATCCCTTGATCTTCCCGAAATTTCAGACAGCAAAACAAAACAAGACTAACTAATCAACATATTTGTTTTTCTCCAGAGGTTTCAGAGATCACTTGTGTCCTCCTCAGACCAATGTAAATGCAAGATAAGGAATCATGCCAAAATGTGCTGAAAGCAGATGCGAATAAACAAAAGGAGCTGAATTACAACTGATCTGCAGAAGCAGCCACGATATTAGGTAGATATGATCTGCACCAGAATACTTCTTTGTTTTATAAGAGAAGTTAATTTTAATGAGATTTTAGCTAAAATGGTAAAACAATAATTGCTGGGCCATCTCTTTGTCGAGTAATTTTGCTAACACTTGTAGTCATACTCCAGTAAAATTAATTTTTGGAATGATGGCCAAAGTGTGGTATTTTCTTCAAGACCTGTAGCCTTATTTTCTGCCTTCCTCTGTTCATGCTGCAATTGTCCATATTTTGGACAATTAATTTTGTTTCCCAATAATGTCTAACAGTTACATGCAGTGTGTCACTGACTGACCTGCAATTTAGTGAAGACAATAATGATATCAGTTGATTTTATTAAAGAAAGAAAAAGTATCAGAAAAAATAACTAATACCTTAGGTGATTTTTTTCCAATACTTTTTTAATCCAACTTGATAGAGTGGCCATCTGATGCAGAATTCCTGCATGTACAGGGCAACGTTCCAGTTACTATAAAGGTGCAAATGTATCCACCAGGAAAACGTCAGGAAATGTTTGTATTGCAAAACTACAACTGCATTTCAACTGTTTTTTTTTTTTTTTTCAAATGATCTGAATATGCATCTCAGGATATACATATTTTTTCGCTACACTGCTCGTATGAAATCATTAGACACATAAATCACAGAATCAAAGAATTAACTAGGTTGGAAAATACCTTTTAGATCATCACGTCCAACCTATGACCTAACACCACCTTGTCAACCAGACCATGGCACTGAGTGCCAAATCCATTCTTTACTTAAACACCTCCAGGAACAGTGACTCCAAATACCAAGAAGTTCAAATTTTCTACCTGGCAAGAGCTATGAGTTTTACAGGGTTCCTTAAATACCGTTTGGCTTAGTTTGTCACAGCCAGTGGGAAAAAAAAATGGAAGAAAGTAAAGTGATCCCGAGAAGATGTTTGGCTACCAGCTCTCAAGTCTTAGACCAACAATATTTCTGATCAAGATGTTGTCAGTTTTCAGATGACTATTTCCAACATCAGCAGCAGTAATGCCTTAAAATACGTTTGTGTCTGAATGAAGTAAATCTCCTTCATCAGAAAAATCTCCTTTATCAGAAAAGAAAGCTCTTATGGTTCTGATGGGTAACTTGATTTGGCACACATGAACTAGCTAACCTGTGTGCCTGATATAGCGCTAGAAGTTTTTCAAGTATTGTCTGGTGCAGAAAACAGAATACTCAGCCTTTGAACAGCTGGTTTCCATTAATTAGTGGAATTAGAGCTAATAATGTGCCAACCAAGCCCATAAGGAATTGCTTTGTTCTTATTTTTCTAGCCTGAGCACAATAAGTTTGAAAAGAATGCGAACCTACCTTCCTTCCTTCTGAATGACAGTCTAGCAAATATCAATGAATGGCTCTTAAAGTAGGGTACAAACAAGACAGGTGGTATATATGCTGTTTCTTGGGAATTACTCCAGGCCCTAGATTGTACTGCCTCTCTCCCCCATTTCTCAGTTTAAGGAAGCTTGGCACTTACTGGACCGCTGTGTGAGTGGTCAACTCATTAGCTGAAGGAAAAAAAAAAACACCCTTGCAAACTAACAAGAAAGAGAAATCCTTGAGCCTGGAGAGTTTTCTGCAGGATTAGTGCATTGAATTAGATCAGATAAGGTCTACCAAAGATGCAAAAGCAGAATTATAGCCATCTATTCAAGAGTATGTAAGGGAAGAAGACATAATAGTTTTCCATTTTTGTGGAGGTTGAATTTTACTTAAGTTCTTTATCATGTAACTTCTCTTATTCACACGTCACACTGAAAAAAACACTAACCTCGGTAGTCACGTAGCTGCAGTTCTGAAAATCCTTCAAGGACAGAAGAAGAAGAATTGTTTCTAGCAGACCCAAAGATCTTCTTGGATCCAGTCTGCAACAAAGTTCTCATGGCCATATATCAGCTCTGTGAGTAATTTTTTAGTGAAAAGTCAATCCTGTTTGGGTCATTCAGAGCAGACCATATCGACCTGAAAATAAAGAGCAGAAAGATGAAAGAAGTTCATTTATGTCATCTATAGTCTCCACACAACTGGGCTGACTCAGAAGTGACAGATTTTTGACTCAAGAATAGAATAGTTACATTATTTATGGTGGGGATATTACAAACATCAAAATCCATCTAAACCAAGTCAGTCTGTGTTACCACCCCTACCTGAATAGGATTCAGCGTGAGGAACCTGTCTGACTGTGTCATCTTCAGCAACAGAATCTCTCACAATGCTTCAGTGCAGTGATGAGCCTGTGAGAAGAACAGCTTAAAGGGGCGGAATGAATTCCAGCTCCAGTCCTGCATTCCTGTCCATTAAAAGCAAATATTCAACTTTAAAAATGCAAATAAAGATATGAAAGGAGACCAAACAAAAGCAGTAGCATTAACAGCTTCTCATAGCCCTTTATAGCTCTCTGGAGTGACTACATCCTATTTACTTCCACTTCTTGAAGCTCTGTTATTTTATTCTAGCCACAGGAAAAAAAAAACAAAACCTCTAATTATTCTTCACTGCTTTTTCCCAGTCAGGCCCTGTGTCCTGGATTGAAATCAATGTTAATGGCTTTTGAGACTCCGGTATAGATATATTTTTTAATTGATGTCTCCTCTTCCTCCTGCTGACCCAATTCTCATTTTCATTATATTCAAAAACACATTGATGATCTACTCAGATCTGATAAATTATTTTAGCTCCTTTCTGCAATAACTAAATTTAATAGTGCTTTGCTGGCACAATTTAATTACTGGCACAAACATTCAAAATTTGTGAACAACAGCTGAGCTGCAGTGACAGAAAACAGGTGGTCTGGTGGCTGTTAGGATCCAAGTAGCAAGCAAACGAAGAAAATGCAAGCTACTGGGTGGACTCATTACTACCGTTTTTGTTTGAACATTTTCCTTATCCATCAGTTTTAATCTTTATTCCATCTGACAAGGCAATTGCCATTACAGACTTCCTCTGTGGGACTGTTTACAGTTATAGAGAAAGCACATACTTAAGGATTTGCCAGGCTAGGAAAGAAGGAGTGGAACAAAAGCAGAAGAGGTGTTTAGAATGACAATAAAATTATTTGGTATGCTGGAGGTAAAGTGTGGAATTTTTTAACATGTGGCCCTCACTGACGCAGGAGAGAAGCAGGGAATTCTCCAGCTCAAAGAGTAGGCAGTTAAAATTGGCAGAAGAAAGGAAATAAAGTTCCTCAGATGTTGTACTGTGATATATCTTAAGGTTTTTCTTCTTGCCAGAGATGAATTTGCTGGGCTGGTACCCACTGTGTTAGCAGTGCATCCTGTGGTGGGAATTGTGATGTCTGCGGAGCCTTACTTCTGTGAGCATTGTTCCTGCACATAGCTGTGCTCACACCTAGTTCAGCAACCACAAGATTTTTGGTGTGCCAGGCAGGAGCTGTTTGAGGGAATGTGATTGAGTTCACCTGTTGCCCCTGTGCTGTGGGCCCAAGAAGCAAGAAGAATTCATAATTGTCCACCTGCTTTTTCCTCGACAGTATTGCTCTGAATCACATCTCTCAAGGTCAGAAATATTCAAACACAAGTTCTGCAGGAATCTTAGGAAACACATTACTTGTCACCAATGCCAGACAGAAGCAGGAGCACTCCATCCCTCGGAGCCTTTCCCATGAAATTTGCTACCTACTGTAACAATATACTTCACCGAGGGAGAAAACAAGCTCAGTAAAATAGTTCTTCTTTTCTGAAGTACATTTTAAAGAAATTTTTACTCTATTACTATCATTGTGTGCATAACTGTGGTCTAGCATGAATCATTAATGGGTGTTTTCTAAATACAGGGCAAACCAACCTAAAACAGCTCCAAGCAGTTTTGTAGCCTGCAGCAAGAGACAAAAGGTGAATTTAGGAAGAAAGGAAGGACAAGGGAAAACTGAAACAGCCTTATGGCAGTTGGAAAAGCTGACCAATATACCAGAGTCAGTTTGTTTTTTCCTGTTGCTCACTTGAAAGGTAATAGACAATTGTAGGGAAGTTTGCAGATATTTCTGGGTAGGTCTGATGAAGCACAGGTGATCATAAGGAAGGAGATTTTTGTCTGAAGGATCATTTAAGAGGTCCTGTGGTTTCTGGATAAGTTTCTGCTCCCTTTAGCATTTATTATTTGAGATTGTTGTCCTGGATCTGGATTACACAGGCATACCACGATGATCACTGAATGGAATTGAATAATCATCAGAAAAAAAGATCCTTGATATTCTTAAAAATAAAAGCCTTGTCACAAACTCTCTGCACCCGAAAAAGCTGATGGGATATTTTCAATTGTTTGGGATGCGATGATGGGAAATTTCCAATTTCCAATTCCAATTCAGAATTACTGCCAAAGAGGAAATGCCCTTGCTTGAGGAGATATTATGCATCAAAGTCGTGATTCAAAACAGTAAAGATGAAGAGGTAATCAAGGGTGCTAATGGTCACAGTGAGGTGTGATAAATCTGGACAAAAGTGGTGATTGTGGGCAATAAATCCAACAGCCTGCTGGGCCTGGCACAGAGCCACCTGAGACAGGCTGATTGCCAGTGGTTTTGAAGGTGAGCATAAAATGAAGCATCCTCTAAGTAATAACAGTCACATAATGAATATAATCTTTTATTAAAGCAGTAGGTCTATGAACAATGCAAAATTAGTCTGCCTGAGTGCACGAGCACATGTGTTCAGAAGGAGATCTTGAGAGAGGCAAACAGGATGATGAACACACCTGCAGGCTGTAATTTTGCCTTCCCTTTTGCTTCTCCAGTCCTTGCTCAGCAGCTGTATTCTCAGAAGGCTGTTTAGTCCTGAAACTGTGGTGTCTCATCATAAGATTACACAGTTCTGCTGTGTTGGAAGTGGGTGGAATGTGGCCATATTAGGATCAAATGCTAGGACAGATGAGGTTCTGGGTCCTGCACTGTGACCACAACAACCCCCTGCAGCACTACAGGCTTGGGGAAGAGTGGCTGGGAAGCTGCATGTAGGAAAAGGGCCTAGGGGTGCTGGTTGACAGCAGCTGAACGTGAGCCAGCTGTGCCCAGGTGGCCAAGAAGGCCAAGGGTGTCCTGGCCTGTGCCAGCAATAGTGTGGCCAGCAGGACCAGGGCAGTGACTGTCCCCCTGTACTTGGCAATGCTGAGGCCACATATTGAATCCTGTGTTCAGCTCTGGGCCCCTACAGGAAAGATGTGGAGGTGCTGGAATGCGTCCAGAGAAAGGCAGTGGAACTGGGGAAGGGTCTGGAGCACGAGTATTGGAAGGAGCGGCTGAGGGAGCTGGAGTTGTTTAAACTGGAGGAAAGGAGACTGACGGGAGAGCTTTTATTGCTCTCTAAAACTACTTGTGGTGAGTGAGATGGGGGTCACACTCTTCCCCCATGTAACAAGTGATAGGACAAGACAAAACAGACTCAAGTTGTGCCAAGTGAGGTTTAATTTGGATACTAGAAAAAATTTCCTCACTGAAGGGGTTGTTGATCATTGGAATAGGCTTCCCAGAGAAGTTCTAGGGTCACCATCCCTGGAGATGTATAAAAGAAACGTAGGCGTTGTGGTGCTTAGGAACATAGTTTAGTGGTGGATTTGGCAATGCTGGGTTAATGGTTGGTCTTCAGGATCTTAAAGGTCTTTTTCAGCCTAAATGATTTTATGATTCTACAAGTGGTAGCTGGAGAACTTTCTGTCCTTTTTCTTCGTGGGGAAGCATACTGGCAGGAAGGGAAATCCCAGAAATTCTGACAGGGAAGCTGTTTGTCCTTTCTCAGTCCTGCCCCACGTTGAGCTCTCTGCTGGTGGAGAGAGATGAGGAGCAGCCTCAGGGCTGAACAGCCTTTGAGGTAACAGGATCAAGCAACTCCCTTTGAAACTATATTTTAGGATCTCTGCAGGTAGACAGACATTGCTGTAATGTATATGGATGTGGGGGGTAGGGGAAACTTTTTCAAAGAGGAGTCAGAAAATTACTCCTGTCTGTGGAATAATAACACAAGACCAGCACATGGTGCTCTAAGCGATGCTCTGTGGCATCTAAATCTTAGCTTCTTTCTGAATAGAGCTAAATGCAGCTTGCTGCAGGAAAGAAATTTCCAGCAATTGGTAATAACAGTGTTGGTTTTTTTCTTCCCCCAACCACATAGATTGATTCTTACAACAGAACCAGTTCTTAGAAAGCTGAACTAGGTATCAGATGAAGTAGACCACTTGGGAAACTGTATTTTGGCAATTCATCATAGGAGGTTGTTAAGTTAGTCCTGTGTTTGATTTGTGTTTTGTTTTTTCGGGTTTTTTTTTGTATTTACAGAACAGTTTTCCTTTTTTTCTTAACAGCCCCTGTTGGAACTAGGAAGTCTGCTTCAGGAGCCTCGTTAGCATTCCCTTTAGCAGCTTACAATAGCTGCCCTCTCTCTGCAGTATTGACTAAGGTAGATGCAGGAGCTGTTATCAGAATGCTATCAAAGCAGAGAGTTTCTACATCCAGCAGACTGAAAGGTAACTTTCAAGCCTGTGATGTCTCTTTTAAGTCTCAATATTTCCAAATTAACATCATTGTACCCTACTGTACTTGAGTGTTTTGCTTTGTTTGATGCGGCATTTACATGCTTGCGTTCATTTCAACCAGTTACTCTCTGTCTAACACTACTTGGGCTTCTATTTTTTAGCTCAGTTAAACAGATTATCTCTTGCTCAGAAGATGAAGAGGTCTGGCTCCACAGGTAAGATACTTTACTATGCAGAAAACACAAGAAACACATTAGGTGGAGCCAGTTCTTCCACAGAAATAATGGGTAACACTTATTCAGTAATTTTTAATGAATCTTTCTTTTTCTTACTGAAAAAAAGCCTTGTGCATTGAAACAGAACTTTTTTCCTGGGGAAGGAACTACTTGTTCTGGTAGAACTTTTCTCATAAAGATTTTGCAGATCTAGGGCATATTGCAGATCAGTCCAAGTTCAGGTCCAAGTGCTGGTTCAGCAAGCTGTAGAGCACAGCATTTCCCAGTCTTCTTTATCTCAGGAGGATGCTTTGGCTGAGTATTGCACTGTGGCAGAGAGTCTGAGAGCAACGATCCCAGAGGGAGGGGTTTTCAGTATGCTCACCAAAAGGTTGCAGAGATGTGAGCTCCAGTCTTCTGTCTGTTGTGGAATAGGGCTCTTTTAGGGTGTCTTTCTCTCAGTCTGCTTAGTTGTTTTCTTTCCCTTCCAAGAAAAAAACAAAGACCAAAGTAGCCTTCGTATCCTTAGTTTTTCCTAGGAAAGAGGGACTTTAAAATATGTATTGGTGAAAATTCATTTCCTATTCAGTTTTGGATGGTAACAGTGGTCACTTAGATGACCTCAGATTGAAGGACAGTTTCATTTTTCTTCTGTTTATCAGCTGTGCTTGTAAGCCAGAAGCTGTTTCAAGGGCTGCAAACATATACATTTTAAATCTGTAGGGGTAGGATTTTCCTTTTATTTATGTACACCCAGTAGAGTGGAACTGAAGCCTACGGGCACTATGACAACAGACACGAAAAATATTTAAAGGAGGGAAAGGATATGTTTCAGCCAAGAAGAAATTATCTTGGTGTAGCTATTACATAGATGCAAGTACAAAGATAAGGACCATGGTTTTCCTTAAAAGATTTAGCAACCAAAATCCTGCCTTTAAAATTTCACAAAATAAAGCTACAGAACACATTAATGAGAGTGAGAACGAATAGGTACGTAGAGCTCATCCTCCTGGGAAGAGAACAAAGATTCTCCTTCCTACCTTCTCCCCTACCCTCCTGCCCTATGCTGAAGCCTGACTTTTGCAAGCTGGCAGCTCAAACTTCAGCCACTGCTTCGTGTGTGGAGGCCACAGCAGGAAATGCACAGGGATGTTAGGGACTCTCAGCAAATCTCAGAGGGCATCTCTTAGAGCTCATCATGGGTGGTACACATGTCAAATAGTCAATTGTGCACAACACTTCTAGCATTTAGTTCCAATGCAATTTCTACATTTGGCTTTTTCTTATTTCCAAGGGATTCTTTCTTATATTATCCATGTCCACTCTTAGGTCAGTTAAGATGTCTGGGGCAAATATTTCAGAGATGGTGTTTTCAAAACATGTGAAAAGGTTGAGATTGGGCAATAAGAGATGTTCTCTTTGCAGGTACCACAGTCCAAGTGCTTGACCATGTTTGAAGAAGTTTTGCTGAAGGCATTGGAATCACAGAAAGGTGGAAAAAGAGAAAATAATTATTTGCACAGGGAAACTATTCTGCATACCTAGGTGTAAATGCTCTTTCCTGGTACACTCATTTTTTGTTTACTGGACAGTCCTCCAAGATTGCTGTTGGTACCAAGAGAAAAATGAAGTGACATTTCAGCTGCATTATGCCATATATGAACAGTGAATTTTAAAAGATGCTTCAGCATTTTATCTTGTCAAAAAAGATTCTGGTCTACCATCACAATTGATGTTTACTTCAGAAAAAATACTTTTTTAAAAAATTGTAAATTTTCAGTTTTGTATTTCAGAGCTGAATCTTCTTTGGGGGAGAATTTTTTAGAATTTAGATATTTATATATTTTAGGAAAGGATTACCTGTCTCAAAAATTTTTTTCGTAAGAAACAGAGCCACTTGTTTCAAATACGTTCTTCTTAATGTATGCATTTGGACTATGGTTTCTTCAAACAGTTAAGGAAACCAGCAGGATGAACCCATCCATTACTGTCCTCGCAAACAAAGTGACAGTGGGAAGACAAAGATGTGGCTTCCATTGTAATGTCCGAAACACAGTGACCAGCAAGAAATTTTTCCTCTGTGGGTGGTAGGGAAAAAGCATCACACTCATGACAACATAATTATTCATAGGTATACACACAAACCAAGGAAAAATCTGCATAGTCTGTACAGAAAAAACATACATTAACTTCATATCAGATGAGGAGTGGACTAATCTAATAGCAGCTAAATGTATGTTGGAGACCAAACTCTTCTAAACACAGATGAGCAGATCAGAGCCATTGTCTAAAGTATATCTGAAAGATCTTCGTCTTTGATCCTTTGGATTCATTTGTATAGCTTATCGTGCCAATTAAATCTTTTTGACTTGAGCTGAATTGAGGAATGAATTGTTGGTTGCAAGCCAGCTCCCAGTGTGCAGGTGTCCACTTCAAATAAAACCTCACTACAATGTTTTGGCATCATTTCACATTTCGCTTGTGCAAGTATAACCTGCCAACAGAAACCAGCTTATTTCCTTAAGTGTTTTCTTTTTGTTTCAGTCAAAGGAGATTAAAGCAAATATATAAAAAAAAAAAATCTGCTTTGAGTCACAAAGGTATTATTGGTTTCAATCTGATCTAACTCACATCCCACTGAAATCAGTTGGGCCTTTCTATTGTCTTCAGTGTGGTTTGCAGTGTCCATCCTTAGACAGAGCCTCTGACAGTCTAACAGTGCTTGCTTTTCAGAGAGCTACTCACTTGAACATCCAGACAGGCAGACTGAAAAGAACATCTGAAAGAGCTCCAGAAGGTCAATTCTGATAAAATAATTAGTGGAAACAATATCTTTAGAGAAACAGAATTCCCAAAGCACTCCAAGATGTGGTTTGACCTTCCCACATGGATGACTGTAACATTAGACATAGATGAAAAGCTTATGGAGTGATTGTTGATGATGTTTCACGGGACTTTATAGATAACCAGCCCATTTACTATTCAGACCTATCAGCCACCATTTCCACTAGTGACAATATCAGTTTACAAAGTGAAAGAAAGTAGGGTTTTTTATAAAAAATTATAAAACTGTTGTTAGATGCTCTGCTCAAGAAAGAAAGTCAGCTACTCTAAAAGGGGAACTTAGCTATTAATCTTTAATTTTTCTTTGCAATCAAAATAATTCTAAAATTAACACTAAATTAAAGTAACACAAAAGAACAGATTAAAGTTTTAATTCACATTTCAACTGTAAAAAACCCCAAAACTAGAAGCTCAAAATGGTTATACATGCTTTAAAGGCTCTAATGAGATGTAACAATAGGCTGTATGAATTTACGGAAATCAAATTTAAAAAAAAAAGAATTTCAAGAGTTTGCAGTTGATGGTTGGCAGAGGTTCTGAAGCAGGAATGGGAAGTTTCCTTACATTAACAACATTTGGAAAATTCTGTATGGAGACTTGTGAGGACCTCTAGTAGCTGTAGCAAATATATTTGGAAGTAGACAACCAGCCATCAATAGGAGTCGCAAAGGCTGGCACCAAATTCACCAATTACCACTAAGCTACAAACGGCCCTGCTTGAACCAAATCCTCTTTACTCATTCACTGTGGAATATATCCATTGCCTTCAGAGATTATTTAGTAGTTATCCTGATGTAAGCATGGAATTTGAATTGGGCTGTTTTTGAAGGGAGGTCCCAATTCCACCATCCCTGGGCGTAACACAGCTGCAGTGATCCAATGAGAAGACCTTATCGTTCTATGGAAACAACAAAGAACAGCCTCACTGTGAATGTGCTGACAACCACGTATATTCTGCCATCAATCTTTCAATTCTGACACACACAGACATTTTCTCTTTAAGATAACATCATAGATTTTGGCTCTCTACATTCAAAATAAAATAAATATCAAGTAGCAACCCTGCTGTGTTTGCTAAGTCATTTTCAAGGGTCTAATAAATATTGGTTATTTGCATTTGCCACAGCCGGTGTTTCAGGTACCTGAATTGACTTCAAATGGTCAGTGAGAGGAAGCCAGCCACTGGAGCAGAGCCAAAGAACAAACTACTGCAAGTACCCTGGGAGAGACAGTGAAGGGAAGCAGGACTGGAGACCAGTGGTACTGTACAACATCTCTCTTTCCATCATCACTGATGACTCCATCCTTATTGATGATAAAGCACCTTTTTTTTTTAAAGCAAAACCTTTGCTTTTAAAAGTGTTGGTTCTTTTCAATTTTTGTATAGCTACAAGTAGACTACTTTCCACCTACCTGCTACCAAAGCATAAACCAAATTTCTGGTTTTTTTACTGCTTGAGCAGCTATCTGACAGCTCATAAACCAAAACCCAACTCTTGGGGGAAGGCTAAGAAATATTGTGGCAGTCTCGGGGTATCTGAAAAATAACTGTCATGGTTTAAGCCCAGCTTGAAATTAAACACCATGCAGCTGGTCACTGAACCCCCTCAGAGAGAAGAAACTTGTAACGACCAAAAGATGAGATTTCTTGGGTTAGGCTTGAAATAAACAGGTTTAGGACAGCCTATCCAAAGACATTACTTTGCATGTGGTATGAAGAAGCACTTGCCTGGAGGGGCTGGCAGGAATCATTGTAGAATTTGCACAAGTTTGAGTTTAGGGTTTTCATCAGTGGAAGCCAGAAGCAGCTTGACTGAAGGTTCAGAAGCACTGGAAATACAATATCTCGGTGCTGTTTGGGACGTGACTACAGAATACAGACATTTGTTTTTATAAGCAGCATGGAGAAAAAGATCCAGGAAAACATCAAAGTATCCAAGACCATGTAAAGAAGGAATTTGTTTGTTCCAGACAAAGAAGGCAAGCACCTCTTATTTTGTAGAAGGAATAAATGAGACAAAGAGAAGCCATGTACCTTACTTAATTTAGCGAGTGAATAGAAGTCATTTCCCATTGGGTCATACGGCATTAGCAAGCCAACAAATAGATATTCGTTCCTATTCGTTCATCTTTTCCTATCCAGGATAAGAACTGCAAAAGATATTTGCAATCTGATAATGAGGTAAGCTGTAGGCAAAGTCTGAACAGTAATCTACTCATCATCCCAGAGGCAAAACAGTGTAAAGCAGGAAGTGTGCAATACACAGGATAGAAGAGCGTAAGTGCAAAACTTGCATTCTTCATTAAGACAAGCTGGTAAAATTATCAGAATACTCAGCTTTTCCTCATGTATTCAGCTTTTTCGTTCCAATACCAAAAAAAAAAGATTTTACAGTAAATAAATAATAATCAATTTTGCAGTCTCTTTTTAGTGCACCGTGAGGCATTGTTTGAAGATAGGTGAGTGAAAGCCTGTGGGTTGGGGACAGAGTCACACAGGACACATAAGTACCTACCACAGACAATGTTGTATCAACTAATATCTCAACTGCCAAATACAATTTTCTGGTCTTTTGACAAGCAAAATTCTTGCACTGGCTAAGTGGTACATTAGGTGACCAGAAGGTTTCAAATGTGTTGGTGACATAGCAAGCTGATGAGAAGATTTGCTGTTCCTGTTCACTCCCAGCCCAGACAAGAGAATGGCTCAGCCCGCCTTGTTGCAATAAATCTGGCTGCCTCACCTCCCCTGGGAAGCCAGCTGGCAGCGAGGTGCTTCCCAGAGCAAGGCAGGTAAGGAGAGGGGATGCTACTCTGGGAAGATTTCCAGAAGGAAGGATGGGGGAATATAAATACGAGGGGAAAAACAAAAGGAATTTTAAAAAGAGGCGATATGATTTGTCTTCTTTCTAAAGAGAAGAGCAAGGAATGAGGCTGAATTCCCTGAAAATGATGAGTGTGTGGGTACTCCAAACTCTTACTTTCATGGCTTGGATCCTAAGCAGACTGCACTAATGTATTGATACTTTAGAGAAACAGGGAAACAGCCATTTACTTAATGGCTCATAGATTAATTGAGTTCCAGACAGACGTGGACAGTGGTCAGCAAATCTCCAGTACATCACCTTGCCAGCAGCATCTTTTCCTCAAGACCTGTAGAAATGGCAGTGTGCAGCTGAAATCAGGTTTTGCCTTCTCTGGGAACTGCAGAGATGCGTGGGAATCCACACCATGGGAGGAATGGCAGAAAGTAATGAGCAAGAGAGAAAAAATGGTAATTTATATAAAGATAATGTGTCATACTCACTCATAGATGATTTAAAATACTTGGATTATGTTTAAAGGCCATTTTTCTCTAAATCAGTTCCTTTATCACGTTTCTTTGTGGGTTTTTTCTTTTTTTTTTCCCCCACTCCTCAGAGGAACGGGTCACTTCAGCTCTAAGTTAAGGCATGATGAACTCAGTAGCAGCCAAACCATCAGGAAACTACTCTACCTCTAACACATAACTTTTCTGGTGTGTTGAAACAACTATAGGATTTTTAGGCTAAGCCTGGAAATTATTTTCTATTTTTCCTCACTTTACGAGATATATTCAGTCAGCTGTAGTCATATCCCTGTCTAGCCTATGGACTTGGAGAAACATGTTGAGACAATTATTTAGGACACGCTTTAGCTTTAGTTACTAATGCCACCTGTACCAGTATCAGATTTCTCTCCCTTACCTACCAATCCTCATGGGAATTGTAGGCATAAAGTTATAAATTGCTATACATTAATTTCCACCTTGACTGCTTTGTATATTGTTACCCTGAAACAGAAGATGGTAATAAAATACCCATGTTGCACGGGAACATAAAAGCATAATTAATACATTCACTGTGTAAATGTATTTACTGTCATCTAGAAGGTTCCACCTCCACAATTAACACACCTGTGTTAATTATCCCATTCAATAGAAGAAACTAAGGAGTTTGTCAGTGTGTTAAAATACAGGCAGAAAGACTGCTGTGGAAGAAGAAAAAAAAATTAAACTGGGGAGGGAAACTAGCCAGAGATTTCTCCTTCTTTGTCACTTTCTACAGGTGACAGAGACTGAGGTCATAAACCCATGCTCCAGAGACATGTGAAGGAATCCCAGCACTGGGCATTCCCAGCTGTCCCTGCCTTCATGTCACAGCTGTACCAACACAACCGTTTATGTGTTTACATGCAAACCAGATTATGGAATGGATTTATATTTAAAACAGCACCCAAAAAATCCAAAAAACACAAGGCCAAACTTATCTCTATCTACCTATATCTATCTCGATCATCTACCTATATCTATATCATCTGTATTTATATATCCCATAAAGACTCCTGTTTGTTAAACACAGGTCTACCCTATATTTTATGCCCAGTTAAGTCTTGTCTTCCCACAGCCGACACAGGAGCAGAAAGCCAGGCTCTGCTTCTGTCAGTGTTGGGGTAGTCAGGCACAAACCTGACTGTGTGTTCTGATTCAGCCCAAATCCGTGCCACAGCCTGATCTGATGTTTTGACTGGAAACATGGCTTAAGCTTAGAATGGAGGAAAACTTGAGAGGGGAAGATTGGCAGAGGAGGAAGAGAGGTTTCACTTCTAAATACCCCAGAGATAGTCAGTGACGAGCAACCTGTGCTTGGGGGGATCATTTAGATTTTTTAAGCCCTCATTATCTTGCCCAAGAGACCTGGTTGCACTGGGGCACTTTGGACTGTGTGGAGTGTAATGATTCATTATATAGGAAAGTTAACTGCTGATGAGATAGAGACTTTTAAGGTTAACAGCCTTTCCTTTAAGAAGGTATTTCCCACTGATGAATCCTAAACTGAGAAAAACATTTTAAATTCAGCCCAAAGAGTTGAGTTTCTGAGTGTATTTTCCAGGGTCATTATGACTTTTAACACCTAAACAACAGCAACTTCCACACTCAGAGATTACAGGGGATATTTTTATTTTTGTATTAGAGACAGATGGAAAGAGACAAGCCAATTCCAAATCACAAACACACTCTCTGCTTATCTGTAATAATTCTCCTTAGCAAGGCAAAGATACCTTTGCCAGAGACAGGTGCTGTGCTAAAATGCACAACTGTTCTTTTTATTTACATGTGCAGCTGCTAATGCCTTTGCTGCCAGGTTTGAACGCACAAATGCAAAATTCAGAGGTTTTAATTATGTCCCCGTGTTTGAAAAGCACCTTTTCATAAGGTCACGTATTCTTGAAGTGAACCATAAACAGGTACCAGAAGCAGGGCCTGGGAAGATGCTCAAAAGACACTGCTCTGGGAAGATTCAGTGGAGATATGGAAGAACTGCACTGGAGAGCTGCTGTTTTTCCATTCTCCTCAGGACTGGAATGGACCAGCTCAAAATGCCCACTCCTACTCTATTCAAAATGCTCTCATTTAATAAGTAACAAACAGAAATGAGGGAATTCACATGTTCTCTGCCTGGATCTCAGGAACTGTGCGGGAATAGTTCACGTCTGTAGGGAAACAAGCGGCTTCAATAGTGCTTTTATCCCACTCATTTTAATGGCCTCGAGGTCATTGTCTGCCACTGGAGTCAGAGATGTCTCAGTCTGCTGAAACTCAGGTTTATCATCTTCATGTCTCACTCAAACTTTCTTTCCTCTTATCCTCTCATATTTTGCCTGATACAATAAAGCTCCAGTAATTCTGTGTGTCTCACACTTGGAGGGACGAGATGGCAGATGGTGGTGGGACAAAAAAAAAAAGAAGAAATATTTGAAATCTTCTATTCCTCTCTGAAGGAAGCTGAGGACTGCCCTAATTGAAGAATGAGAACAGAAGTTTTCTGAAACACAAGAAGAAACAGCGTGATATAGAACTTCTAATCTCTGAAGAATTGTTTTCCTCATAGGGCTTCTTTGCTAAAGAACATGAAGAAAATTTCATATTGTCAACTCAGTCGCCAACTAAAAGGTTTTCAAAACCTTCCTGTTTTAGAAAAAGCCATCCTAAGCCCCAGAGGAACTAAAGGAAGCACATGAAAAGTAAGGTTTTATAACTTTTTAGTCTGAGATTTTATGAAGAGGGTGGAAAGATGGGCAGCAATGCTTAACCCTTTCTTCTAAATCCTTGGCTGATCACAAGAGAATTACTTTGACCTGCCTCATCCCTCCGCATGTTCTTTCTAACTTTTTTTTTGCAATCTAATGAAAATTATCTGCTTCAGAAGTATTGAGGCTGTACTCAGGAAAAGCTTTTTTTTTAAATGTCTGTTGAAGTCATTTACCAAAGGCGGAATATGCAGATTGTTGGTGTAACGTGTTTGTCAACATTTTAAAAATTTACTACAGCTCATTTGGATGGGTCATATTAATTTGATACCAGCCTCTTTCTTGTTTTCTGGGTAAGAGGGTGAAATAACCTCCCAGATAAACTCAACAATAAGAGAAATGTAGGAAGATGAATCCTGCAGTTCCTCTGGCTTATTTGGAGATGCGATTAAATAAAGGTGAGAACAACTAACAACTTCAAGTTTAAGCCTAGAAAATTTTTCTGCTGCATCATTTTCCATTTGAACTCAGCAAGAGCAAAATTGCCTATTGATTAGTAGATATCCACTGTAGAGGATTCAATAGGTGCTTTTGCATATGCTGAGTCCTAAGTGCAGAAAACTGAGCTAACCAAAAAGAAATTAACGCTGCCTTTCCCTACAGAGCCTTCCACAACTTTCTCCAGAGAAATTGCTCTCTGCACTTTGAACAGCTCTGAATTCCATCAGGAAAAAAAAGCACCCAAGAAAGGCACATTATAAATCACATGGAATCATTAGCAAAAGTTGTGAGATTGTGGGTTGTTTATGTTATGACACTTTTTTTGACACCACCTAGTATCAGGCATCTCTGGGCTAAGCAATATTTGGGGAAAAAAAAGAGAATTCTGGCCTGCAATTACTTTCAACTAAAATAGACAAGACAGGAAAAAAGATTGCTAAAAGAACCTCCTTACCACCATTTAAAGACAGGGTGCTGAAGTGAAGGGCTAGAGAGTAACTTGGTTTAGATTACAGGGAAAAAATGGAAAAGATATAAATAAACCAAAACTTTGGTCCTCCGTTTCAAAGGAATTGTTTTTTTCACTCCCATTGCAAAATAAATATCAAGAAATACAGGAAAGAAAAAATAAAGCTGTTTCAGGCAGTCCCTTAAGGGTCTAGAATAACATTAATAAATTTAAATAAAAATAGCAAATACATTTAAATGAATATAATTTATATGGGTTGTATTTAGTGAACATTAACACTCTTCAGTTCACAGACATTCTATATCTGAGAGTTGCATAATAATGTAAGTATTTTTCAAAAGCTTGCCATGAATATCTGTTGATCAACAGTCATTTTGTGAAAAAGACACTGAGGATATGAAATTTGAGAAATAAATTTGTTAATTTTGTTCAAATCTGTAGTTTAGTTTAGCTTTTCCTTCCTTTGGCTGTGAAATGAGCCATACTCGGATGTTGTTATTTGTTTCTAAAACTATGTCAGTGCCTGCTCTTGGAAATACTAACACTGATCCAAATCCTTTGTAGTTAGAGAAGCATAAAGCTACATGTGCTTAAATAACCCCTGACCTAAGCAAGTAGGGCAAAATTTCAGCAGGACATTTCTCTTTTTGTGTAATTGCTCTTTGGTTTTGTGTTTTCCTTTTTTTCGCACTTTTATTTTTGTTTCAAGTGTTTTATCACATCAGAAAACAAATTTTTTGTATTTTGTTCTCATCCATCAGCTGGACATTTCCAGTGTAGTCACCTGCTTGACTAGGTAAAATACAAACATAAGATAACTACCTAGGAAAAAGAAAACTCTGGCCACAATCACTAGCTCCTTTTACAGGCTTCAGAGATCCTTCATTTATAAATAACAAAGGCATTCAATTTGAGGGTGGTGATGGTCTAGGACACCACAGAGATCCTTGGAAACTATGAACAAAAACTAACCTCAGGAAAACAAGGTGAAATGCATACTTTATGCAAAACACAAAATGAGGGACAAAGGGCACGAAGTGAGAGAAATGGGCATAAGGTGGGAAATGAGCAGGGGAAAAAAGAAGAAAGGCAGACGAGTGAGAAGTGAGGGAAGCAAACCAAGAGCTTATCCCTGACAATCAAGAGAAGCAGATGGAGAAATTGTGTTTTAATTGTCCACTTCTCTGTGAGGAGACTACTGGAGTGGATTGGCAAAAGGATAACCATAAACTAATCAGTTTCACTTAATGAAGAGTCTCATTCAATTAACACCAATTTCTTTCCACAGCCCTGTACTCCGGTAACTTCAATGTATGGATATTTGTTTCTCTTGTAGACAATAAAATGTTTATGAAACAGAGAACATGTTATTGTTAATCCCTTAATGGAGAAAGATGCTTTATTTCAATATTTCAAAACTTCTACAGGCCTCATGAGTGTCTTACAATAAAAAAAAATCATGTGAAGCATTTCATGAGCTCTCCCTGTCTACTATTGATAGAAACGAAGGCTTTGGGAGAGCTGTTAATGTCTCTAACACAAAACTGCGGTCTTTGCACAGGGAAAAGGAAGATACTACAGCTCAAGTCTTCAGATAGTAAATTGTTTTACAGCAGACATGAAAGGACAGGATAATTTAATTTTATTCTGGTAATTACACGTGGATCTTTTCTTTACATTATTTTACTTTCAGGATCTTAAATAAAAATCCTCCCTTCATAGAGTGGACCCTTTTGAAGGCAGGATTCTTCAGTCTTAAAAATAGTTGCAATCTACACAGATTTCATGAAAATCACCACCTTCCTCATTTAATTCCTGCTCTTTTAAGTAAGCCTTATTCATAGTCCATGACCTTTCACTGCTTGCATAATTTATATGCAATGTAGACAGGAGACTGTAACATCTAGAACACAAGGGATCAATCAGCATGACAGGGCCTTGATTGTTCTCAAAAATCCAAAAATGTATTCAGTGCAAGTCTCTTAGTGTTTGCTGGGCAAAAGGGATGGAAGCTTCAAGTGTATGATGGCACTTTAATCTTGTAAAGTCATCTGCCCCAGGCAGCCCATGGTGGCAACCCTGTGTGCACTCAGGTAAGAAACAAAATAAAGTGGGGGAAAGACAACAGCTACTGATGGTTACACACTATAAAGGCACAGGGAATTTGTCAATTTGTAGAACATTGTCTGGGAATTACACTCCCTCTACAGGGCTGCTAAATTCCAGCCTTGGTGCTTCCTTGCAAGACGTGACAAGAATGCAGAGAGCAAATATTTCATTTAGTGATAGCAGAAGTCATAAAAAACTTCAGGGATACTGAAACGATAATGGTGACCTGACTCCACAGGGAGGAGACAGGGAAAGAAGAACACAGTGTGCATTATGCAGAAGAAATTCTCTCACGAAAAACCCAGGGAGCTGGAAACAGAAGGAGATAAAGTGCATTTCTGAACTCAGAATTGCCTGTGTGTCAGTGCTTTTAGTCAGTCTGCCTTGTTCTCCATACTGCCAGACTCAATAATCATTCTCAGAAAACCATTATGGTGAATACCCTGGTCACACATGCACAGAAAATGTGAACATTTAGTGCACAGTCCATACTGGAAAAAAAAATGAGAAAGAGGAAACATAGATCAGTAAGTGGTATTTCCATCTTTATTACTGTTCTGAGGAAAGTTTCTGTGCCTCTTAGACAACAAGGAAGCTTCAAATTAGAGTGTGTTTTCTTCTTTGACGGAATATTAACTTCAGTTTGCGGCTAAAATTACACGGGGTACCTAAATAATATTAGGCACTATTTATGTATTTTTCCAGATAGCTTCTGTAGAACAAAAAAAAAATCCCTTTTGATGCATTAACTTCTGACACGCACAGGTAGATGTGAATCACTTTGCATAACCACAACTTACACATATCTGTATTACAGGGAAATAATTGCTTCTGACTTCCAAATATGGCAAGGCTCTTCACATTTTGCACTTGAGCAGCCATAACAACACTCATGTCCAGGTACCTGTGGCCTCTGTAGTTCATCAAATCTGGCTCTCTGTATTTCCATCTCTGTCTTTAATGATCTCTCAGTTGACCCATTAGAAAATCTTACCTCTATCCTTATAACATCTTAGAGGCATTCAAATGTTGGTTCACACTACTTGGTTAGGCAAGGAAAATGTCTTGCAGTGCATCATATATTGGTAAATTAGTGAAAAATACAGAGAATCTAGCTCTCACATATAATATAGTCCATTTTCATCTGTGAAAGTCCATTATAAATGTTAAGAGAGAGTGTTATCCTAGTAATCTAGAGAATGCACACTATAATATTATTCTTTGTAGTCATCTTGACAGCTTCACCCTCATAATCAATATTGAGCATTTAAAAGTAAGCAGAGTTTTGGATTTGGGTATTTTCTCTAAAGATCTGTTTGCTAAATAAAATCCTGACAAAATGAAAATCAGAGTGTAAAGTCTCAAGTCCTGTTCTCAGTTTCTTATTTGTGCTTTCCTTATGCACTTCTCCTTTCATATAGAAGAATCATTACTGTGAATATCTTAAGGATGTGAAGACAACAATAAGAATCTATCCCAGCACGAGCTCATTTTGACATCCAAATTCTTACATAATATTACATTATTTGTGTTTAGATGCATGTCTCCTTTCCTTAATAATCCAGCATAAGAAAAAATGCAAGTTCAGAGACAGGCAAGCTCTTCAAGTAATTTATCTTCAGTGGTGATGTATGAATATTGAGATGCTAATTTACCAATATATGATGCACTGCAAGACATTTTCCTTGCCTAACCAAGTAGTGTGAACCAACATTTGAATGCCTCTAAGATGTTATAAGGATAGAGGTAAGATTTTCTAATGGGGTGAACTGA
Organism: Rhagologus leucostigma; assembly: GCA_013397725.1. Taxonomy (NCBI): domain Eukaryota; kingdom Metazoa; phylum Chordata; class Aves; order Passeriformes; genus Rhagologus; species Rhagologus leucostigma. Next base: position 1,014,764 of record VZTD01003908.1, read on the forward strand.
GAGATCATTAAAGATGGAGATGGAAATATAGAGAAAATAAAGGGGTAATGAGATAGAAAAGCAATATGGCAAGAACTACCAGTTTGATGAGAAAGGAGAGTGGAGATTAATGCAGAAGTTATGCTCAGAGAAGTGCAAGTAGAGATGAAACAAATTAATTTGATGCTAAATTCAGAAGGAAGCAGGAGTGTGGAGATAGTGTGATATAGCCTGTGAAGGATTTCCAAAAGGTTAGGAGCCACCACTTTGGTGATAGACTGAAAGGTATTTAGAAAGCAAGGCCTCTCCATATACTTCAGTCTCTCAAAACACAATTCCACTGAACAGCAGGACACTTCCATCTTTCCCAGACTACTGGTGATGATTTCCATAACCTTCCTGTACCTTCCCTAGAGCTTCAGTGTAAAAACCCTTCTACATTAATAAGAGGGCATCACCTCCATAGACCCCACCCTACCCTCAATAACCTCCTGAAAGTCTTTCCTTTCCCTTTTAAACATGGCACCTGGACCTGGCTGGGTTGTGAAGCTCACGTGTTTGGTTCCAGGCTTTTCTCTGTCAGGATTCTAGGTTGCTTTTGGAGCTGAGTTAGGTATAAACTGATACAAACAGAAAGTGCTTTATGGGATCTGCTGTAACTCTTGTCTACTGTGCGGATTAGGAGGACTAGGTAGAAGTAACTGTGATGAAAGATGTATGAGAGATTATTTCAGTGGGAGCTGAAGAGGGATGTGCTTTCAGATATGTTGCAGTGAAAGAACTATCTGAATTTAGTGACTTGATTTATGAGCTATAGCTAAAGCAAGACTCATAGAGAAGAAAGAGAGATTTCTTAGCCCAGGTGGCAAGGATATGAATGTTGGTACTGACAGCTAAGTGAAAAGTTTCAACAAAAACGCTCAGTGAATGGCTTTTGCGCCTTTCTGGACCTGTACCATTCTCAGATGGTTAGTGAGTCCTTACAGTCTTTGCTTTAGGTTGTTTTCAATGAATTAATCTGGGTAGAATGATGGAAACTTCTTCAAGGTTCCTTCAAACAGAAGCATCTTGAAAGTAATGATTATATTAATCCCCCAAGCGCTTTCTTTCCCTCTTGCTGTCATTCCATTAAATGAAGAGGCCACATGACATCTCTGTACTTGATGTCGCTTTGGAGCATGTAAATGTTCTGTTAGAGCCAAATCAGTGCTTCTCATCTGCCAATTAAGAGCACACTGAAAGTTTCTTAGCCAAGATGCAATTATTCATACTCAAAGCAACGATTTCTTCAAAATCGGTGTTCCTCAGGAAAAAAAAAGGGAATGAAATTTGAAATATAGAAATAACTTATGGAAAGTTTGCTCTGGATTTTTTTAAGCATTGAGGCTAAAGGGTCCCAGACAACACTGTGTTTGAGACTCCAGAGAATATTTCTGCTGTTATCAGAGAGATTTGCGATATGGTTGCAATAACAGATTCTTATTTAAGACTGTAACTCCACTGCATAGAAAAAGATGGCCTTTGACCCCACTGAACATATCACCTAAGCAAATAATCAGAGTGAGGCAATATTTCCTTTTAAAACAGAAGCAACAAAGTTGAGAACAGATGCAAGATACAGTTTTTAAAGGGAGCCAATGGGATGTAGATGCCCTGCTCCCAGATGATTTCTGATGACTTGGGTGCAGAACCTGTGCCTCCCATAGATGGATCCATGCCTGCAGCTGGAGCCTATCATGCCTTTTCTGTTGCTCCCAGTGATCAAAGTGTGCTGCAAAAGCATGTGAACATGCTGACAGTCATCTATCTGGATCAACCTTTGATTTCAACATAACAGAAATCGATGATGAAACACTTGGGTTGTGACTAGAAAGTGTATGAGAGAAGAAAACAGATACTGAGATAGAGTCCCTAGCTTCCTTCTTCAAAGTGGCCTGCTGTGTTTGGATGATGGACAGTAGGGGATCTAAAGTGTGCTGTTTGGTTTTAATATTTTTCCTGTGAAATCCTCACTCACTGAGGGTTATATAAGCCTGTGTCTTCTGACCTTAATTAGAAGACACATCCATTTGTCAGCTAATGTCAACTAATTTTTTCACCCTTTTTAGTAAGATTTCTCAATGTTTCAGGTAATATCATGATTTTGACATGAATGCTAAACTACTAATATCTTACTGAAGTATACCATGAAGATCACAGACTGACCTGGACAACAAAAATGGAAAAACTTTTAATGCAGATGTTCGTCATTTATACTACTTGTAACATTGTGAGGAATCTTTGGATCTAAACCCACTTTGTGTAATCTGGCTACTCATCTAGAGAATGCTAGTTGTCCTAAGGCTGGTGTAAATGATAGTGGAGAGATATAATAGCTAGCTGTGGGAGTCCCATCCAAGTTAAAAATTATTTGGCAGTTTTAAAATGCTAGGGTTTGCATCATCACTGTATAAATCCTTTAGAAATGGAAAGCTGGTGTTACTTGCTTTCTGTTAATAGCCAGAAATAATTTCTTCAACAAAGCTACTCAAAATGTGCTGAAAATACGCATATGACTTGTGCTGCACAATGGACTCTGGAGACCATATTTCTAGTGGTCAGATTTCAGGGTTTTGAGGAGTAATTCAAATCTTCACATCTTTCTTCTAGTGGACAAAGCCACTAGAAATAGAGCATGTTCCAGAAGCACAGACTCATGCTGAAAGACAGAGAAGATAAAAAGTCTAGATCCACAGCATTATTATAAAAAGTTGTGAGGAGAGAGAGAATTTGTTCTGAACCAGAACATCTTTTCCTGTGGAAATAATTAAAAGAAAAGAGAGACATATTTTATAGTTTGAAAAACACTCTGATGGATGCTTTTAATTCCTTTGTATTTGGGATCTTTCTGCTTGCCCTCTATACTGGAAACTGTGTTTTTCCTTCAAGGTAGTTATGTTGCAATGTCAGAAATACTAAGAACCAATATTCCTCTATGTCATTTTTTTTAGTTTTTTCCTATTCAAATTCAGGATGAACTTCAGTAACTCCCTCCATCTCCTCAGTTCTTGGATTTTACATCTGCAGAATCACCTTAACTTCCTTCATCAAGTGCTTTGAGAGCTATGCTAGAAAAGCACTGTACAAGAGCTGGTTGTCACGATTGCAGAAATCCAAGTAGAATCGCTTTCAGGGGCTGTGAGCTATAATTAAGTAAAAAGAGCTCAAGGGTACTCCTTTATGGGTATTAATCCAGCTTCTAAATAGAGAAGTCGACAAAGCCAAATACTTTGTTCTCAAGAAAGAAAAAATTAGATCATTGCCTTCTCCAACACAAGATCATTGTTATTTGTTCTGCAATACAATTGTCTTTGACACTGTGGTCTGCCTGCATTGTATAAGACAAACAATAGAAGAAGTGCATTGAGGCAAAAGCTGGCAAGCTGTACCATCCTGTGAGAACCATGAAGTAATTCCAGTCTTTGCAGAATGGTAACTTATGTGGGACTGAAGAGTGGAGAAAAGTGAGAAGTGAGAAGATAACAATAAGCAAAAGAACTCAGCCTACCCAATGCCAACAGAAATGGAAAAGTTTCAGCAAGCATCTTGAACTGCAAAATGACTTTTGCCAGGATGTTTACTGATATTGTTCCTGTAGAATAATGCAGCTGTATTGTTTACAGGGTCTGTGGGGTCTCCCACACAATGAGTCTGTGCATTCAGGTGGGTGAAATAAGTGTCCTCTCTGCCTTTTGTTTTGCACTCAACATTAGCAAAATAAAGTATGCAAAGAGCAGGTTGTCCGGTAGTGGTGTATTTTGTACACTTTTCTTCTCTTATAAGACTTTTTTGTGGATGTTGGACTGCTGCCTTTGGCCGCGGCAAGAATAACTTTAAAAGACAGATTTTTTTTTTTTTTTAACAAGCTTATTGAATTGGCATTGAACACAGACTTATTTCTAGGTGATAATAAAGATGACATTGATGGTAGAACTGAAGGAGTAGATGATCAGTCTTTATTTTTGGGGATGGAGGAGGAAGAGGAATTCCTCCACTTCCAGTTTAGTATTTATTCTAAAGAACAAGCCGTACTCTTTAACATGACCCCCTACAAAAGGTGAGGATTATGAGAGAACCCTTCCTGACGGATAACATGGAAATTATTTTTTAAAAAATTGAAGAGGATTTCCTCAAGAAATGTTGTTGTTCCTCTGTGTTCAATCACAGTCATTTTCCAGGGTCCACATAATCGTACTCTCTTTGAGCAAAGCCAGTGTCAGCTTTCAGAGTGCTTGTGTCTTAAAGAGACTTTAATATTAAGCCATCCTAAGAGCCTTGGGACAACAGGTCAAGGGATCTGAAACACGAGTTGTGTCCCTTTCTGTCCTGCCAGCTGCGCGGAATGATGGGGCAAGAAACAAGAAAATCATGCAGATTAGCATCTGGTTTTGAGACTGGTGTTACCAGCAGAATTTTTGGTTTTTTATGATCATGGGACAGTTTATAAAACATAAACTCTCATTTCAGTTGGAAAACATCGTGTTAGAGGAGACAAAAGTTAGGTCAACAAGGAATAATCTGAACCAACTTCAGGGTGTGGCTATCTTCACATGTCCTGGCCCCCTTCCCAATTGTGAATGTTTTATGGAGTCCAGGGTCTACACTGAAGATTGAAAGCTTATGGCAGAATTTCCCTGTGGGATTTCTGCAAATACCTCTTTATGGGACTGAATTATATCACTGTGGGGCTGATTAAAGATAAAATTTAGGAACATTTTAAGGGCTGCTCTTTATCGAACCTTGCTTGTCAGAAAGTTGCCATGGGAAGAAAAAGAAGCTTTCTTAAGAGAATAAATGAGAAAGAAGTTGGGTCCATTAGCAATGCTGGAATATGTACAGGCACTTGTGTTCATTGAGATAAGATATTTTAGAAAAGCCTGCTCTAGGAAGTATATTCATAATGAACAGATAGCAGGGACTTAGAGCCACAGAATTTCATCTCAGTATGGAAGAGGCCATGAGCTACTGCATAAAAGAGTCTTGGAGCACATAAATAGTGTAAAGCTTGTGAAAGGATCAGCCTGGGGAGGTACGAACCCATTCCTGCACTGTTAGTTCTCTTGTCAGTATTTTCTCTTGCTGTACAACTGGATATACACAGCTGACTTCCTGGTCTTGCTTGGGACCTTCTGATATCACTGTAAGAAAACATCAAAATGTGCTCATGCTGAGTCAAACTGTACTGCATAAATAATGCACAGGCATGTACAGGCCATCCAGCAGGACTCCGTATTATTCATGGAAAACAACGACCCCAGATTCAAGTTCAAGGCTGCAGTGAGGATGGCGAGTGTAAAAAAAAATCACCCGATGAGAAAAGGGGACCTTGCTGAACTTAATTGATGAGACCCATCAGCATCTCAGTTCGAAAGAGAAAAGGCTGCTCTGTAAGGAGAAGTAGAATCCAGCAATGAAGAAAAGCAGGTGACTAGAAACAGGTAGGAAGCATAATGCTATTGGCTTCATTTTCTTTGTCGAGTGTCAACCTTACGGAAGCTTCACCTACTGCTTCAGCTGAAAATGGGGAGATAGAAGCAACAACAGGTTTAAGGTTTGGTAAATGTAAAGATCTAGTTAAATACAAGGAATGTTTCTCCTGTTTGGTAGCCCTGTTTCTAGTCCTGGTATACAGTTGAGTAGTGCTGTTTGCTACCTATGACTCATATTTATGTCATCATATGGTTATATCCAGCAGAAAACATTAAGAAGAGCACTCAAAATTGCACATTGGGACTAAGGACTCCAGAGGTTCACAGCGCAGTGCAAAAAGGTGAAGACCAAGCGTACTTGTCTGCATACACAAACGAAAACTCTCTAGATGCCAGTCCAGTACTGACCTGAGTTCAGCTAATACACTTAGTTCAGTGGCTCATTGTTTCTTGTTGATGAACTGAAAGCTACTGCACAAGTGGGGCTGAGAGACACTGGGACAACCATCAAACACGGCTAATTCGCTGTGTTTTGTTTTCCTTTTTCTCCTCAGCACTGCATCATTGGAAGCAGCGAATGTGTACAAACAAGTGAAGCTGGGCAGAAAACAGATGTTTTCCACACAATCAGTTCACAAATAATGAGACTGTTCCCATAGCACCCCCTCTGCTATTTTCTGTAGAGTACAATGGGAGAGAGACAATGGAGAAAAGACAAATGTAAACTATTCTGTTTCTGCAAAACTGCAAAAAATTTCACTCCAAGCAAGGAAGTCTTTCTACAAACTCAGAAGGTTTCACCACCCAAAGGGGCAGGATGGGTCAAAGGAGTATAACAGCATGTAAAATATTTTACTCATACCTGCCGCGCAGTTAGCACAGCTATAAAGGATCAATAGTTTCTTTGTTTTTGTGAAGAACACTCGGTAAACAGAAGATATTGATCAAATATTGAGCAAATATGTGCATCCAAACTATTCTCCTCTTTCTCCTCAGGCTGAGTTTCAGAACAGACTCTCACTAGTCTCTCCAGCATGACACACATCAGCAGTGCTACAAGCTGAGGTGACATAAAAGTAAGGAACATCTGTTACAAGTCTTGACAACCTCTCCTATTTACTTACAGTTAATTACAAAGGAGGCCTTTCTCTTTTACTTTTATTTTAAAGCAACTTAATTTTTTTTAATGAGATATTTCCTATTACTCTCAAGATATACAAAGATAAATTAATTTTTTAAAATCTGTATTGTCTCATCTCATCAGCAGGAGGCTATAAACAACCAAAAAGACCCTTGACTGATGTGATTTCCTGCTGAAACCTGATGTGTTCCTCCAGGGCAGCTCAACACCATACAGCAGGCTACAGTCTGCTTTTTCAGACTGAATACGAGAAAGAAGTGTTGCCAGTAAGAAGTTATACAGATTCCAGGCCCAGACTGTTTTTCTTCTCATGGTAATCAAAATAGTCGACAAGCTCCTGCCACCAAAGACATTTTCATTTACATTCTTCTGGTCATTGGGAAGGTGATAATAGCAATGCTTGCACACATGAATGACATATTCATTAGAAGGCAGGAGAAGAATTATTTCTCTGCAGGACAGAGCTTGGATAAGTGTGAATGTTGAGCTCTAAGCAGACTTTTGGTAATTGGATCACGACTGGTGAATTGGCAGATAATTTAACAGGAAGCAGGACAAATAAACCAAGGTTGTGTTGGCAAAGTCTTATCCTATTGGAATAGAAAGGTGTTGGTGATATAGACTACCTTAAAAGAGACTGAAATTTTTGTACCAATGAAGTGATTGTTCTCTTTCAGAAAATGTGGTAACGCCTGGTTCCCAGGAAACATTTTATCTAGGGCTCCCTTTTTGCACTGGTGGAGCCTTTCAGGACAGCCTTCAGTACTGGAAGCTTCAATTTTAGAAAAGCAAAATATAGGAGACAAATTCTACTTTCTTTAAGGTTTAAAAGAAAGTCAGTGTGTTAATCACCGTACCAGGCTGACAATTGTTCTGCAAGTTTAAAGCCTAAGAAAAATATCACTTATCTTTGCACTTAGATATTTCCTTTAGGTGTATTGAAGTGGGAAGAGCACAAGGCAATATCGTTTTTTGTGCAAATTGACTGTCTTTAGAATGTAAATTCATGCCAAAAATGGGTGCCTTTGCTTTTCCTCAAAGATGAAGCAGAAGAAACATGAGCAAAATGAGAATCAAGCTATGCAGATGCATGTAACAGCAAAATGCTTCACGATCCTTTCAGAATTTTCATTTACTAAAAATCTAATTTTTTTTTTAATCAGCTTTTGTGTCACAGAAATAATATTTTAAAACCGAGGGTTCAATAATAGTCAAACCTAAGATAGTCTTATGAGTGTAGCAATTCTACAGGGCTTTTGGATTACTCCCACAAGCAGGTCCTTTGTCTTCACAGTGACTTCTCTACAGTTCTTTCTTCCCCAAGATTTGTTTAGCCAACATCAAGTGTAGTTTGATAGCAGGAATTAAGCACAATTCCAATCTGCCCATGTTTGCTGCTGACCCGCAGTTAAAGGCACCATGCAAAGCAGCAGATGTCAGAGCCCAAACACCACTAAGGGACAGACCAAAACCTTGGAGCAAGAACAGATCATCGGCAAAACTTTCCATTTTAGTATTTATGAGGCTGAAAAGCAGCAATTTATGCTTCTAAGCAGACCAAACACAAACACAAATTGCTAAATTGCAACCAGAATGAAGCAATAATGAGGCTGGAGTTTCAGCTGTGGGACAGAGAGCTACACTCTCCCACGTGCTGGTCATTCACCATGCTCACATCAGGCCTGTAACTGGTTTTGGGAGCAAAACCAATCTTCATTCTCTTAGGCTGAATGAACACAACTGACTCTGACTTGTCTCTGGCACCAAATTAAAATGCTCTGATTTCATTATGGAAAGGGCACTGTGCTTGCCAAGGAAAGAATATAGTTTATACATACAGGACCGAAGTTGTGGTCTGATTCTCTGCCATCCAAATGAACCTGTTTGAACAGGCTCAAATTAGGATTGCATGGAAGACCAAACTGAAAATATTTTTGTCAGAAATAGCTTTGTAAGTTTAAACAAATTCCTGCTAGAAAAAGAATATAATTTGAATATTTTCACAGAGGAAGATAAGGAAATCATTCTGTTTCCAGTTCCTGATAGGGTTGCATCATGAAAAAATCACAGCACATGAATGAGCAAGAAAAGGGGCACGAGAACCTTGAGGCAAACTTGGCTGAAGGGCTGCAGCTTTTCAGCTGGGCTAACATCAGTCGGCAGGTAAATTCAACCTTTTTGCTGTTTGAGTGTTCTGTTGCACTTTTTTTTTGACTTTTGCTGTGATTTGGAGAAGGGAAAAAAAAAATCAATGCCAACACGCTGGAATTTTCTTCAGTATTAATAAGGGTAGAGGTTCCTGGGACACAATGAGTAACACTATGTGTTTTTGCCCTAGACTGCCTCAAAATGTACTTTCTCCACCAGATCTCACTTTCTCAGGCACAGACATCCAAAGGCTGTGCAGAGGGCAAAGAAACGACACCATGAAGGGAGCACCCCTTTACTTTCTCCATGTCCTAGCAGAGAATGAACATAAGATTTGTCTCCTCACCAAAGACGACATCATTCTCTTGCTCAACAGAAATGTCACTGGATTTTCTTTCTTTCTCCAGGAGTCCTTTTTGTGAGTCTCAGCTATTTCTACTGGATTTGTGAGCAGTGTCAGAGCTATGCAGCGATCATAAAGGTTAATAAAGCAGTGTCTCTGTGGCATCAACCTCTGAGATCCTCCTAAGCACTGACTCATTTCAGAGACCTGTTTGCTTTAGTTGTAGAGGTAATGAAGGGTGAACAGGTCAGTCAACCCTACCATGTCCACCCTGAGTGAGAACAGACAGGGCTTGGCAGCAGACAAACAACATTGACTTTCCCTGTTTCTCCAGTGTGCTAGAGGAGGAGCACAGTTTATGCTACAGAGTAATCTCACTGTTAAATTCTGAACCAGATGCAGAGAAGCAGATTTCTGGCTGTCCTGCAGACCTGTATTCCTCTCTTCTTAGTCTTTCAGATTAGATAGCCAGCCTCTGCACCGTGAAGACTCTTGTTTGGATGACTACATCATCTGTTTACTGGTTAATTTACAAAATCTGAGAAGAAGCAGGAATTAATACTTTTAGTAACTAGCTAAGAGTTGGCTCTGCGTAAAAGGCAGAAACTTTAAAAAAAAAAAAAGCTAGCCTGCAGATAAGTGACCACCCTCATCTCTCTGAGCCTTCCAATCTTGCAGCAGTGCACAATTTACTTCCATTTATGTTTTCAGAGGTCGTGTAGTGAATAAACTAGGAAACAATCACTACTGCTCTCTGTAAATAATGTAAAACATTACCAAAGTGTATGCAATCTTATAGATCTGGCAGACCTAATTATTTGGAGCTTAATTACACTTCTTATTATTTGTCATTAATGATTCAAACAGAAAGAGTAGAACTCTACTTTCATGAAATTTGCTGATAATGTCGCTTGAGAGGTACAAATATTGCTAAAGTTCGGCATATTATAAATAAAGTGCTTGACCTTTTTAATAGAAATGAAACGCAACAAGCAAGGCCATATGCAGAAGGGCTTATACCAAGAACTTCTGGTACAAGCTGGGTCTCACTCTTGGACCCAAAAGAAGAGAGGAACTTCAGAATTTGGTTTGATGAAGGCCTGACTCTACCCCACTGTGATGTAGCACTGAAAAGAGCAAATGCAACCTGCAAATACTGAAGGTAGAGAGTGTTTAGCAAAGAAGCTTAACTGGGAAAATGCTGCTAGCATGACGTAGAACAAGTTTGGTCACCTGCCCAGAAATGTTCAGTATGAGCTTGAATGAACGAAGTTTGTGGGATGAGCAGAAGAAAAGTTTTATTCTGTCAGAATAAACTTGGAGAGCTCAGACTTTAATCTTATCAGACTGGAAGGTGCTTTTAGATATGACTGCTCATTTTAAGTGTAGTGTGTGCTAAAAACAAAGGAGAAAGGGAGGGTAACTTGAACTAAAGAATTATGCTAGCACAAAACCAGATCAGGATAAATCACCCACGAGTACACCCAGGTTCCTTTTAAAGGGGTGTTAAGTACGAGAAGGATGAGCTTCAGGAACAATATTCCTACATGAGGAGGGCAGGAACATGCTTTATTCTTTCAGAAGTAGAGAGAGTAACTGTGGCTCCAGCTGCCTGGCCAGGAGGGACCGGAATTCTAGACCTAATCTAAAATGGATGACTGAGGTTTCACTTTGGCTCCATGCCCTTCTACAGCAAGCACTACGTACGGTGTGTGGCAGTGATGGTATGTCTGGATTCACAGACCTAAATATCTGATCAATAACTGCAGGGTTTTTTCCAATATAAACTTAATCCAAATAAATGTGTGCATATGACTGAATTTCTCTCCTATGCAGGAACCCACAATATAAAGTTTATACTGATTTTTTGCTTTGATGTCAGCTGTGGAATTAGCTGCAGTACTGGGTATAGCACAACATTAGAATGCCAGAGTATACCTAGTAAAACATCATAATCACAAGTACAAATTAATGAGCAAATTTCAACTACTGGTGCTAATTTACAGCAGTAGAATACCATGCCCCATCACTGTCTTTCATTCAGCACCACAAGGAGCCCTAACCAAGCATTTGCTGCATTGCTGAATTCTGGTCTCTGAATTTCCATCTAAAAACAGCCTGGTCACTGCCGCAACCTGAACAAGCAATACACAGGTGAATATTCAGCTGAGTTTATCTTTAAACTTTCTGATGCTCATGATTCTAATTCAGGAGAACAACTGGTGGCATTTTTGCCTGGAAAGCTCTTAATTAGAAGAGCTTTAGTTAATGATTGGTGTGAATATAGAACAATAACAACACATAAGATCTAACATATCCTGCGTTTCCATTCATGATCTGTTTTTTGGGATAATGTAATAAACAAAAATTACTTGCCATAGTAAGAATAGAAAGAAGTTGTTCACTAGTAAATAATTACAAGTTGACTCAGCTTGAGGACAAGGATTTCATGGTAGTTTGATCCCAAAGTGATTCCCTTTCTTTAGCAAGGAGATAGAGTCATATATGAAACATTTCCATTTGAAGCAAAATCACAAGATAATGTACATCTAAAAAGGCTCCTTCACAAACTTTTATTTCTGAACATGAAAAACATCTTTGTACTATTTAAATCAGTATCAGGATTTCTGATTTGCTTAGGTAGCACAATTACTGTTCGAAAACTTTTGTACTCGGATGACATCCAAGTTGTTTATTCACAGTATGACATTTATTTAGGCATAGAATTGAACAAAAAGTAGCACTATCCAGCGTATTCCTCTTGGACTGCCAGATCCTCTTTTTAAAAATTATCTGGAAATTATATTCTAATCCTTTAAATACTGTGCTTTGTAATGCAAAACTGTGCATTCAGATGGAGTTCTGCTATGTCTTCAATGACAAACAGCCATTGACATTCACACACACCTGCTTTACAGATAAATTCAAGGAGAGAAAATAAGAGAAGAATAATCTCATAAGGTTTTCCTTCCAAAGTCAGTCCTAAACACATCATCATAAGAAGAAACAGGAAAATATACTGCATTGTATAATATTTTGTGGCAGCTATTCTTCAAGGAACACAGCTCTGTTCTCTTACACGTTCTAATGTAAAAATCTCAAACCTATGAGCCGTTTACCAGTACTGTAGAGACCTTCTCACACCTATTAAAAGAATTTTGTCTGTTTACATTTAACTTCACAACTTCTATATGGCTTACTGCTTCCCAAAAATTAGGATCATCTATTTGGATGTTTTCTCTCATTTCTCAGCATGTTAAATTCTGGTTCCAGTCTTTGATTCTGACTAGTTGTTGTTTAGTTATTCTAGAGAGATATTTTTCTTTCTTCCAAATGTATTATAAATATAACTTCACTCTCCAAGGAAGTCAGTGTCATCAAATTACATTTTATTTCTATATGAATACAGCAACAATTATGTATACAAAAAAATTGTTACTTAAAATGATTATAGCAAGCAGAGGCATTGTAGAAATCATCATCATCATAATATATTGGCTCCCTCTGTGGTTCTTTGAATTTAATTTGGGGGTTTTTTTTAGTGATAACTGTAATGATGATTTTACTGCTGTTATCATTTCAGAGCCTACACAGCCATGGAAGGCTGAGTTGGATTCAGTTTTGCTTCACACATCATTAATAAATCTGTCAGCTCAGATCTGATTGCAGGACTTCTATTTCTGATGATGGAGAAAGAATGCAGTTCAATTTTCCACTGTGGTTTGAATTTTCAACACCAGCATTTAGAAACATTAGGGTTTGATGTATAAGATCAGCAATGTTGACATAGAAGACTGAGAAAAGCAGCACTTGTGAAGAACAACATTTTCAATTTCTTTTGTCCTTCTTAATCAATTTTAAAAGTTTTTTAATAAAGCCTTTGTATAGGTTGGATCACTATTTTTTAGGTAGGAATTGTGACAGAACTGATCAGATATGTCAAAGACAAGAAGATGCAGAGACTCCAGCTGACAAGTTACTTACATAATTTCTGGCTTGTTGTGTGGAATCTCTGGGAAGCACAGAGTTTTGGCGTTACAAGCCACTGTTAGGTCTCTCAGATACATGACTAGTGCTCTTTTATTATTAAGTACATGAAAGGGTACTGTGGATCAGGTAGGAAACCTCATATTGTATCTTGCTTTATCTAAGGGACAGGAGGAGCATGGCAGGGAAAAATGAAGGGCAAATTATTGCAGAAGGTGGAAGAGTTTACAAAAATATAGGTTTGTGATCACAGTGGAGGACACAAAGGAATGAGGAATCATCACAGCAGTAACCCTCTCCGTTTAACATGGATTCTTACATAGATGAAAGAACATTCTCATAGCAGTCTCCTGACATTAAACAGCACCACATGACATAAAGATCATTACATACAGAGCTCCCAAATATTTCAAGGAAAGGGAGTTATTCAGCCATGCTTCGAATCTTTCAGGCAGTAAACATTCTTGAGAGATACCACCTTTGAGACACCATTCACATTCCCTGACGTCTCTAATGAAACAAATGTCCAAACAATGAGCTAGACTTAAAGGAAAGGACAGAGTAAGGACACTCTGTCCTGGCAGAGCTAAGGTTTACTGGGATATGCCTCTAGCCTAAGGGAGAAATCCTTACCTCTCAACTAAGAGTGCAGTGAACTCATAAACAACATATTTTAAGGTTTTATCTCTTCATAATCCAGTAATTGCTGTAAGTACGTGCTTAACTTTCACCTAATCTAATGATCTTGTTTATACCCTGTCAGGTAATAATATTGAACTGGGTGAGAATCTGACTTAGGCAAACCTGACTCTGTGGACAGTGTGTCTGCCCAGGCCAGACTGATGTCCTGGGGATTTGGGGTTCAGGTGCCTCAAGGAAGGAGAGCAGAAATAGGAGATTGCCAGCCTTTGCTTTGCAGGAGCCAGGGAAGACACGGCAGTGCCGCAGATCATCTTGCACACCACCTACCCCGACAGGCAATGGTCAACCCCTCTTTGACAAGCAGTGTGTGGAGTTGGAAACAGCCGATGGTACGGGGAGAACATGAGTTATAATAAGTACAAGGCAGAGAGAGATTATGGGAGACATTTTCCTGGGGAATTAACCACCCATCTTCCAAGCCGCCTCACTAATTAATTACTCCCATAACTCCAAAACTCTTTAATCCTTTCTCTTATACCCCCAGACTCCGTTTCTTTCTGTCAGTCATTTTCCCAAAGCAGCCTTGGCAATGCCATTAATTGGTAACAAATTAAAGCAGCCACAGCACAGAGAAAACCTGAGGACAATACAAAGTGCATTCAGCTGAATTTTAAACCAGGCAGCAGGACAATTGTTGTACTTCTGTATGCTTGTACAACACACAGCAGTACAAACTTCAAATAAAAAGTTTAAAAGAAGCTGCTGCAGAATTTTCAACTTGTGTTGTTATGAAGACAAAACCCACAGATTTCAGGTGAGGAACTGACGTGTTTGTCACAGAAAGTCTGAATTTCTGAAATAACTTAAGTATATACAAGTATTTGAATAAACTGAAGAAAAGCCAGAATTTAGCCACTGTTTCTCAGGTATGCGTTTCAGTGCACTGAAGCTCACAAATCTCAAATTATCATGTTAAGGAAAGTTAGGAATATACTGGTGGGTACAGCTGTATTTTAAGCTCTAGTGTAATGAACAGAGATAAGCCACAACATTCCAGGTCAAGTTTTGGGGTTACTGATGTAGTTCCTAGTAGCCTGGGTCTTAATGAAGAAGTGCAAAACAACGTGAACAGAAAATCATTGGCTCGCAGCATGGAAAATTCTGGATTTACCACTACAATTTCACAGAAAAAGGTGTGCTTCGATTCTGAACTGGTTGTTTTAGTACGTCAAACTTGTCTGTTTTCACCTTGACTTCAATAACATCCGCAGTTATTGTCGGTATTTCTAAAAGACAAGCTTATTTGTCTCCAGCCCTTAGGGGCTGAAGAAGTGCAGACTCACCAATTAAAGGCTTTTAACAGCTGGATGCTTCCTAAATGCTTAGCAGAAACATTAACTACTTATAAAAAAAAAAAAAAATCCTCACCAGTCTGAAGAGGGCTATGTCTCTCCGAAGCAAAGGATGAGAAACCTGTTGAAAGCAAAAGAAGAGAAGCAGTTTAAATTATACACTGTTCTTCCTTCAGACAGCCAGAACAATTAACTTTTTCTGGAAAAATGCATGGCCCCACTTTCCCCAGTGCTGATTATTCTCAGAGGGAGATGGTGAGACTGTATATTCACTGCCCATCTCCTTACACTGCTCCACTGCACCAGATGCTCTCCAGCACACACAAGGCATTAGCCGTGGCCTGAAGGACTGGGGCTCACACCGTCTCTGGTGGGCTGCTGTGTGACAGACGTGTCCATCCTGACAAGGGCGGCTCATGGCTGGCACCTGCTTTGGTCCTGCTGCTCCCAGCAGATGTTCCTGCAGCAATCCCCAGCCAGCTGAGCTCGTGGTGCCTTGCAAGCTGCCCAAAACTCTGTCCTTCACACGTTCATTATTGCTGAGTTCTATCCAGAACTACTACAGGGCAGTCAGTCCCACCACTGTGCCTGGCAAGATTATGGAGCAGAGCCTCCTGGAAACTATCCTAAGGCACACGGAAAACAAGAAGGCAATTTGTGATAGCCAAAGTGGCTCACTAAGGGCAAATCACGCCTGACAAATTTGGTGGCTTTCTTCGATGGAGTTACAACATTGATGGATAAGGGATGAGCAACTGACAGACTATCTGGGCTTGTGCAAAGCATCTGACACGTCTGAGTCTCTAAACTGGAGAGACAAGGACTGGATGGATGGACCACTGGATGGATGGTCACACTCAAAGGCTTGTGTTCAAGGGCTCCACGTCCAGGTGGAGAGCAGTGGTGGGTGGTGTTCCTCTTGCTGAACACCAAAAATGTTGGTTACAGAGAAACAAATGCATTTGCAGACTGATTTACACTGGGAAATATATTCTAGCTAATCTCTGCTTAACTATTCTGTCTGCATTATTTCTGGTCTGATAATAATGATAAGCTCTTCCCTTATTAATATTCTAATATCTTAAATATGTAAAAGATACCTATATTTTTGACTGCTGCATACCTAAGCCAATTACTGTATGTTAATTAAAGAGTTTGTCGTCAACCAGCATTTCTACTGTTTTCCCCCATAACACACTTGCAAGTACATGTCATAGAAGGGCTTTTTTCCCCTGTTCCATTTTAAATAAATATTTCAAACTATTCCCTATTTGCTTTTCCAGTAGAACACTCTGATCTGTGTGATCAAAGTTAAATCATTATATGAAAACTCCATGGTTCCCCTTATTTTTCCAGTCATCTGTGCTC
This sequence comes from Rhagologus leucostigma, assembly GCA_013397725.1. Taxonomy (NCBI): domain Eukaryota; kingdom Metazoa; phylum Chordata; class Aves; order Passeriformes; genus Rhagologus; species Rhagologus leucostigma. The sequence continues at coordinate 1,031,192 of VZTD01003908.1, forward strand.
TGATCTCTAAAAGAGTATTTCCATTTTGCTGTAAGCATAAACATCATCATAGGATCAGGTTGCATGAATGTGAATAAATGTCTGAAGTTATGCACCACTGCCTCTAATAAAGTGAATTATGCACGGAGAATACAACTCACATTTTTATCTGATGCTATCAGCGCTTGATGCTCATTACACAAAACAGAATAAAGTTGTCCTTAACTTGTATCTGTCTGTTGCCAAATTATCTTGCAACAGACTTAATGTTAAAGAATTTTCACAATTTAGACCTTATTTCACCATTTATTCTTAATTTCAAAAGGATGAGACTAAAAAAAAACAGCCAATCAAACCCACAACAACCCTTGCAGAAGCTTCTGTTATGTATAGGAGCAATAAAAGTATTGAAAAGGGCATCGGTGTAGTGTAACCACGTGCAAGAGGCAAATATGGTAATTTTCAGCTGCATATGCTAAATAAATGTCGTGCTCTGTGGTGTCTGGGCTCCACTAAAAGGCTCATGAGCTGCAGGAAGGACCATGCATGCTCTGCACCTTGGTTCTGTATTTGGTTTTATGCCTGCAGGGAAGGACAGAGGGAAAAGGTACATGTGTGGTATCGTTAAACATTTTGGGTAGAGAATGCCATAGGTAGCCATTGCCACAAGGAGAGCACTCAGACTGCCCTCTGTGCCCACATTAGTGCAGGAAGGAGAGTGACTCTTGCTAAAATGACAGTGTAGAAATTATTCTTCCATGCTCTCCAACACGTTTCACAGGCATTTCCTTATTCTGTTTTATATTATTTAAGACAGAATATCAAGATGCCTCTTACTAAATATTTCATACTTCATGTGAAGAGTAAAATATGCTCCATGAAAAATCAAACACATAAAACACCTGAAATGAGTATTTCCCCTTTCAGACCATGGACTGTGCACCAAGATAACTGCCTTTTTAACCTTCACCTTTCATATGATAGGCTTCTTGAATGGGCATTTTGTTAAGAGCAAACTTTCTGGAATAAGCTGAAGAATTAATGTATTTCAACTGGAAACATCAATATTTGCTGAGCAATTGCTATCCAGAGAGGTTGGATTTTTATTCAAATTTAGGAATCTAAATAGATTTTTGAATTCAAATGGCTATAAACCACTGAAAAAAGTGCTTAAAAGGGACTTAGTAGTGTACACACTCTCTGTGTAAAGGGGAACTTCTGTTCATCAAAAAAAAAAATTACAGAGAGAAATAAATCTTAAAACTAACACTGCTGAGTCAAGAAATAAAATTAAACCACGACATGAAACTAGAAACTTTTGACTGCTGATGTCATGCAATGCATCACTATGTCCAAGAGCTGTACAGCAGCAGAGGAAGCAAACTCTGTACTGACAGCAGAGTAACCACCTCAGAGCTGTGCTGTCTTGACAAATATCCTCTCTTCCTTCCTTCTAAGTTTGAATAAATTAATGTTTCAGTACCACTTTTTGTATTTAGTCTAAGTTGCCAGCCCCCTGTGTTCATTAAGGAGAGTGACAAGAATAATCGTACACGACCTTTCTGAAGGGCAATAAAAATAACTTTTTTAAACAACGAAATACCTGTGTGACAGTAAATTACTGCACAAGAACCATATGTTAAGGGGAAAATATTCTCCTAGCAACAAAATGGGAAAGGTGCCTATTAGGGGATCACTCAACAACAAAAGGGGTCTGGATCTTAATATCATGGATATAAAATGGGAGGTGTGAGTATTTTGTGGTCTTCACTTCAGATGAGGAAGGGGAATGGAAAAATAAAGGATAGCAAAAAAAGAGCCGCTGAATTTTAAATTTTGCTTCCACTTATTCACCTTAAATAGGAAAGTTTATGATTTCTTTCCTATTTCCCTTTGCTTCAGACACTGCACTTTCAGGACACTTGGGTCCTCTGAGGTCATGGGAATTCCAGAGATGCCCACATCTATCCAGTGAGTAAAGCAGTCTCTAGGAACTGACAATGTGGTGAGCACACATAGCAGCAGCTCTGGAAACAAAAATCAGATTTTTGATATCATGGTGGATTTGGAGAACTGAACATAACCTAGTAGACTTTTCTGACAATTTTGTTTTTGTTGGGGTTTTTGGGATTTTTTTGTTTGGTTTGTTTTTGGTTTTGTTCTGTCTTCAAATGCACCTCTTCAAAAAAAATAAAAGAAATATCAACCTAAGTTTCAGTTCTTTTCTCTGCTGGTAACTCTCATAGCATTTACGCGAGTTGGAGGGAAAAATAAAGAGATTTTTCTAACTGTCAGCTCTACAAACAACCTGGGGTTTAAAAGCCCAGCTGCTTTTTGTCTAGCTTGTTCATTATCACAAGTAGTATTCTGTGTACCATAAAACTTGCATAATCTCAAACTGTTATTGAAGGCAGACTCTACCCTCATCACTTAAAATTAGTTAAAATTTTTCTTGAAGACAGGTTTGTTACAAGAAAAATTCAGCTGCTTTCCTATATTTGGGCTGTGCTTGCAATGTTAAAAGGACTGATAACTTTCAGCACTAAAACACAGCTTTGAATGCACAAAAGGAATATATTCGTAAATCAAGACACCATAACTACAGTTTTGCAGAGCTGAACCGTGGCCTTAAGCTGAGTTTAAAGATATATTGCAGTGAGACGATCTCTTTTGTACTAGCATTATAGTGCTTTCATTTTCCTTAGACAATGAAGTAACATGTCCTGTCAAGCTGTTTTTTAACACAAATCCATTATTATTCTATCCATAAGTAATGACAGATGCCAGAAATAGAAGCTTGGTTCATTCATCATGTGTATTTTCTTTCTGGCTGTGCACCTGCACATGGGTTACTGTCAGGGCACTCAAGAACTCCTGCTGTGCTTTTGATGCTAAATTGTATGTCTCAGCAATGATCTCAGTCTTCAGGGTTCATGGATGTAAAATATCTCTTAATCCAAAAGAAAAATAGATGGTTGAGAACTACTGCTCTGCTGCACATAACGTAGAACACTCAACAAGGTAGGCATCACAAACAAGGGACTTTATCTCTGCAACCCCCCGGGGTAAAGATTATGCTGGAAAAGTGCACTGAGAGGTACACAGGAGCAATACTAATGCTGCACACATGTTAATTATGGAAAACATGTCATTAAAAAAAAAATAAATAAATAAAGAAGCAAACCCCCAGAATCTTCAAAATGAAACTCAGTGCATCTCTGTTAGAGTCTTCCCTTCAGTACCTCATGTCTACCTTAACTCCAGACTAATTAACTACTTTTTAGAGAAGAATCCAGGAGTGAGTTTCTACAGCGGATGAGGATTTTAGGACTTCCATAGCAATTATATGTAAAGTCTTAAGTGCTCGAAGCAAAACACCAGGACTTCTCCACCACATGAGCCAGTCATGTTAGGATGGAAAAGTTCATTTTAAGCCTTTATAGCAAGCACAAGAATTCTGATTCCGCTTCATCTGCAAACATGTAGTGTTTTTCAGTACCTAATATTTAAGAACAACAGAGAGAGAATCAAGCCAAAGGTCTATTTAGCCCCCTAAGGTGTCTCCAGCTATGTCTAGCCATGGATATTAAAGGAAAATCCTAAGAGCAGATCAAGCATGTAATTTTTCTTCTTTATTTACTGGCCCAGAACCAATGATATGCAGTTCAAAACCCTCCTAAGCCATAGGTGCTACCTCTGGGTTTAATGACTCTTTGTGAATTGAAAGCTGAGAAAAAAAACCTTATAATTTAGGTGGAACTTGCCTTCTGATAACTTCCCCTTATGGCCTCTCATCTGTGTGTTACCAAAAACCAGTGAGTAATGGCTCCTCCTTTATCATCTCCTTGCCACTGATAATTCCACAGACCCATATTCTGCCCCATTTAATTATCTCTTCTTTTTATGCAGATGAGCCCTAGTTTATTTAATCTCCCTCGGATGGAAAACATTAATACCTTTGATCATTCTTATCACTACTCTCTGCACCTTTTCTAGTTCTGCTGCATCAATTCTTCAATGTTACAACCAGAAATTCTTTGGCTCCTCATGATTTGGACACACTGTGGATTAATGTTGTGACATAAAAGGTTTCTGCTTTGTTTTCCTGGGGTTTTGGTAATGACTTTTCTTTACTCATGACTGAGTGAAGAGCTGACGTTTTCATAAAATTATCAGTTACAGCAATGAGAAGATTTTTTTTTTAATAGACATTTTGGTATCAATCGACATGTACTTAGTATTTAGGACAGGCTTTCTGTGTCTGCATTATTCTATATCCATCAGCACCAATTTTTTTCTCAATTTTTTTTCTCAGTCGTTTAGTACAAAACAAAGATTCTGCTATTCCACATAGCACTTTTATCACCTCACTTAATTTTATGTCATCAGAATTTACCACCTCATTTTATACTTGCTTTGCCCGATAACTGCATGTGAGGAACAGCACTCATTGCTGGGGTAACTTTGCTCCCAGTGGTACCACAGACCTCAGTTAGGACAGAATTAGACTGTCACAGGGACTTTTCCAGTTCATCTGAAGTGCAGGTGAAGTTTTTCTCAGCAAAAAGTGAAGGATGGGCTAGATACACCTAATCTACAGATCTCCTCAATTAGCTAACTGGAGCTACTAGCTGTAGCTGATTATCATGTTTCAAATTTGCACCATAATTTTTATAAACAGTGCTAATTTGCTGCCTAATGAGTCTGTAAGAGTTCTACTGGATGATGTTGATGATGTGAGGTTCAGTGCTTTCGTTTCTTTCCTATATGAAAGTTTTGGAATTGTGCTGCTGCTGTTAAATGCAGTAACAATCAGAGGGGACTGAGCAGTTAGTGCCAGTAAGCTCTGCAGAGAATTTGCAGAACAATGCTTGGTATGCCCCACCACCATTCCTTGCATCTGTTCAGTACTGCAATACTGAATGGAGCGATGTCATTTTACTCTGAGTGCTGGGCATAAATATTATTTATGTCACGCTCACAATTTGACAGAGCAAACTGACTAGCTGAGGCTGGTCTTCCAAGCGATTGTCACATCTCCACGATGTTTGTTTTCTGTGTGAACCCTCATCCTGCAGGGCTGCATTCAGGGGAGTGTTTGAAGAACTTGAGTCTGTCAGCTGACCCATTGTACTCAGAGGAGCCACTGCAGACCATGGCAGAGTCAAGTGTGTGTTGATGACAGAAGGACCACAGCTGGTACCTGGTTTCCAATTTAGGACTCACCATCTGTCAATGTCTCTAAAGTTAAAAGGTAGTTCTTCTTTCTTAGAAGCAGCAGCTAACAAAAAACCTCAATTTTATTTATTTGGTCTTGATAGAAAGAAGGTATTAATTTTCATCCAGCAGGGGAAATTTCCTGTCTTTTCCAGCTCTTCCATCAAACACATGTAGCTGCTTAGCTATTATGTGAGACATAGTTTTTGGATAATTTCAAATATTTGGAATATTTTAATTCTTTGGGTCAAAAGATCTTGACAGGTGTATCATTTTTAGAACAAAGCCTGATTATGCATTTCATTTCTGTTTGTCATATTCTCATGAAATAGTTCTGTATTATGCTGGGCTGTAAGGCAGTGGCCATCAAGGACCTGTGCATATTGTTTGACTGCTTTTGTATCCTACCAAATATCAACTTAACTGCACAAAAACCAAGAACACAAACATACTCTAGCCTTCTCTTTGCACTGCTGTGAGGACTACAACACAATACTGTATGACAAATGCAGTTATTCCATCTACCTCAAAACCTCTCTTCAGGTACAATTAGATTAAATATTATTTTTCAGCCTAAATAATCTCCTAACTTTTTGCTGTATCCAGTGACAGAGGCTGAAGACAGTTGCAGAGAATGAAATAATCTTATTATTGGTTCTTGGCAGGATTTTACTGTCATAAAACAATGTTGATGTTTCTAATAATTACCTCTAGTGTGCTCGCACCTAAATACCACAAACAAGATCCTTAGCCACTGGCTTAAGTTTCGTAGAGTCAAATTAGAAAATTCAGTTTCTGAAGAATTTACAATTTAAAAAAAAAAAGAAAAACAAAGGATAGGGAAAGAAGACAAGATGAAAACCTTAACAACATGTGCTTACTATTCCTTCTCATTACACCTCGATGTATTTATATACAGACAGGTGTGTGCAGTTGATTACTTAGAGGGACAGAATGGGGTTATGCTTCCTGAACACTTTAGTTTGGTTGTTCAGTTTGAAACCACTCCTCCTCAGCCCCCTCACCACGATCAAAACTAAACAAAAACTAAACCAACCAGTGTGATTCCTGAACTGAGAGAGAGGTTGCATAGGAATTAACTTTATCCTGAACAGGAGAAGGCTTAGAGAAGACTCAAAAGTAACTTTCTGTCTATGAGGAGATTACCGAGAGATTTGTGCCATCCCTTCCCCACAGCGTATAGAAAGAAAGGAAAAACAGGGCTCCTAAATTGAACCAGGACAGACTGCCACTGTCTGTAGGCAAAGTTTTCATTATGCAGGTAACTGACCATTCTAAATGTTGAACACAGATTGAATCTTCATCCTTGAAAGTTTGAGATGTAGCTCAATCAAGCCCTGAACAAGTTTCTCTGACCACTAAGATCAACTAGAGACCACCCCACATCCCTTCTCATCTGAATTGTCCTATGGAAAGCTACACAAGAAATTTATAAGTTGCAGTTGCACAGATTTGCCATCTGACTTAAGTTCTTGTGACCAAAATATGTAGAAACATTTAGTCTCTTCTGTTCTGCATGGTTAAGAGTCCCATCCTTAAGACACTAAAAAACCCAACAAATAAACCTTCACCAAAACTCAAACAAAAAATCAAATGCTGAAGTCCTATTCTCAGGTCTGGCCTAGAAATTTAGAGTCCGCTTCACCATTTGCAGATATTTAACCTAGTGAAATGATAATATTTGCAGCTACACGCTAAAGGCTTTTTCTAATTATATCACAGAGATTATAATAGAAAAGTATACAGTAATAAGCAGATATCAGTTACTGCTGTTGGAAATGCTTCCTAGTTTTTATACTAACATTAAAATATTTCCAGACTGATGAAGAAAGCAGGATTAGCTGTTTGTTTTATGTAGTTGTCTTCTGTGAAAATAGCCCCACTTTTGCACTGTCTAAAACCATGGCAAGCCTTTCAGCTTCTTGAATGACAAGGAACTGCTATACTTAGCCTTCTTGTCTTATATTAGAACTTTCTCACATACATTATCATCCCCAAAATGTATTCCTATTTAATTAAACAACAGCTTGAAACTTTGCTAAACTGCTTACACGCGAAGTGCCCTTACTTCTTGGAGAGCAGTGAAAAAAGCTTGTCATCAGTAGTAACACCTTAAAATTATCTCCTCCCAAATTTACTGATGCAAGCCATTCGTGGTAAAAGCCTTGGCACAATTTCGGTCCAACAAAACCAGCTGACTGTTGCTGCCTTCCCTGTCTAAAGCACAAGTCATTTATAAGGAATTTAAAATAGGAAATTGCAAGGGAAAACCCACCAGATACAAAAAAGCAGCAGCCCAAATCTTCAGAGGGTATCCACCACACTTGGTTAAAGCCATTGCTTCTTCCCTGATTTATATCAGTTGCAAACCTGCTTCAGCCCCTGTGAACAGCTGTTTCTAATCTACTTTAATACCATCCACGTTGAACTACTTATTGTTATTGGTTTTAGGACAATACAAAGAAAGAGAGGATTTGGATACAGTCATGTCTGTTGTTTATTGCCTGGTTATTAAATTGTGCTGATTTTGGCTGGAGATACTTAGTTACCAGCCGGGGTTAGACCACAACAGAAGTTTATAGGGTTTTCCACGAGATTTTTGAGAAGTGGGGGTACATTAGTCTAGCAATGATCTTTTAACTAGGAAGATTAACTGAATGATAAACCAAAGCATATAACATTTTTAAATCTCAGAGACCAGCTAAGAATAGCAGCTGTTATTCTGAAAGGACATCACAGTTTTGTTAGGGCTACCAAACTATCAGTGAGGTTATCCACTGGCAGAAACCCAGGTGTATTACACGTGCACGCACACATATCCCTTTAGGACAGAGGGCAAGTGTATGAAGTTTTTCCCGTGTTTCAGGAACACAGTCTGGGGTTTACAATACCTAAAGTTGTGATGCTACTGTAGACAGAAGACACAAAAATTGGAGACTCAAGACTGCTTTCTGAGAAACTTGGATGAGTTATCTCTTAAAAGTGACCAGGGAAGGTGAGTGGGAAATAAATGACTGTGTGGCCAAAAAATTCAAGCAGTAGTATCTTTTCTTCTACCACAGTTAAGGAAATATAATCCAAAAGTCCAAGACTCTGATCAAGCTCTTTGACATGTTTTTCAGATGATGGTAGGGGTGACCATGTGACACTCTGTGGTTAATGTTTCAAAAGTTTAGCTTTGCTTAGAAACTCTTTCTACAAATCCCAGGACCATTCACAATCAGCAAAGACTTTCCTCTTTGCAGTCATGTACGACCGTGTATGTGAAGTTTCATCCCTCTCTTTCTTAATCCTGTGTCAAATTTTCCGTGTAAATATAGCTTGTTCTGGGAGTGTGTACTTAGTACAGATTATAAACTGCTGGCTTTGCCTGAGTGCTTTTGCCCGTGTTATTGAATGGCAATTAGAACTTTCTTTCTCTTTGCAAATCAAAAAAACTGGCCAGCGCTCATGGTAGAAGAACTGCTGCTCTTTCAGCATATTTGTAGAGGAAAGTACTTCTAGAGGCCCACAGGATGGAAATCCGCTGACTCCACAGCCCATCAGACAGGACTCACTGCAATAACTCCAACACCACACCTTGGTGTGCGCCCCACGCAGCTCCGCAGCAGCAGCTGCTGCAGACTCAGCCGGATAACACAGGGAGAGTTATACACAGCTCAGTGAGCAGGAGCTCTAAAACGTTAAAGACTACAGTTTGGGTTTTGATTTTTAAGCTGAGGTTTTGTCATCATTGTATGGCACCACAAGCTGCAAGTGAAAACAAAAGGCCAGATCTGTCCAGATCTGCTTGCGCAAAGCCTGAGAAGGGAACAAGATTTGCATGAAATTAAACTAAATAGCAGGGAGATGGATTCTTTTTCTGCTGATGGCAAGTCTCTTTCAAAATTGTGAATTGTCAGTTTAAAGGGAGGCTTAACTTTATTACAGCTTCTCTTTTGCAAACAAGCGTCATCTGCAGAAAAGAAGATGGACTGAATGGGCAGACAAGGCATGTATGAATAATATTGCAAGGTGGGAAGATCTAAACAATTCAGAGTCATCCTGTGAAGTACATTCCCAAGTGTAAGAACTTTTCACTGATAATAGAGTACATTTTAAGATTACACACCATTTTTTCCATTTATGGCATAAAGGCATTTTCTTTCTTTATCCGTTGCTCTGAACCATTATCACACCAAAGATGTAAAACTCTTAGAATTCAGTTACTGCGTATGCTGGAAAATTTGCAAAGAAAACTAAATTGCGTATCTGGTTGCCATAAATAATTTAGGGTGACAGCTAAAAAAGCGGTTGAAAAGTGCTCTGAGTCAGTAGAAATTGCTACCATCTAAATAAAACAGATGCATTCACTTGTGTCCACAGCCAGAAAACATTACCCACATTTTTTTACTGTACATATCAAAGCAACATCTTTTCGTTTTGTTGTTCAAGCAGCTTTTCCACTGTAGAAATAGGCAGAGGTTCCTGTGTGCTGCTGGGAATGCCTAGAGAGAAGCAGACAGAGAAGAATTCACCTGAAAGTTGTATTTATCCAGGTGCCACCTGCAGCCAAGCTAGGAGTGTACGTATATCCTGAAGAAAGCACATTCCATCTATCAGAGGCACTTATTGAGGACAGTGAACTGTCAGCCCGTGACTCTTGGCTCCCTCCATTGGTTATAGACAGAATTGAGCCACCTCAGATAACTTTGAAATGTCTGAAAGCAAGTGAGATGAAGCCCCACCTCAGATATGCCTTGGATCCATTTGTTCATTTATGATAATCAGATGCTTCCAGGTATGCAAAAAAGCCTCCTTTTTTCTTTTCTTCCCCTCTTCCTGTTATCCTGAAAAAATATTTTTCCTTATAGAAGAGCCATTCTATATGTAAGGAATAACTGAAATAGCCCTTTGCTTAAAATAAAAGTTGAATTTTCCAGTGAAAGCTTGAGGAAACCATTAAAAACAGTTTCATTTGCCTACTCACACGCACACACAAAAGTCTTCAGGAAGAAAAATTGTTCTCTTTTGAAAAGTTTAAGGCAATTTTTCATTCCATTAAATTTTTTTCCATAACCTTTACGTGTAGATTTTCTCAGTGAATATTATTAAGAAATCAAGTCTAATGATTATGGATATTTTCCCTCCTGCTAATCACTTTTAATAATCATTTTAATAATCTTAATTTTTAATGGAGTAACACTTTTCATAAGGCTTGAAAAATAATAGGAATAGATTCAACTTTTTGTTAAATATTTAATTGGAAAAATCAGTGTTCTTTTCAAGATAAAGGCTTTTTGTTCCAAAGATCCAACTATCTCTAGTAAATTATTTTTCTTAAATTTTATGCCTGCAACACTCAGAATAAATGAGATGTCTTACAGGTTTTTTAATAAAGGAGATGGAATTATTCTTGTTAATTTACTGATTTTATTAAGAAGCAGATGAACTTCTATAAGTGGAGAGAAAATGGGCTTGCAGGCAAACTAAGAGATAAATACTCTCCTGGGTATGTCGTGATACTTTTACTCCATCACTCCCCACTTCACCATACCCATGGAATTACGTCACTGCTGCTCCTGCAGCCATTTTGTGTGTTAAAAATGTAGTTGATCAGCAAATGTCATTTCTTCTGAACACAGTTTGGACTCTAAGGGGACCTTAAAAACTGTAGAGTTAGATTAAGTCTTACCTTTTGGCTTCTTCAGTGGAAGGATGAAGTGACCTTTCTTTTTTAAATTTTGTTTCTCAATCGTTAAAGCAGCCTAAGTGCTTTGGGCCAAGTTTACAAAGGTTTTGTTGGATTTTTAATATCTAAAGGCAGTAGTTCTAAACCTGCCATTTAGACTTGCATACAAATACCATTGTGTGTTTATTAGGACTGTGGTCCTGAGATGTGTTCCTTGAGTCTGCAGTAAGATTGTTCTGTCACCATTTTATTAAAAAGTCTGAAGAACTGTGGGAACTTTATTTCCTGTCCTATCTATATTCTACAGCCTGCCTGGAGCAGGGATGGTCTCCTCCAGCAGACGATGAGATGCAGTGGCTGTGGACTGTCTTCTGCTGTCACCAGCAATAATAGCAGCTGAAATTAATAGCAACAATAACAATAACACATCACTGCTGTGTAAAAAGTGCAGGCAGGCTGGGTTTTCTTGTGCTGCTGTTAATATAAAAATATTTAGATAGATTTGTTTAAGAAACACGGATTTAAATTTCTCAGTCCAAACAAAGTTGTTTGGAACTTCTGTGGAAAGAACACGATGTACTGGCCATCTTTAGAAGCGAGCAAAGAAGCAGTCTCTTGCTGTGCTGCCACAAGACATATTTATTATTGATTCTATTTCTTTGCCCAGTTTATTTTTCAACACCAATTAAAAACTTATTCATGCCTCTGAGTCCAAAATACCTTGGGCTTCAGCCATCCTGGGTATTCATTGTGTTTTGTCTGCCTCTTTGTTCTGCAAAAAGTACCATCAACCCAGACTGTTCACTGCAAATATTGAATCAAGACATCATCAGGTTATTTATTTTTTTCCAAACGTTTCCTTTTTCTGAGAAGGGGAACAAAAGCAACCAGCATTATAAACAGGGAGGTCTTTTTGCCTAATAAAATAGGCCTCTATATATTAAGAAAAAATGAAATGAAGACAGAACATTCTCAATTCTCTGATTCACTAGGTTGCTCCAACAATTTTTTGCAAGCATGCTGTCCTCTAATTGCATTTTAGATGCTGGAAATTTGTGACTGGTTTTCTTTTTCCAGCCACTCTTAGTTCTGCTTGGCACTGATGGTTTTATCTTCATCTGGGTATCAGTATGCTTCTCTCCAGAAAACATGTATCAAGGCCTTCACTAGATGTTTCAATAGTCCACAAAAGGGTTCATGGCCCTCCAGGTCATGGGTAAAGCTGTCAATGAGTCAGAAACCAGCAAGCCAACATGGCACGGAGTTCAACACTGTCCTCGTTAAGCCGTGGAGGGGCACATGGCACCATGAGCAAAATGGTGTGCTCTGTCTGGGACACCTAGAGAAAAATGCCAAAGAGCCTAAATTGCCTAATTCTGACACGCCTCTTTTCCCATGAAGGCACCCTTCAGGGAACAGGCTGAAAGGGCTGCAGGGACTTACCTGCAGAGCTCTACAGACCTGTTTTCTCACACCTGCAAAGAGCTTGGAATATTTCTTAACATGCTGGGACATGGAGGTGGCCCATCTGGAAACGAGCGAGTACTGAGGTCCTTGGGCATTTTCAGTGCTTATCCTCTTGCAATGACTCGGAGGCTTGGCAGAAAAAAGTTCAAGTCTCTTCTTTGCAATAAATTTTTTTTGTGATTTTAGCAAGCAGATACTCCCTGCCACGGGGTAGCACCTGCACTGGTCCTAGCTCCCCATGCTGTTGTGCAAGTCCTGCATATTTCAGCTGTCCGTCCCACTGGCTCCTTCCTCCTACATGTCACATTCCCCAGGAAAACCTTCTGACCTCTTCAGGACTTTAGAAGCAAGACAGTGGGTACTTCTGGGTGGCTTGGATTAGGGACACAGTCCTATGACCTCAGGTGACTTGACCATGGCAGAAGTCAAGAGAAAAATGATACAGGATGAAAGAAGGGCCATCAAAAGGTTCATCAAGGTGTCCATCAACATCATGTCACTTAAGCTGGGCAGTCTTCCCTCCTAACATGACATGACCACCACTAAGCTCTCTTCTAAAACAAATTCTACAACTTTGTCTTACAGCTCACAGGAATATTGTGATGACCACTGGAGTCAAGACTGCAAGGTACTTCTCTGCAGAAATAACAGGAACTATTCTCATACTTTAATACAGATAGAAAACAAAAGAAGAAAAAAAAAAACAACAAACGTGGATCAAGACTGACTGATTAGCTTCCTAAGGAGCAAAAATCAGCCCACAGACTAGACAGTGAAGGATAGAGCTCCACAGCTGGATTGTCAGAGGACTAAAAGCTTGGCACAGTATCCTGCAGAAGCATAACTGCTCCCATATTCATTATACAATTACAATTAGTGGTTAATACTCATCCAAGGCCCAGCTGCTTCTTCCACAACTGCTATAAGAGTGCTCTCTCTGGAGAGAGAGCCCTTTTGATCCCAAGGGGAGTTCCCTGTATAAATAAAGCAGAAAGCAAAGATTCATGCTGAGACTGGAACAAGGAACCCTGACAGAGGATTTTCTCTCCATCGACTACAGTATGCACAAAGCTATTTTTTTCTCTGGCTGCAACTGATTGACAGCGCTGGCAGAAGGTACCAAATGACAGTGTGCAAGAACAAAAAGGGATCTACCTGTGCCACTGGAAGGCTTTCTGTGCTTTTCTAGGCGAGCTATTTTGGATCTGAGCTATCAGGTCAGACTCTCTCTCTCCAGGGGCAAGACTGAAGTTTGCTTTGGGCATTAATCTCAACACTTCCTTGCAGCTGCCCAGATTGCAAGGCCCCAGCTACTCCAGCATATAACCTTGGGTCTGTCCACATCCTTCTGCAATGGAACATGTCCTCTTCTGTAGGGAAAGCCAAGGCAGGGGTAGCTGACACAGAGTAAAAGGTACGTAGTCAAAATCTCTTTCCTTTGCTGCATTCTTGTTCTAATTTTTAACTTTCAGTTTTGTTCTTGAATATTGGAAGACCATCATTTATATGGCATTTCTCGATGACACTTTAACTTGGGGATAATGGAATGGAATTGACTTTGAAAAGCAGAAGAAGATTTCAAGAATGCAAACATTTACCAAGTCTACTGAGGAAGAGCATGACAAGAAAACAAAAAAAGGGGAAGGGGTACATATAAACATGATTGTAAAATTAAGATTATATTTGATTTCCTAGCATTTTTAGAAGAAAAGGACGTTGAACACCACTTGGTTTAAATCCTGTTGTCTATGAGGGTGTACAGAATGGAGAAAGATTTATCACACATTCTTCAAGCTCTCGGTTTTCTGCCTAGAAGATATGTAGCACACATCTCTATGTAGCCTTTTCTGCAACTCCTTTACTTTGAAATAACTGAGCATCTATGAGACTGGCAGGAGATCAGTACAGTGAAAAGGGCAAGAGGATACAGGAAATGGGAAATGTATCTCTGCAGTTAGAATTGTTTTGTGAGCCATTACCTTTTGGTACCTCCCCTGATTTCAAGACAGATCTTTGTTAATAAATTCTTCTTAACAAGAGTTGTAGATACTTACAGATTTGCAAACTGGCTGACATGGAAACAAGCTCATTAAGCTCCCTTAGCAAGCCCCTGTCCCCTTTCACACTGTCAGTGCTGAGGATGACAGACTGTGTATCCTTACTTTTTGTTTTCTTCAGTCAGGTTTGTGGGTCTCTCAGGGTGTCAGGACTGTGTGCCACTGGAGGTTACAAAGAACCATCTTTTCCTTCCTCACTCCCTTTCAGTCCACATTTGGGCAGCACACATGAAGTTCCCAGGAGTCCCCAAAATACTGAGAACACAGGGCACCACGAAAATTGTAAATTGGTGTGATAAGACCCCAGGTAAAATCTGAGCTTAAAGAAACATGAAGACTTTTGAATGAAAAAAAAAAAATAAAGCAAGCAAACTCAAACACTGTGATTACCCACACTTGACTGTAAAAATCTGTAACATTGTCAGTCCTAAGACTGCAAAGCTTCATTTGTTTGTGTATTTTCAGCAAGAAGATAATTTTTTCCTCACACAGAGTAGTGTTAGGGGAAAGATTATTTATAGATTCTTGTAACCCTTAAAGAAACTTACCCTAAGTCACAGTAGGGGTGCTGTCAACACTCGGACTGTCTTTTAGAATCTCTAAATAAACAGGATACCCAGAGGCTCTTGTCACACTCTCTTTGATTTTCTGTTCTATGAAGCCTGGGCTTGCCTACCCTGATCCCCAGCACAGTCCTACTGTAGGCACATCGACATAAGGCCAACCCAGGAGCACTGATACCCATCGTGAGACCTCATTGTTGCACTCAGGAAGAAGAGGAAGTCTTATTTTACAGCAAACTCTGACTTTTCTTACAGGTGCACAGGCATAGAAGAGATTTGGCATTGCAATAGCAGCCTCCAGTCTTCCTTTCTGCCGGAAGGAATTAGCCAACATCAGCATGCCTGGCACTGTCTCCTGTTAAAATGCTCTGGTTTGTAATTTCTGCGACATCCTTGTGTGACACTAGTCTCACACAGAGCAACTGGAATCCATAACCAGCAAAGACACCAGACACAGGTCAGGAATTCAGTTTGCCACTTGGGAGTTTCTTCACAGATTTTTGTTTGCTACTGTCTTAAGATAAATCTCTTTGAAAGCTCTTCAGTGTCAAAGCAAACTGGATAAAAGGTCAAGAAGAGCTTTGATTTTATTACTCTCTGCATTCAAGTTTGCTTTCCTCACAACCCTGATTAGTCTGTCATTTTCTATCTTTCTCCATATCCTTCTTTCCCTTGGAAAAGCCCTTCTTAAGTGTCCCCAGACAAGGTATTTGTATGACTGATCTATGAGCTCTGTATCAGAGACTCATACACTATTTCCAAGCAGGCTGGTGCTTTCATACAGAGGACAAGGCTCAGTTGTGGACTAAGTTTAGCTGGTTTAAGTCCAGGGTTTGGTGCACTTCATCATTCAACAGTATTTTTCTGAACAGAAACCTTTCTTAAGCTCATGAAGGGCTGTCAAGCTTTTGGCATCACTTTCCCTGCTATTCTTATCATCTTCCCCATGCAGGTGAAATCCAGTAATTCCGGTTCATGGAAGGATCCGGATGTTGGCTGTTTGTGGGTCAGTGCCTGAACAATGGCTGTTAACATCCTTCACAAAATTTCTGGGAACTGAGAGTGTTAAGCTGTGATAAATCTGTAAGTGTTTTGACAAACTAAAATCTCAGTATAACAATTAAAAATTATTCTTTACCCATACAGCAAAGAGGGATACCAAGGACAATGATCCACCAGTCCTGAGGCATTAGTTTCCACTGTCAGCATTCTGGACTCTGGCAAATAAACGGGAAGAAATCACGTAAAGGACCTGACCAGGACTCCTTTGTGATCTGCTGTTAATGGTCTGACCCCTTAACTCACTCCTCTCCACTGCTTAGGTTTCAAGAACTTTACAGGGACTTATTTGCCTTGCCCACTGCCTCTATCCTCTCTTCCCCAGCTAAAGTGGGGCCACTCTCTCCCATGCAGAGACCATGGTAAAAATGAAGGTGCCTGGACTCTCCACTGCTTTCTGTTGGCATCACCCCATAGATTTCAGGAAAGCTTAAATTATCTTTATAGGCCCAAGTAATTTAAATCATTAAAGAATGATAGCTGCCACCTAAAAATGTTTGTTAATACCAAAACCAGCTTTTGCTGGCATTCATTAATGACTGGAGCAAATAATTTGAATTTAAAGCCAAAAAAGATAATGGAGGAGTAGGTCAGCAGTTGGAACACAGAAATAGTAACAAAAAGAGACCACTGATGGAGTTAATGTCATCAGGACAAGTCAAGTATCAGCTGTCTGTGCATGAAGATAATCAGGGTTTATAGTGCAGAAGTGAGTCTGTGTGGGATTAGGTTTGGACTATTTCATCAATTATGTAGCCGTAAGCTATAATAAAAAATAATAATACTTTGCACTTGCACCGTACGTTCATCATCAGATCCCATCTAGAAGTACTTCATAAACATTAATTAAGCTACTAGCCCCTGTGAAGTACATATTAGATCATTATTATTATTATTATATCAATTTTTTGAATGAAAAAAGAAGTAAAGTGACTCATCCAAGGTCACCTCCACCATGTTTACGAGGTCTGTCAGCTGACAGTCAACTGAGATGCATTTTCCAGGCTGATATAAAGGACGGGGTGATCTGGGGATGATAGAGTGATACTGCTTGTCTCATGCTTGTACTATGATACCACAAATTTAAGACTGGTTTATCCATATCATGATGTAGATTCATTAATGCCTAATTTAAGCTGAGAAAGGTCTTCAATATTTTTTTTCATTCACAAAACCTGCAGAGGTCTTTACCCTCTTGCTAAATTTATTTTGAAACTGGCCAATGTACTCAAACATCGTAGGAAGGAGCAAAAAGAATCATAATGCAGCCACAGGTTTGTTTTCTCATGTCTTTCACTTTTGTGCATATCACCTGAAGACTACTGGACTATAAAAAGCTTACATTTTAGGTAAAAAATAAGGGGTTTTTTTCTTAAGTGGACTTTCAAGGACTAAGGTTATACAGCGAACTGATTGTTGTTTGACAAATCATGAATTCCCTAATTCTCTCTGCTTTCAAGACAGCCCATGTCATTACAGGCTTTACTTAGAAGTTAAAGATACCTGCTTTTATAGAAGTCAAAACACCTAAGGGACGTATGTTACAGGAGACATCCCTGGCATGGGGAATAACCAAGAGCAGCACTGTGTCACAGCGGCGTGACCACTAAGATCCTTGCCGAATCCTAGTTATTTTAAAGCATTTGTTACCAGGAGATCTCAAAGTGACATGAAAAATGAGTAAGTTTGGCTCTCCTGTCCATGTATGGAGAGTGGGAAAGCCAAGACACAGAACAATGAGGTGAGCTGCCTTTCACTGGTCAGAACTGGGGTCTCCGCATGCCAAGATGTGCACCATGATATTATGTATAAAAATGAGTCTCCTTCACTGTGCTTGTGAACTTGCTAGAACCTGTGAATGTGCCTTTTAAAAGACAAATTTGGAGGAGCTCTTGTATTGTAGCAGAATTAAAGTGAATGAAAATGATATGACATTTGTAAAGCCCATATCCTATCTTATTTATCTATTGTCTCTGCCATGCCTAAATCCAAGAACAAACACCTTCAGCTCCCCATTTTGGGGATGCAGTGTTCTGTGATGGAAGGCTCTCTCTTCTGGAGAGTTCCTCTGTGGATTGCACCTGTAGGAGATTTGAAAACCCACAGAACCTTTGGGGCTTGTGATGTCTCTGTTGTGTCTTTGAAGGACGGACGGAATCAATATGTTTTCAAAACAGCAATAGCTTGCTAAGTGGATACGGCATACACAGCAGTATTGGATATAGGTAAACTGACACTCTGCATCTCTCCACCTCTTCGAGTTGTATCAGATAAAGCTGCTGCATTAAGACTGTACATAGTCACTTCTTATCACTCTGGGGATTTGGAAATTGGAGACAAGGCTTGGCATAAGTGAGAACAGATCTAAATATTTTATGGTTCCTGATGGGTTCTTAAGGATGCTGGACACCTGCTCCACAGCACAAAGTGACCTAATATCTGCAGACAGTGATGAAGAACAAAGACACCTTCTCTCAGTCCTTCAGGAGAATGGCAAATATGGTTAAACAGGGCAAAAGCAGTGAAATACTGCCTTGACCACTGCAGCCAGCCTGGACTTTGGGGCTGGGGTGACTCCAGACCAGGAACACATTCGCTTTGCTTATCATCTGGCCTGGTTTAGAGCTCATTTGCTCAAGATTCACTATACTGAACTGTGAAACTGTTTTCTCCTTCGCCCCTCTCTCTCGCGACAGATGGACTGCACCAAAGAGAGAGGAAAAAACGCACAACACCTCACCCTTTGCAGGAGGCGTTGACTCCAAGCAGACTCTGTCCATCTCCTCTGGCCACAGACCTATTCACTCAGTTTCCAATCCTGCTGCTGGGAAAAGAATGATTGTCTAATCAGTTTCTTAGTAACATTAAAGCTGGTAGTTCACACAGGAACGCAACAGGAAGGGATAAACAAGCTCACAGTCACAAACTGATTGATGGGAGACTTTTAGTGGCCCACACTGAAGAGATTTAAGGCCTCATTTAAAGGCCTTTCAATGCCATTTAAAGTTTTCCATCAATGTCACTGGGGGATTTGAATTAGCTCTCTGACAAGTGAGATATGTGTGGGATTTTGCATGAAAAGGGTTGGGTTTTTCCTCTCAAAGTGAGAAAGTTCCTGTTTCCTTCTTGGCCATACAAAATATTTGTTAACTGCTTGTTTGTGTGTGCCCAGCCAGCTTCTTTGGTTGACCTCTGCGATTGTTGTTCATACAGATGTGCCTGATACAAAGCAGAAATTTATTTTTATTTTTTTCTTCAAATTTCATGAACTTATAACTATAATGAATTTGTACCTAAATAAAAGATTAAATATGTTTGTTAAATGTGGTGAGTACCCTTGGATGGCAAAATTAATTATGTGCTGAAAACGTAGCTATCTGTTTGAAATTGCACGAACAATAGATATGAGGCATTCCTAATAAACCAAAAATCCCTTGAGCTTTGAACTCTCCACCTCTGCAATAAAGGACAGAGAATTTAGCTACAAAGTTACACAGCCAAAAACCTATTCAGAAAGAACACTTTAGATTAAATAGAGGCAGAATTTTCTGATTCCCTGGATGTAGCGAAAAATACTATACATGCATGTGTTTTTACAGACGTTTGAAGTGCAGGATAGAGTCCAAGACTTCTCTGACAGGCACATGACAAGTATTCAGTATCCCTTGCCCCTGTTTCTGGCTCCTCACTGTTCTGCAACTGGGTCAATCCATTGCAGCAATAAAGTAACTCCTGAATATAAAGCACTTGGCATCCAGAAGATGAAATAGCCTCTGATATAATTTTTTTAAATTGTCCTCTTACTACACAAAGCCACTTCTATTCATTTTAATCGGCAATAGCTAAGACACAACAGAACATAATAGAATAGCACAAAATTATCTATAAAATGACAGGAACAATTATTTAATATCAGGAAATTCTATCCTCACTTAATGATTTTATAAATGAAACCAAAAAACCTCTGGTAACTATTAAAAAAATATAAGGTAGAAACTGTTTCATGAACAATTTTTTTTCTCACTGTTAAGGTATTAGATTAATATAACATAATATGTCATTTAAGCAAATATAACTACTAAAATATATTAGGTAAGATACATTGTCTTGCTTTATTCCCTTTATATTCCTTCACATTTTATCCTGGAAAGCAGAAATTTGACTTGTTTTATTTTCCATGTAATTTTAAACAATTCACGTGAGATTCGACCCACATGGTCCCCGCAAGGAAATATTCTGCTTAGGAAATGCCTCTGGCACAACTACTTGCAATAGGAAAGGGGATGAAAAGGAACCCTTGTGGTGGCAAAAGAGATGTTTTGGACCCTCTTGTTCCTGTGGGAGTGGGCTGCATTTTGTGGACTGAAAGCAGAACTTCTGGATGTGGTTCGTTCAAACCAGGCAGTTTGCTTCAAAAGCACTTTGCTACTCCAGAGAGGAACAGTAATAGATGAAGCTGTGGTGGATTATCTAAAAATGAGGAGAGAGAACTGCTTTTGGATACAGAACCTTAAATCTCCCTAAGCTACAAGGATATCACACTGACATGCAGTTAAATGCCCGTTTGGTGTTAAAGAGCATCTTCCCATCAGGTACCTTTACCTCAACTCCTAACCTGTTGTATTTCCACTCTTTATCCCTCTTTGATAAAAATCTGGGGTGAGCTTTCCCAAGGGGTTTATATAAAACAATGACAGGAGCTACTGAGTAGCTGTGGGATACAGAAGCCAGATCTTTTCAGAAATTCCAGGTGGGACTGAAAGCATCTTGGTGAAGGTATTCCTTCTCATCATGTGTTTGCACAGTGCCTGACGTGCAGAGGACAGCCCCCCACAAACCTTGTATTAAAAGTTTTTAAAGTACACTTGAAGAAGATTGCTGCAAAAATAGGAGAAATAACTCAAAACAATATTACAGAATATTCAAAAATAGCTTTTTTACAATCTAGTACTTCAAATTCAGCGCTGTTTTTCTATCTCAAATCTACCTGCTTCCTTGTTTTGTAAAAAAAGCTGATATTTTCAGCTGCAGAGGAATGAATTCCAAGGAGTTTCAATTCTATGGTTTACTATAAATTAAAAAAGCACAAGAATAATTTCAAGGAATAGAGTCTGTCTGCAGGTTGTTGTTATTCTATAGTCTTCCTTAGACAGGCAAGCTGTCAGCTATTAAACAACGACCTAATATTTTGCTCTCACTTTTGCTGCAAAACTGGAATTCTCTGTGCTATTTTATGAGGAAGTAATAATAATAACAATAATAATGAAAACAACAATAATAACAGCACAAACAACATGCCTCACAATTCATGCCATTATTTTTAGTAATTTTCGCTGTCTTTTTGAAACACATGTTAGCCAAATTAATGGAAGTATTTTCATATTTTCCTGCAGAAATTAGCCCGTTCCTAAAGTGTTTATCTGTCATAAAGCACATGCATACACTGTTCCTAGTGATTGCATGAGGTAGTGAGTGTGGGAATATGTACATGTGCTTGCAAGCACATTGTTCGCCTCCATCTACCTTGTCATGCATGCATAGCTAAATATATATATCAGAGCTCTGCACATGAAATTATAGTTTCTGGACAGTTATGATTATTAAAAAGGAATAATTAATGATCCCTTGAAAGAGTTTTCACATCTCATTATGGTGGGAGAATTGTCTCTAAATACCAAATCCAAAATAGTCTTGCAGTGTTATTAAAAAATCCAGGTGATTTGAAAAGGAAGATGGCTGATAGTTCTTGCTAGTAAGAATTCTTACTACTGAGTTACTTCAAGTCTCACTAATTGCTATAAAAAAAGTCACACAGGCACAGCATATTCTTATTTATAGGTATGAAATGCGTTCATGTTAAGACAAAACCTAATCTGAATTTCCTTAAACATATCTTATTATCTAGGTCTCAGATAAAGCTGACGTGAAATTCACAGATTCTGAACCTGTCCTCATGAGCTTAAACCAAGGGTAATACCTTCAACTTTTATGTAGGTGTTGCAAAAAACCTCAAAGCGGTTCCCTTCTCTCTATCAAAAAAGCTGTTATCTTTGGAATTAATCTCCCTGCCTGTGTAGAATTAATCCTATCTAGTTTCAGTAAGCCTTTGTATGTGTATTTATATGATCATACCTGCTTTATTTAGGCATCAGTGGATTGCCTGTGGAATTAATTCCCTGGCAGAATTTACAGCACCGTATAATGTAAAATTGTTTACTAAGCTACAGTGTGATATTCATTTACTGGAGGCTCAAACACAGTGATGCCATGTTACAGAAACGCCACACAGCTATGCTACAAAAACAACATTGATCTTACCCATACTCTGAATTCTGCTTCCAAATCTTGCAAGCGCCCAAATAATCTAGTGAGTGAAAATGGTGGCTTTAAAGTATTATGGAAAATGAAACTGAAAAAAAAGAAAAAACAAAACGAAACCTCTCTCAGATGAAACAGGATAACATTTTTATGACATTCATTGGTAGTTCTTGAGCCAGAATATACTCAAGCATATTGGGTTGCTTGCCCAGAATTTTGCTGTTAACAAACACATTTGGGAGATAATGACTACAAATCTAGCACTGTGCATATGCTGTGTGATCATCTCATACCTTTTGGGAGAAAAGTTATTAGAGGAATTACACTGACTGTGGGCACTCAATTTTAGTAGGTCTTGTCATGCACAGTATTTGCCATTTACGTCCACAGGAGCGAAGAGAAATAGTTCCAGAGGGTAAATAGTGCAGCCAAAAATATTTATACGTATAAACAGGAAAAATAAATCAACCACTGAATTGTACATGAGCTCAGTGCTTTGTTGGGTATCATCAGATGTTAAAAACCAAACCAAATGAAAAGATACACAGATAAACAAAAGTGTCCTCTTTTGATAGGAAAGCGAATGCCATGATTTTATTGGTCTTATTTCTAATTCCCTGCTGTGATTCATTATCTCTGGGAAGGATAGGGACTCCACTACCTTTGTTAAGCATGTGTCATTTACGTAGTCCTGTGTATTATATGGGAGAGAACCAAAGTCAGACAGAGTTATTTTAATCTTGTGGGGTTGTCTATGTTTAGACAAGTTTTGTTTGTGCTTTGTAGCCTCTTTGTGATGTGTCACATAACCTCTCATTTTGAAATAACTTTTTATGGGTTTTTATTTAACAGAATCATTTTATCATTGACATTGCCATGAAAGAGGGCCTGTCCTGCAAAGCTTCATTCATAGGAGTTATGGGAAAAAAAAGAAAAAAAAGTATTGAGCTCTGAAAAAGGCTTCTCCAGTCCCCAGATTAAAGTCATTTTCAACAGACACAAGCGGCCTTATTCCCACTAAGTCCAGGTAAAGTCGCATTGAAATCAGAGGTCTGAGCATTTATGAGATGGGCAACCATATAAAAAATACAGTCAAATATTGATGAAAGGGAAAGACATCTCATGGGGAGATGACAAGCACATAACTATTGTACACAGATATTAAGGAGGTAGCTGTAGTTTGACATTTACTAGAATAACTTTCTTTGGAAAAACGAAAAAATTAGATAAATAAAAGAAATAGGAACAAAATGCTACAAAACTGAGGTGTGTCAGAAAGAAAGTTGAAACAGGAGTTATGACACAAGAAGAGACAGAACTCAAATGAGTCAAAGAGTTGCAAAGAGCTTTTCCAGACAGCAGGAATTGAGAAGGAACAGTTTCCCACGGCGTTAACTGTGATTTCTGTGTGCTGGATGACAGTGGGACAAGAAGGAAGAGGAGAGCATCACATCAGAGGCCGTAAATCTGGCAAGGTGATTGTGAATCCTGGATTGTAGCAGCAGTGCAAGCCTGGTTGATGGTCTGCCCTGGCTGGGCCAAACTAGTGCCAGCTGCTGGTATGGGATAAGTCCACAGCCTGGGAGATGGGACGATGCCAGCAGCTTCCTGAGTGTACAGCAAGTTGCTGGGCTTGTGTACATTTCACTATTCGCCCCCAGAGCTGAGAGCATCACAGGGCTATAGCAAAAAGCTCTGGGGCTGGGTTCATGCACAGCCTGGGCCACCAAGGGCCCAAATATTTCCTTTTCACTGAGCTACAACCTAAGTGCCACACAGTCAGTAATGCCCACTGGGAGAGATCCAAAACGGGAGGCTGGAGCATATCACCAGTCAGGACTGAGTTGCCTCGGAAGTGCTACTTGGTGGTGAACTTGGAAAAGTAATTACTGCAATATTTAATTCTACTTGAAGTCAAGGTCATGCAGGTGAGGACTTAACACTCTTTGGGTGTTAAAGCTTTTAGAGTCAGACGTTATATAGGTGTCTGTATTTCTGACCTTTGAGCAAGTTTTTTTTACTTGCTCCTTTCCTCCTGCAGAAATTTGCAGAATGTACCTCTCACTCAATTTTTCTGTCTTTTCAAAAATGCATCATCTACATCACTCTTTTTTGGTTCTGGAGTATGTTCCTACTGAAATCTCTCCAGGAATTAGATATATCAGGGCAGAATCATCTGCTGAGGATAAAGCATGATGTCTTTAGAACAAAAATTGCACTTTACATGTACCTTCCTAGTCTGTTGTTAAGTCTTGAACTACAATAGATTGGAAACTTTTGTGACTCTGTATAGCTTCAATGAAAGATAGATAGTGCTTTTAATATAATTAAATAAACATCCCAAATGTATAAATCTGGTCTGTAAAGCCTGACCTGAAATGTCACCAATCTGCTTCAAGCTGCTTGGCATTTCTGGTTTTGATCCCAGCTGGAAATACCAAGAGAATTGATTTTATCATTGTGAGAAGACTACAAGACTGTGAGTGTACATTTGTAAATGAATGTACATATTTATGCGTGCATATAAAAAATTAGGATTTTTTTTTTAAAAAAAAGGTCAGTTACACATTGCACTAGCAGTGCATAAAAGTTTTAGGAAAGAGTCCAAGTTTATCCAAAGAAATTCAGTACTGCTACATTCAAACTCATTTTAAACTTGAACTTTTCTGCTCTTCACCGTGGAGACATGCATGGGTAATAGCCTCTCAGATAATCAAATTCAAACTACTGTATTAAATTAACCAAAAATTAATAACCAGAAGGCCCCAGAAGAGAATTAAAAGGAGCAATGTGTTAAGAACACTGAAATGAAGGGGAGACTGAGCAGAATTAAGGAATAAAGAGAAGATAAGTAAAAGAAATAACAACTTGGTGCTTTTTATGCAAAGCTCACAGCAATCCCTATCTTGTGGTTTAAGGCTGAAATCAATTTATCTATATTTGGACATGCCTCTCGGTGCCGAAAGGAGCCGGGAGCACAGGGAATCTATAAACACTTGCACAATAATTAACGCCAGCCTTGCTAGCACAGCCCAGGCAGCCCTGGTTCAGCATGCATTCTGCCCATCAGCAAGCCCTGGGAAAGATTCGAGCCATTAGAGAGAGCAAACTGTGTGACGTGCGAGTCTGCTTTGTGCAGAGCTGCATCTTTTCCCTTTTGGATTGTGCAGGGTCCCAAGAAAAATTGGTGTGCTTCCACAGAAACTTAAAGGACGTCACACCCAAGTGCCTGGCAGTGGCCAAAGAAAGACTTGTGAATGAGAAAATAAAGAAGCTGTATACTTAAATCCATGCATCTTTAAAGCAGGATTGCTACCATGAGCTGGATAACCAAGGGGTATGAAATGCCAAAACTATGTGGATTTCTCTCTACATGATTTAAAGGTCTGGCTAAGCATCACTAAGGCTCATTGAAAGCCAAAAAGAATATTAATTGAGTCTCTAATGGGATATATTCCCTGGTTCCCAGAAGAACTAGGGAAGTGGTAATTCCCCTGTTCTTGGCACTGGTGAGGCCACACCTCCGGTGTTCAGTTTTGGGTCCCTCACTGCAAGAGAGACATTCTCTTCTCTAGCATGTCTAGAGAAGAGAAACAGAGCTGGTGAAGGGTCTGGAGAACAAGCCCTGTTCTCCAACAGGGCCGAGGTAGCTGGAGTTATTTAACCTGCAGAAAAGGAAACTCAGGGGACACCTTATCACTTTCTATAACCACCTGAAAGAAGGGCTTAGTGAGGTGGGAGTCGGTCTCTTCTCCCAGGCAACAAGAGACAGGACAAGTAAGGACCGAGAAAACCTCCAACAGGAGATTTTTCCCATGTTAGAAAAAACGTTGATGACAGCAAAGTTAGCTGAGATAAAACCCTCATTCAAGAAAGCATCTGGTGACAGGCCCTTGTCCTATTGACAGCAGTAGGGCTTAAGCTAATGTTGAAAATTAAGTATATGTTTAAATGTTGAAAAAAAGAGATGCTTAAATATTGAAAAAAAGATGCATTCCAGGATTATGGGCTTTGATGATTGAGTGGATACTTGTTTAAGTAGCATAAGGACAACAGCTTTCTTGGCCCAGTTACATGATAGAAAAGTCTTACTATTTATGCCATGGAAATTTAACTGCCCAAAGTAAAACACCAGAATTCAAGCAGGTGGTGAGTTGAATCCCACTCTCCCAAGGGAATAAAAAAAATTATCAAACCACAGCTTTCTACTTGTGAGGGACACAAGTTACTACGTTTTCAAACAGCATTTGACTGTCTGTCTCTTACAAGCTACAAGCAACACAGGCTAAACTAACACAGATCACCCTTATGACTGAGTACATGCACTAGATACGAATGTGTCAAGACAGCAGTTCTTCAGCAACTTAGTCATTTCTTTTGGCACCCAGAGCATAGATACACATCTCTTTTTTGGAGGTAATAATTTCTCTCAGACTAAGTTTCAAATTTTTCTCTGATGGAAAACCTCTTTCCTACTGTTTTTGCCATTTGAAGAATAAATCCCTGTTTTCCAGAAAGATAATTTGAAATTTGCAGCAGACAAAATCCCGATCAGTATATTAATTTGAAAGCTCCATCATTGCTTTTCTTGTACTGGAAGAGACATCCATGATACATTCTGTGATATTTGGGGTTTTTTGTTTGGTTGTTTAAGCAGGTGATTTGAAAAATCCTAACATGGAGTTTATTTAAAAACATCTTTAAAAGTTTTGAATGCATTTTGAAGCAAAATTCCGAAATGTATCTTCTTATATGGTAAAGAGGGGAATATTTGACACATTTATCATAAAAACACTTTTAAAAAGTGCTTAATCTCAGTAAAGTCTTCAAGTACTTTTCTACTAACACAAAGGTATGGAGCCATATATTCAAGGGGATTAGGATTTTAAGTTAAAATTATTATTATCAGAATATTTTCAGTAAATTTAAAAATTCATATATTACTGCTATTAAAAAATAACAGCTGTAAAAGAAGATCAAAATTTTTCAAAGAAAACCAGCTGTCTCTATACCATTCAAATAGTGAGTCAAATACGGAACAGAGCTGTTAACCCCAGTGAGAATATCTATCCCACTGGCCTGTTAAATATATTTCCTGGAAATGCATGTACTTATTTCATGCTTGGAAAGATACATAAAACCTCATAAAAGTGCTATGAGGGGATAAATAACCAAAAAGGTGTTGTGACAGTAAGTCTGTAGATAAATGATTAACCAAGCAAGATATTTGCTTGTGTAGCAAGGGGAAGAATAGGAACGCTTTTTTTGTTCAAGGGGTGTTTCGAGAAAGCAAGGGTGGAAAAGGAGCTTATGGAGAGGAAAAAATCACTGACAGGCAAAAAAGGGAAAGTAGAGGAACAAGGAGTGGTATTCCCAGCACCGCTCCTCTGAAGAGCACTTTTGGAAATGTCACTCTTGTCCACAGCTGATTCCAGATGTTCAAAACAGAGAGAGAAAGAAAAAGCAAGCTAGCTAGGCAAAAACTAAGCTCTGGTGGTCTTTTACATTAGCTTTCTTTAGCACAAAGAAGCTTCATGATTCAGTTATGTAAATGAGGTTTCTGTAGAAATGATGTATAATATAATCATTTTGGAACTGTAAGGATCCAGCTTACTTCCATTACAGAAAATCACTGCCTGGTGCTGCCAGTCCCTCCTTCGCTTGCCACGATCATCACAGATGTGGATGGTCTATTCAGTGTCTATTCAGAAGGAGGACAGCTGGAAAAGTTATGGGTTGTTTTCCTTATTAGCAAAACCCACACCATTTTCCTTTCAAGCACAGACACACATCTGTCATTGTCCTTAGGGGGAAGTAGGGCTTGGACATTGTTTGACAATGACGTATCAAAAACAGAACCACAGAGTCCACCAGACACTTTTTTTTTCAAATACCAATTTTAGACTGGATTTTTAATCCCAGACCTCTAGGGTCAAATGGGACCTGGAGAGAGGACAAAGTCCGTTTCTTATCTGTCTGCTTCAGCATCAAAAGTTACTGCTGTGCCAATAGGAAAGGTTTTTATAATCCTCTAGTTCCTGAGGGGATCCACAGTCAAGGAACATTACCTTAGCCCTTGTGAAGCTCATATAGCTCATTTGAGCTATAAAGAACTTTACAAGCATCACTCACCCTAATCAGAAGTTGGCAATGGACTACAATCACTTCTGCACTACCTACGAGGAACTCTGATGCTGCAAGTTTAGTGGTAATATCCAGATTTTCTCTGTAAATCTGCATTAAAACTGAGACAAGGATCAGAGACCTGATATGCCACCTAAAGCTGCACCAAGCTAATAATAGATCAGTTACCTCTAATTTCTACTGCATTTAAAATGGGGATAGAAAATCTTGAAACTCGTTTCAAACACATCTTCCTATTTCTAGAAGACCCTATAATCCAGGTAACTTTGATAGTTGGATAGTTGTACTCCAGGCATGATTTGGTCAAAGAAGCAAAGGTACCTCAATATATTTAATAGAAATGAACAATTAACAACTTAAATTAAATTTAATAGTACTAGAAAAAAAAAGCCCGTCTATAGAACTCATAGATTATACCCTGGAGGTACACAAGACTGATTTTTAGGAGAGGATTTGATTATGCCATCTTCATTTTATTTGTCGCCTGCCTCTGTGGGTAATGGTGCAACTGCTCTCTAACAGTTAAACATTTTAAAAACTTGTTATATCTGTGGCAAAGTGATTTTTTCTTTGAGGTTTTAGGCTTTTTCTGTAGTGGAATAATGAAATATATCTAAAGTATATGTGGGAAATTTTAGGTATCCTTGATCCAGATAACTCACACAAGACCATGAGGATGCAGCTGCCATCCAGAAACAACAAAGCTCTATATAGTAAACATGGGTCCAGCTGTGTGGGAATACTTTAAAATTCTAGGAGATTCAAGATCAGTAACTCCCAATTATTTAATACATATCTATCTCATGGTGGAATTTATGACATAGTGCAGGTAGCTCAATGAAATTCAGAATGTTGTAGCAGGGCTGTAAGGTACAAAGAGAGATTTAGTAAACTGAAGAGCACAGTAGGCTCAAAAGTCATACCTCCCATTCATTCACACGCCCTGGGACAATGGGTATTTTTTCTCTGCACCAGAATATTGCCATATATTGATTGCGTATTTTTTGTATGTCCAGTCTCTCCTTTTGTCAAGCAAAATCCTGTGGGTGAATGTCCATGTACATTGCAAAGATACATACACCTTTAATCAGACTCCTGGACTTCACAAATGGGGGAAGCTTTCTCAAAGTTACTCTTTGAAATAAATATTCAGTCTCTTTAACATTTCTGTGGTCAGACCAAGTTTGTGGATCTGAGCTCTTCTTTCAGAAGGCAGGAAGGAATAAGAGGTGGCATCCCTTTATGCCTTCCTTGAGGAGTTTATTACATCCATGATATTTTCCTACAGTCTCTGTTTTTATTCTGACTTGTCTTTGCCTCCTTTTGTACTTTGTATTGATCATGTCATTAAGCCCTCAGATCTTCCACAACAAGGAGTATGTTCCACTAAAGGCAATAGTAGAAGATCTGCTTACTACAATTGTGCAGATTCTCTCCTCATACACCAGACCCTCACTGCCTTTTCTAAATGATTGTGTAATTTCCCTTTATTTCGTCCCTGTGCTGTTGGACATGCCTGCCGTCATGTTACATGCTGGGGATTTTACACTGGGAGTGACTGCTGGGATTCAGTACTGGAAAAGATGTGGCAAGGAGAATCTAAACATACAGTACAGAGTAATTGTTCCCAAGGCAACTGTAAATCTGGGCCAGGAAACATAGTTTTGAGAGGTACTACTCACATTTATGGAATAGCAGCTGTAAATTATCATAGTCTCTTTCACTTCAGAAAAGCTATGACAATTCATACCAGCTTAGGAGTATCCCTGAATCCATGAAGAAAATTTAATACTCATACTTCAACACATTTCATGAAACAAGAGAGTTAGCACATTTATATAGAAGTGCGATTCAGAAACCCATGTTAAAAGATAAATTTCTAATGTCTTTAAAATGGTATGACTGTATATATTTGAATATAAATCTTTCCCCTAGGATCTCATGAGCAAATACAATGTATGAGGCATTTAAATTTGCTGTTTAAAATTTCATGGATGGGGTAACCTGAGCAGTACACATCCTGGCTTTTCTCAGGTGAAAACACAGAAACTTTTAAAACTGGGTGCAGGTTTTGCTTGAGCTGGCATTCTCTGCTTCAATCTACTTAATTCCACCAGCTTTAATAAACATTGCTCAATTCATAGCAGCAGCTTGGAGAAATTGGCAGATTAGCCTTGAATTGATATGGTAAACCATATAAATCTGCCAGACTTTATTCTTCTTCCCTTTTGCTGCTGAACGCTCAGCCCAGGCCTGAGGCAGGCACACACATACAGTGCAGACTGGGGTGTGCTGCACGATGCAGGGCTGTGAAGCATGAAAAAGATGATTGGAGTGAAAGCTCTGATAATCACGCTTTCATCTAAACATCCTGGTGGGGCTTGAGAGGAAGGAGAGCTGTATGCAGAAGGTCAAGACTGGTTAATATTAGGACAGGCTAAATGACACCTCTTAAACAACTGCTGTTGTGCTTCACAGAGTGATGCTCCAGACATGTCAGCAGTGGCAGACACACAAAGCATAGATTGGAAATCAGGATTTTAGTACTGTAGCAAGGGAAGACAGATGAATAGCTAACAGAGCTGAACTCTGGAAGCCATACTCATCCTCAAAACTCTGCTTCGGTTTTTCAGGAAAACCATCTAGTAGGGATTATAAGATAAATGCTCAATTCATTTAAGTCAACAACATTTGTTCTCCGTAAAAACCGAAATGTTACGCTCATGACTTGAAAGAAAGACTGAAACCTGGCTGAATCCTGGATCAAGTTTACACAACATTAAGCCTGAGAGTTTTCTGATCACTACAAGCTTTGTTTCAATTTTTTTCAGATTTCCACAAGACAGTTTATCCTGATTATATCCACTTAAGACAGAATATGTTAAAATACAGTCTATTTTGAGTTAACTGTGGATAAAAATATCATTTGAATATGTGATAACCAACTGGATGGGTTTTATTTGCTTGTTAACCCCAAAGCAACAAATATGTTTTAGTAAATACGGAAGGAAAAAGAATGAAAACAATCAGCACCTTTTGTTTGACAGGAACAAAGGAAATGTCAGGCCAAAGAATTAGTCTTTTCCAGAAATTTATAAGCATCTGAAAAGAAGAGCTTATAATGAATGTGCTTCTTCAACCAGAACAAGCACACTGTGACTGCAAAGCTATCATAATTCAACACAGTGTACCAGTGGGAAATAAACACACATCAAGAGATCTTATTATTTCTACGAGTGTGCTTCAACGTGAGCAATTCTAATGAGTACAACAGCAACTGCCTCCCTACAGTTACTCTGCAGGTGTTCTCCTCACACAGAGTGTAGTGAGACCCAAGCTTTGCCAAACTCCTTTGGGCCCAGAAGATATCTGAAGGAGACACTCCCTCGAAATTTCTTTTCTTAGCTTACAAATTTACAGGTCACTTCTGCCGCACCCTTTTATCCACTCCAGTAAGAATATACACGGAGCTACAGTATTAACAATGCTTTTGTTTCTCTGCCACACATTTTGGGTTTTGGGTAAAGTGCGTTGCTTTCCTCTGCTCTCTATTTCCTTGAATGCTGCAAGTAACTCCAGTTTCCCATTCAGCAGTGTAATCCCAACTAATTCTAGTGAAGTCAGTGGTTAGGATTACTGCTTTTACCCCTAAGTTAGCCAAATTTTTCTTTCTGGGACAGTCCAATACTTTAAACAGTTCCATGTCATTTCTTATGTGACGGGAACAATTTTGACAATCCTGAGGAGAAAGACTTATTTCTAGGGATCCTTTGACTGCATCTTTCACACAAGAAACTTTCACAAAATGTCAAACTCAAAACTATACCTAGATGCAACCTATCATTTCATTTTGTTTCGTAAGATATACTTAACTCAGTGCAAAAAGTATTAGGAACAGATTGCCAGTTACAGTAAATAATTATAGTTAAGTTACAACCAAAGAAGTTTTTCTGATTTATGTTCCAAAAGATCTGACCTACAGAAGAGTACAGTGGTTATCTCTCTAGTCTAAGAAGAAAACTCTTCTCGTATCTCATGTATTTTATGTCTTCTAAAGAGTTTTATTTCCACATAGTGAGTATCCTTCTTCCCTGATACTGATGATTTTATTCATTAAGTATTTTCATATTAATACTTTTCTTGACTTAATTAACTTTAATGGATTTTTTCTTTCAACGTCTATGCTGTTCTGTTATGAAAACTATCACATGCTTTAATGTTCTGTAATTTAGAATGGCAACATATTGCCCTGCAGGTCAAAATTCAAGGAGTGCATAGTAAAATTAAAAATTGTCCATTGCCATTATTTAGGAGATAGAAAATAAAACCTTTGACATTCCAAATGTGCAGGAGATTCCTACTTAAAAGTAACCCATTAAACCAATGGATTTTAGGAGGATCGGAGTGCGGGATCCTTCACAATCTCCTCTGCCATTTGCTTCCTCAAACAAGCCTGTCTTTCGAACTAAGCCCTGACATAATTCCTACTTGCCTTTATGCTTTGATGCCTACATCAGAGAATGAAAATGTGCTGTCGCAAATACCAAAATAAAGAACTTATTTTCTCATAAAAGAGGGTCAAGATCATCTTATTTTAGTTTTGAGATTTTAACATCTTTTAGGCAGGTGTCCTGAAATAAAATCGATAGAAAATTAAGCCACCTGGCTTCTACTCAGCACCTGCAGTTGAAACAAGTTGTAAGTGGCTCTCAAATACCTGCCACCACTTCAGCTGTGAAGGAGTGTGGGGACAGGACAGTCTGGAGAGTGCAGCTGTGATTATGGAGGATATCACTGCTCTCAAATCACAAACACAGAAAGACAAATGAGACCAGTATGTCTACAACACTCTTGGTGCAGCCTGAAAACTCCTCTCTATGCTCCAGAGAGATTTTGATTTGGTTTTGACTTGGGTTTCAGTCTGCTCAGATTTAAGCTAAGCAAAGTGACAGAGTTGAGAGACTGTGTAACCTACATGGTTCCAGGCAATAAAAAAAGAAAAAAATTGATAGATTAGTGCACTTCATACACAGTACAAGTATTCCCACAAGCTTTCTAAAGTAATGGGTTTGATGCTTGAGTAGGCCAGTGGCTCTGAAGGCAAATCACTGTTTGGTTTATCCTCCGCTCTTTTTAAAACTTGTCTTGGGATCTTTAATTTCCATGTAGGCAACCAAACAGATCCTTAATTTAATATGTCCTCCAAACAACTTGCTTTCTTATGGTGCAGCAGCTACCCCTGCCACCCCCAGCACTGCACTGCACTGTCAGCACCAGGCACAGGCACTTTCATCTGAGTCTGGGTAGTATCAGCCAAGAGCAAAAGTGGGAGCACCACAAATCACACAGTGTACTGACTTAGTGCTATTCTGGTTTCGCCTCCATTAGCATTAACAGCAGTTCTTGCTCTTTATAAATTTTCAGTTCAAAAAGAATTGTAGATTAAAACCTTTTGTTCTCAAATTGTTGGTAGTGACAGCTCAGAAGAGCTTCATAACCACTGTTTGGGAGCTAATGGTCTTAAGCTCTTCCTCAAATATTCAGCACAAACTTCTGATTCATCTTTCATCTAGCCATTCCCATATCAACTTTATCAGAGCCCTACTAGTACTATTAATCGTATGTATTGAGTTTTATTCAAATTTACTGCATAAAAGAAGCAATTTATAATCCCAGTAAGAAAGGGAAAGAAAAGGGTTCTGATTTGACCAGGAGAGCTGAAAATGCATTTGTGCTGTATCTCTTCATACCATCTCAGAGAATCAAGATATTGTGTCATATTCCACTTTGAACAAAGTCTGGAGTAAGCCTCTTAAATACATGGTTCAGGGGATACGCGAGAAATTGCAAAGTTTCTCAGTTTCTGGAGCTTTGTCCCGGAAGAAGCACACTGGGGATTTGGAGCAATTTCTGGGAGGTAATTAAGCATCTAAATATCCTTAACTCTGCTCATATATTGCTGCAAAACTTTCTGCCCTTTTGCAGTGTTGTTTAGCTCTGCAACCTCACCAAACAGAGTTGGCCAGTGACACACAGAGTGTCTCTGGCATTTGGCAAGACCCAGATTTACCAGTATTTTCCTATGGTTTCACATAAGGGGTCTTACTAGTGGTCACTGTTTCTCTGCCTCATTCAAACTGGTTTTGTACACGAAAGACATCAAAGACCCTGTGACGATTAGTGGGTTTGGTCATCAATGAAAGTATAAACTTCATGCTAACAGCAAAGTTAAACAGGTTACCCCTTCTCATAGATTTCTCTCCACTTTCTTTCTATATGGTTCTTCCATTTCTGCTAGATATTTCCTGGTACTGCATGGCTCTTCTGACTTTATCATAAGGTTTTCCTGAGGTTACATCCTAACTTCAGTTGCTCTTCATCACCCAGAGGTCAAGATAGCTGTACATGATAAGATGGCAAAAGAAAAAGATTTCTTGAAAGACACTGAGTATATTTGAAGGCAATCAAGAAGTAAAATAAGCACAATGAAGAATGACAGTTGTAGTGATAACAGCAACGTCAGAAAGAAATAAAAGAGCCAATCTTGACTAAAGATGAATTTTTGTGACTGACAGATTTATTTGTTTGTTTATTAATTTGTTCATTCCCTTTCAAACTTGCTCTTGGAACTAAAGAGTGACAATAAACACAGAGCCCCTGTGGTGCCAGAGACCAGAATCACACTTTAAACCAATTAACTCTAGACATGAAAAGTAATATACATATCAAAAGAAAATGTTGAAAAATTAAATTATTACTCCTCCTTTTCCTCTTGGAGGGCAATTGCGCCTCTGCTGAAACAAGACTGTGAATGTTCCTTAAGTGGAATTTTCCCGTTTCCCCAACCTTATCAATTATATATTTTGGAAAAGTGCAAAGGGCCTATTATGCAGAGCAGGCAGATGCAGAGGATTCCCAGTCCTCCTTCCAAGACTTGCTAATTGTTGAAAGCATCCAAGTTGGCTACCAGGAGATGAAACTGAAATTCTTTGACAATTTATCCATTACAATTTGTCACTTCAATCGATTAAGATAGCAATGCTATTCAGACTCTGAGCATTCCCACATTTGTTTTTTCATGTCCTGTACCTGAAAATGAATGCAGTGAATCAACTGATGCCTTACAAGCACCCAAAGAAGGAATATCTCAGGTGGCTTGTAACATCTATTCTTTTTCACGTGTTTTCTTTCAGTACTTGCTCTTTTCACAACACTGTTAACTGCCATTAAGGTTGAGTTCTTCCCCATATCCCAGGTAAATGAAATCATTTTCCAATCACTCATTCTCCACTCTGTGTTTTGGCAGACAATTACTCCTAAGCGCAGGTGGTTGTATTTGTCTCTCATGAATCACAGTTTTTCTCCAACTGGGCAAAAACACTCTGAGTTTTGCCCTGCCCTCTCTGTTCTCACAGGTCTCCTTAATTTGCTGTGCTCCTCCAAATCATATGCTTCGTGCTATCACTCTGCAGGTGAATAAAGACAGGGATCAGTATCAGGTTCAGGGGAGATTTCTGCAGAAACTTACTTGGTAATTGCTTCGCAAGTACAGTAGCACATGAACTTTCAAACTTGCCTGCACTCTAGACTCTGCCTGAAACCCCTACCAGACTGAAAGATACCTCTTCCTGCTCCTTCAAACAAAACCCTGTAGCTCATCATATAAAGTTATGGCTCATTTTCTCCTCACCACTCACTCCTGACAGATACCTGTGGGCCATCAGCGTTGTTGCTTACAAGCTAAATTCTTGTGAATCCAAGGACACATAGATCCAAATGACTTCTCCAAGGTCACAGAGAGAGCCAATGTCACCACTGGGGAGAAATTTAGAAAAGCCCAGATATTGTTCTGCTCTCAGACAACAGCTCTCTCAATGCCTTGATTAAAGTGAGAGTTTTCAGGAGTTATATAAGGGATTGAAGACTGCTTGTTAGGTGGTGCTAGGCTGAACACAGAGTGCATAATGAGCAAAGAGAGAAGAACAAATATACTGAGCTTGAGCATTCAGCCCAGTGCTGAAGGATTGAACTCCAAATTTTGCTGTTTTTTTTTTAATATATCCCAAATGAATCAAAGCAATAGCTACACCTGGAAGCAGAGTTTTGTCTTGCAGGATCAAGGTGTAGAAGTAACTGGAAAAAGCTTGTACGAGTGAAAAAAATAAATCCAGAGAGACCTTTTACAGTATGGTAGTTCTAAAACCAGAAAACTCTTTGAGGTCAGGAATGAAGTAAAAAATTCTGTAGGTCAAGAACAAATGCCATTAGAGCATCAGAACATACTGATCAAGAAAGATGGGGAGATAAAAAAGAAACACCACAACCCCCTGGAGGGAGTATTAGTGACGAATGGTGTCTAGACACCTTGAGAACTATTCTGGCGGCCACAGGCCTCTCATGCCACCTTGGGCATGGCATGCTGTTGGAGATATGTCACCACGGCTCACAGACGTGGCAAAACCTGTGTGACACTGCTTTCTAGAGTGGTGGCTGGAGCCCAGAGGTCCTACTTAGGCACTGAGATGCCCTTCTCTGCTTTGGCTGTTGCAGCCTGAATCGTTCTGATTAATGCTGAATTGTTCTGATTAATGGAAAACTTGAGGCTGTTTGCCCAAACCTTGTGAATAAGCAAAACTTGGTAAAAGGTTTGCGGAATACAAGATGGTTATGAAATTTTGCTTAAACGAACTTTTTGATTTATTTTCCTTCCAGAAGGATTTAAAAGTCTTTGCATTCCTTCATCAGGAATCACTAACAAGAAGAAAAACAACCAGTAACAAAAGTTCAAAGAAGAAAAAGTCTTAACACAGATACACGAAAATGTTTTACGTTAGTCAAAAAGTAATAGTGAGGAATTTATTTTTGGTCAAGTTTAGCAAGATTCAGATCTCATGTATTTTAGCTTTCCTCAAAATCAGAGTCAGGTTTGCTTTGTTATGACATAGAAGTCAGCCTCTTCTTTATTTTTCTCCAAGCCAGTTCTTCCATCTGCAATAAAGAAGCAGACATTGCACTCCAGCTTTGAATTTGCTGTAACTACAACAATCTGCAAGTGCAGTTCTCAGAGCAACTGTCAGTGCAAAGTACATCTTGCCTTTTGTTGTATAACAGAGAAGGATAAAAAAAAGAAGGGTAGACATACTTATACACTGAAGTTGACATGAAAAAGGGAAAGTCAACGGCAGTAAAACCATACCCTGTGGAAACAACACTGGCCCTTTTCTAGTTGAGCCATATTTTCACTCAGGATGAAAGCAGCCTCACTTCAACATTTGGCCTCTGGAATGAGTGGGATTTTTTCTTCCACAGCTGCTTTATCTGCCCTCCACACAATATGTGCTGAAGATGCCCATGTGAGGAAGAGGGAAGAAGTGGAAGTAATTTGTTCATCAGAATTTGCTTGCAGAGCAGATTCTTATGCTTGCATTTGCTACAGAAAGCTGTTAAAAATTTTTTTTTTACTCCAAGTTTCCAGGACTAACTTGAGCAAAAACCAAGTACTGCATGCAACAGCGAACGGCATTATATCATTAGTAAACATTTACTTTCATGTTGCACAAAATAACCTATTTTTTTGCTTAGAGGAAAGTATGCAATTGGATTGTTACTTTGAAATAGGACCCACACCAAAAAGCATCCAAGAAAAAGGAGAAGCAACCGTATTTTAGTATAAGCAGTTAATAGTTGTATGTATTCTTTTAGTGCAATGGGAAATACAAACAAGGGGTTATGATTTGTGGGCTTCCACCTACAGAATGCCCTTCAGTGCATCAGTCCTCACTTCTGTAGCTGGGACATCACTTACAGCAAGCAGCTGTAACATGCTTAAAGAACTACTGCTAGGAACATGCATGTGCTCCTAATAAGCTTTAATGCTTTCCTCACTGGAGATTCATATTTATGTTTTAAACAGTGAATCCACAGGCAAAGCATAAAAAAAAAAATACCCTTTCTAATCACCCTTGCTCATACACTCATTACTTCTTGGTGAAAATTACTAGCTGCAGCATCAAGAAAAGATTGTGATCATACCTGTGAATTAATTTCAAAAGGCAGATATTAATTAGAAAGCTTGATGGTAAGTCTATTTATATATATTTGCTGGGACTGGACAGTTAGCAATGAGGGGAGAGGGAATCATAAACCAATAACCAGCCAGACTAGCTTCTTTCAAATAGTAAGAATTCTATGTGAATTATTACTAAAATGTAAAGATAAGATTCTCAGCTGTTGGAAGCCAGTGGAATTATTGTAATTTACAGTAGTCAAGTGTATGGATCTATATATACAGTTAAATACACCCTTCCTGAATAACAATAGTAATTTCCCTGCAAACTCTGCAATGTCTGGCAATTAGAGCAAGAGACCATGAGTCAGACCTCCTGAGAGCTATTCTGAGCTGAGCTAGTGCTGCAATCCCCGGTCTGTGAATTTGGGAGGATGGATTTCAGAAGCTCTGAACACCCACAACCCTAACTGAAGAGTTCGAGTGTTAGCACCTGTGGGAAAATCACGTCTTCAGTTCCCTACAATTTGTTGCTGCTTGTAACTCCTGTCTCCACTGTTTTCTGCCTTCTGGAGTTCACAGGTTGTCTGATTATGCATTTTCCATGTCATTCATTCAAACTTAATGGCTTATTCTAACACAACAACAGAAAACGGAACAAATTGCCCAGAGAGGTTGTGGAGTCCCTTTGACTGAGTCCAAAAAAACATCTGGACACAATTCTGTGCAATGTTTTCTAGAATGAATGAATTAAACAGCAAGAGTAGATCTTACTGTAGTAAGAGATCCCTTAACAGAAGGTAACAATTGTGTTCCTGTGAAGAGCAGTAGGAATTTAACAAATGCGCATAATTTTTTTCCAGAACTTCAGCACTAAGTGCTATTTCGAAAATGGTAGTCAAGACTGCCCTTCTTAGAATTGGTTTTGAGAAAGTAATTTTCCCCCCACAAAAGGCTCCATCTAAGCAGTTCTGAGCAAACACGTAGATGGATCAGTTGGAAAACCTCTACATCTTGTCAGTGAGATTCTGCGTTGACATTTCAAGGGGCTTGAATCTTTAGTTGGGCTTCATTTCATAAGCAGTAGATAGCAAGCACTGATTTGCTTAGACAGCTATTAAACATTTGTCAAGTAGCTACAAAATGGATTTGTTCAGAAACATTTTTCTGTGTCTGCCGTTGGGGGTCTGCAATGCTGCATCTGGGTCACAAGCTGCTGGGTATCTGGTAGAGGGAGGAAAGTAGTGTGTCTGGCAATTTCAAGAATCTGCTGTAGAAATAATCATAATAAAAAAGTCTCTAAACATATTCCCTGACTAAATTTACTCTCTGACCTATTCCCTAATAGCCTAATAACTTTCTCTGCAAGAGCTTTCTTGTTTAAATTGCTAGCTGATGAATATAGTGCAATTGAAGAAATTCCACAGATGTCTTTGAGGGGAATTCTTTTCAGCATGTGAAAATGTAGTGAGATCAAGCAAGTGCGGGGGGTGAGACAAGACTTCCCAGACTCGATTTCTACCCCAGGCTCTGCTGACAAGTTATTTTCTGTCTGGCTCAGGACATTTATGTTTCTCACCTTATTCAGCTTCTGAAGGGAAAATCCATAGCCCTAATGCTCTCAGAGGTACTTTGTACATGTCAGTAAAATTTAGACATGCTAGGATAGTAAAAGACAGGTCTAGCAGTTTGTAGGTGATGCACTTAAACGTGGGGCCTGGGCACTGGCCAGTGTCCGGAGGAAGGCAGCATGCCAGCAAAACCAGGTGTCACCTTCTCATAAGATAAACATCGTGGAAGTGTGAACACGAGCATTAAGTCCATCTTGGCTCACAGGTTTTTGATTTTCAATATCCAGAAGGTTGCAGATAGGTCACAGGAATTTTTATTCTCAGTAGCACCAAATTTCAGCTCAGCCCAACTTTCTGTGACCTCCACATGCTCCCAGGGTGCTGTTCCTTTTCCTTTCATCCCCATATGCTGCAGAATTACAGTGGGTTAATAAATTGCCATGTGTCAGCCAAAGCACAGGTCCTGATTTTCCACACAGTCTTAGCCTGGGGCAACGATGAAGTA
The DNA here is from genome assembly GCA_013397725.1 of Rhagologus leucostigma. Taxonomy (NCBI): domain Eukaryota; kingdom Metazoa; phylum Chordata; class Aves; order Passeriformes; genus Rhagologus; species Rhagologus leucostigma. The sequence continues at coordinate 1,071,770 of VZTD01003908.1, forward strand.
ATCCAGCTTACTCTCTAAAAGTAAAGCTATCTTTTTTTTTCAAAATTTGCTACTTTTCTTCATTGCTTCCTCCAGTTTCCTGGAAAGACTGAGCTCCAAGTACGATTTTGTTTTAACAATGTAAAGGACACAGGTAACAAGAAAAGCTGTTTGCTGTAGGGGAGTTTGGGAAAGTCATCTCCTCTTCGCAGTGGAAATGACCAGGGTATTTTCCTGTTCCAGGTGCTAGGGAAAGGGTGAAACCAGAGAGTCAGTATGCCTCTTTCTCTTTCATCTGCTTGGAGACAGTGTCCTCCCACCAAAAAAGAAATACAAAGATAATGTTTAACATGTTTTTTACTTTACTGACAACCAAGCCATTGTGACTTGGCAGCCCTTAGATCAGAGCAAGTACTCAGTAAAAGTAAAAAAAAATGTAACGATAGTTTTAGAGAAGAACTATGTGGTATCTGACCTTTCCATGACATCTTTGTAAAACACTGTCAGGCAAAAATCTCTTGGGGAACAATCTTCCAGATTACCTGCTTTGACTCTGGGCTTGTAGTTCAAGTACAAGCATAAAATAAGTTTCAGACAATGGCAATGGTAGTTAGACTGTTATTCTGTGCACTGCACTCACTGTTCTCAGGTTATAGAGAAACAAAAACAGCAACTCCACATCAGGCAATCTGGAAGGAGCCTTGAAAAGGTGCTGCACGTGCAGACTTAACTCCTAGATATAAAACAAGTGACCAGGCAGTTTCCAGTAACCCTTTCTATAATAATTTCTGAAAAATGAAACAAATCCTCAAATATCTACATGGTAGATAGGTCAGTGTCAGGATTGGTTTTAGTAGTTCTATTTACATCTGTAAGGTTAAGCATACCCAGCACACAGCCTGTTCAGTCCCTTTGCTGTATCAAGCTGTACTTTTCTCACCACCTAACTCAGTGACTAGATTTTGTCCAGAAACGCAGTTTTGCCAATCAAACAAATTCATTAGTTTATATTTAAGGGGAAAATCAAAAGGTCTTTACCTTATCCACACAGCTTGTGCACCATGAACGGCTCTACAACAACAGCTCCCACGTTTTCGTACCTTTCTGATCATGAGAGATGTGTCAGCTACACTTAATAGGACCTAGGAGAAAACACACAGGGATTGATACAATCAGCAGTTACAGGAGTGGAGTTGTAAAAACAGTTGTATCACGTAGTAGATTTTGGCGCAAGGGGACATAGATCTCTCCTTTGTAATTTCTTTTAAGCTGTGAACCACCTGATGTGGCCACAGCTGTTGCTCTGAACACTATCAATATCCAAAGCAATGCTCACAATTACAGCCACGAGATCTCTCATTAGAGAGCCACCTTTCCACTATTTCCCTGTAAGTTTTAACACAGCTCTTCAAGATAACCAAGATCCACACTGGGTAACAGCAGCAGCTCTTTTCCCTTCAGCATGTCAAATCTCAGCCTTCTTCATATCCCTGCACTCCCCTAGCAGCAGCCCAAGCAAGCAGCATTAATGAGCTGGTCAATTTTATGAAACTGACCATACCTGTGTGCAAATCCCACCAGCAATTGCCTCCTGGAACTGAAGAACAGCAGTTGGCAGAAAGGAAAAAAAATCCCCTGAGCTAGTCATGATATGAAGGATGGAGCTGAATGATGAGAGACCCAAAATCGTTGAAGGGATTTGCTCCGTGCAGTGAGTGGTTATGCGGTTCAGCTGCTGTTCATTGTATTGGAAACAGCTGTCATAATATTATCTTCACTTCAGAAGTACATAATAATTAAAACATTTTGGCAATTAGGAGATTCAGCTAGAGGCAGTAAACCAGGTGATCTACGCTGCAATTAGAACTGAAAAAGGTAGTGTTCTTTGCTCCTTTTATGCAAAGCAATTATCAGAAATTACTCAGTATTTTGCTTTCACAACTAAACAGATTGTACAATAATATTACCTACTCGTGCAGGTGGGTTCTGGCCCCATCAAGGAGGGATTTAGACGTTATTTTTCAAAACTAAAAGGAAATGGGATGGGCATCCTCAGTCAGTCTAAAACAGAGGATTTTTTCTGCTGAAGCTAATAAAGCATTATCAGTATTCTCCTAAGTACCGATAAAGTATTATCAGTATATCAAATCATTCTCAGTGAATGATTTGTTTCAGTGGGTGCAAGCTGAAAGTTTGCTGGATTAGAATGGGCAAAGATGCAAATGGAATAGAATTTGCAAAGATGCAGATGACTGCAAAGGTGAGGAGCAGTGTAGAATAAACCCTTAGCCTAAGGGATGTTTGAAAATAATGCTCTAATATGGCTTATCTCTGTCAACTGCAAAATGATTTACCTGTAATGATTTTTGAGAGGTCTTAAACAAAACTGTAAGCCAATTTCTAAAACCAGCTGGAAGCAAAGCCTCTGAGACTCTGACCGAAAACAAGATTTATCTTAAAATCTTTTCCAAACAGTAACTTTTTAACTGCTTGATCTCGGAGTATGGGAGTACTAGTGATAATAGAAGCTGCAAAAAAAGTCACCTTTATCCTAAAGTTGAATTATAAAATGTTTGTAGAAATGAAGCTCCAAGAAAGTCTCAAATAGATGTATTAGGTAATGAAAAATAGAAGAATATTTACATTAAAAAGTGTAGAAGTCATGTTTAAAAAAAAAAAAAAGCCCTCAAAATGCTGTCTTTATGGCAATATCCTAGAGAATATGGCACCGCTTATCAGATGGACAGAGAAAATTTGAAAACAGTTCTCAGTATCACAGCTATCGTAAGTGCTTTACAACCAGCTGGGAAGGCTCGTTACCTGTGAGTTAAAAGGTCATGTTTAAAACTGAATTCCGTATTTTTATAAAGCTGCATGACCAAACAGACATCATGATTCCAAAAGTGGAGATGAATGACAAGTTGGAAGAGGTTGCTAACACCCGGGAGGATGGAATTCAAATTCAGAATTAGCTGGAGATATCAGTTTAAAATTAGCATCAAATTCAACAGAAAGAGGTGCTCAATATTCAAGAAGTACTAATGCATGAGTAGAAATGGAGAAAGTCTCTTTAGACAGAAAAAAAAAAATATATACAGGGCTTGTAAGGAAGCCTGAACTGGAGTAAATAAAATGCTGTGGTAGAGAAAGGAATCATCATTCTGAAATGCAAGAATAAAATATAATTAATGAACTCCTGACAGTGCTACAAAGACTTCAGCAAGAACATGATGCTCTCTTTGGGGTATTGTTACTACAAAAGCTGTAGACAAGCTGGGGGGAGACTGATAGATCTTATAAGGAGTTCAGCAGCCATAGCCTGAGACAAAAACCAGAGGGGATCTTGTGTGTTTGACTCAGGAAACAACAGAATTCTGAGGCTGGTGGGAAAGAAAAGTTTCTTTAAATTCATAAAGGCTGCTATAAAGATGTGCATGATTGATTTGTTGCCTTTATCCACTTGAAAATGTATTTGCTGTAGAGAAGAAAACCTGGAAGCAAACCCTTGCTGAAACAGATTTTTCTTTCATTTGGAAGTTAATATGCCAGAAAAGCTGAGATAGAGATGCTTGGGAAGCAGAGAAATATTATAAAAGTTTTGAATTTACTTTCCCCTTATTCCTGTTTATATTTCAGTGAGAATTTTCACTAAAAATGAAAACATGAAATAAAAATTTAACCCCTCAACCCCCTTTTATCTCTATTAGACCTCTGTGAAGTCAGAATAAAACTAAAAAGATTAATCAGAAGTCAAAGCGTTCATTGCAGACTTTGCAGTGTTGACCTGTTGCACTAAAAATTATAATTTCCCTCCAGTCTTGCTGAAGCAGATAAAAATAGAAAATGTGAGGGTAGGAGGAGCATAAGGGAATCCAACTTTTGCCTCTAGGTTTTGAAAAAAAAATGAGAGAAATAGCTCATTTCTATTATTAGCCAATCATGGTTGCCAAAGGCAAAATTTTAGCAGACTTTGTATCCATGGAAAATCCATTTATAACTGCTTTGATTTCTGTTCCATTTTCGCACTAGGACAAGAAAATTATAAGCTATAGCTACATCATAAAATCAAAAATTTGTGGGAATTCCTGTAACAAATTGCCACATATTTGAAGATATGCTGTTTTGCTTACTTGGGCTTCTCAGACTTTTAAATACTGTTATGGAATATATAGAAAAACATTTCTCCAGCCCATTCTTCGTGTATCTTAACACACACATAGAGTTGGGGAAGGCAAACTTTAATCTTGCATCCCATTTATGCAAGTAATTGAGGCTTTGCTCTGGCACATTCCCCACCCTGCACTGCTCTGATGTTTCTCTGTGTAAGTGTTTCAGATTAGGGTGGTTATAGGCATGATACAGGATTGGAACCCAGTGTCAATCAGGGAGCAGGCAGGATCTACAGGGAGAAAACCTGTTTCATAGTTCACAACACTGAATTTTTCTCCTCTTTTTTTCACTTGCATAGGAAAGGAATGTTCTTCTGTTTTGTTACATCCTCTAGAAGAAAGAGAACATCTTTTCAGGGATAATGTTTCTTTCAACAAAATTGTATTTTCCAGTGAAAATGGTTTTTATGCAGAAGTTTCAACTCACTCTTATAATAACACTTAGACTGTAAAAAGCATTTTTATTTTGTCAAAACACTGCACAAACATCAGCTAATTAACCTCACCGCACGTCTTTAAAACAGGCAGGTACTGTCAGCTCTATTTAACAGAGAACACAGTGAAAACATGATATAAGTTGCCTGCTGAAACTTACACAGTGAAATGGTGGCAGAATTGGGGTGACATATGAAGACGTCTTCTTTTTTCCATTGAGTAATTCACTAGGCAGCAGAGCTTCAAAACGAAACAGTGTGTTTGACCCTAGTGACAGCATTTAGGCTCAGCAGTCACTACAGTACTCTGCAACACAAAGTCTTCACCTCTGAGGTTGCTGAGAAGTATAAGGCCCCTCTGCCTGGAAAGGTGGGACATAAGAGTGGAGAGGTTGCTGTAGGAAAAGCATGGGCAGTTTCAGCCTGTCATCCTTTGTGTTTAAGCACAGAAGGTGACATTTCCTGTGAGCACCCCCCAAACTCTGTGTAGTGGGTGCGTTGTGAGAGGAGCTGCTGCTACACTGGTGGCAAAGAGAAGCTCTCCCACGTCCTGTTGTGCATGGATGATGTGGCAGTGTTTGAACAAATTATTTATAGACTATATGATAAACTCAGAGCTTTCTCCAGCATCTGGGCTGAATTCCAGTTCTGCTGAGATGGTTAAGAAGAATTACCCGTGACAGCTCCTGAACCAAACTCCCTGCAGTGATGGGCTGATCCATGTAAGACACACCCATTGTACAATATCTACCACAAGCCCCAGGGCTGCACAAGGATCTGCATGGAGGGAGAGGAATGATGAGCAGAAATTTTCCCTTTTTCTAATGTTCATTTGAAGTAATGCTGCTGTATGGTTGAGAGCAAAGATACTTTAAACAGCATATTTACTGATGATTTGCACAGAATCACCGATACTGTGAGGACCATTATGTATTTTCAAAGGTTTTATGTAAACTGTCATTTCTGTTCTGCAATAAATTCTGAAATGTGACTTCTACATAGGACAGAAATACCATGCTGGAATGAGGAACCGAGCTATTTATCCTGCCACAACCAAACTCAGATCTGAAAAGCCAGTGGCTTCATAGCAGCTCCCTAGAAAGATTTCTGAAGGGTATAAACGTAAGAGCTCTGTGGCTCCAGGCTCCTCAGGTATAAGGGGATGAACTAGCAGAGTCCTAAGAGAGATATAAAAACAAGTACACTTACAAAAAATAGCTGTCATTAGAAATCTTCCAGACAAATCTAGTAAAGTTTTAAAGTTACTTTGTAATTATTTGTTTGCTTAATAGTCTTTTTTTTACTTAGAAAGTAGTTATATTTTATATAGCAGTATAATGGAAATACAGGTTCCTTTTTGAAAATAGACTTTATATGTTTCTTTAATGCTAGTAGTCTTCCTGATTCACCTGATTTCCACTAAAAATTTATTTTTTGGCAGGTTCCTCTTGACAGAAAAGGCTTTAATAGCAAACCCACAGTAAATAGTCTCAGTAAAAATGGGTCAACGTTTCCTGACAGACTGCTTTTTTGTCAGAAAATTCTGATTTGATTCAATTACATTCCTGTGTAGGTACGTGACAATTTCAATGAAAATGTCCTCAGGAAAGGATTGTTATGTTTGAAGATAATGTTTCTAGTAACAAATCAAGAGTGAGAGACTTGAGACATAACTGCCAACAGTCTACTATTTAGACTGTTCTCAAATTTCAGTGATTCCTTTTCAAGACCTGCAATTCACCCACCTCCAATCCACTGACAAAACAAGACTACATATTTCCCCTTTCAGTCACTTTTGGGGAAGTAGTTATGTTTTAATAAGTAGTTTAACATTCCTTGGTTTGGAGAAAGACTGGTTTTATATCTGAGAGAATGGGGCACTCAGTAGGATTATTGTGGATCTGGTTTCCTGGTCTGATTCATGGCAGTGAACCTAAAGTTTTTATTTTAATTTTTTTTCAAAATTCACTCAATTCAAGGGAAAAAAAAAAAATTCTGCCTGCTGCCAGCGCTATCAAGGGAGCTGCATGATGAACTGAGGTGCAGCTTTCCTGATGCACCAAGCAGGAGAAAAGGTGGCTTTTTTCTGAATTCCATCTCCTTTTTGCCTTTTTATACCAAATTATCTTGCTAGCCATCTGCCTGCGAAGACATCAGTTAATGGACATAAATGAGGAATGACTACTGAGAGTGGGAACTCTTAATGAAGCATCAGCACTTATACAATTCATTTTGTGACATTAGTTGAGCGTCCCTTGCATAACATTAATGAGACAGAGAGAGAGTTGCTCTTCTGCAACTCTGTAGTTGTATTCAGCTTCTGAACAGAGTTGGTTTTGCTAGATCGCCTCTGGACTTCTGGGTGATAAAGCACATCAGTGCATATATCTTCCTCAGTTAGGCAATTTTCCCTGCTCCTAGTATCACATGTCACAAAATCTTAGCAGCAGCTGTCACTTATGAGATTAAAAGATGGAGTATATATGGATATAACTTCTGCTGACTACAGGAACTTGTACGCCGTGTTAAGGCTTCTTTAAATTTAATGATTTTGTAGGTGAACAACCTCTACTAACAGTGCCTAAATAATGACACAAATGGCTTTCAATTCTCTGGGAAAAGCTTACATAGCATTATCTCTTTATCCCACAGACTTTTAAAAGACATCTTGCGTGGCGGGTTTTTTTGGTACCTTCAATAAAAGGCACTAAACACAAGCAGAAAACTGTGTCTCTGCAGGATGCATGAGCACAATATCTGCTTGCTCTCTGACTGCCTTGCCAGTCTGCTGGATGTGAAGCAGATTGGCGTCACATCTTTAGTGTGAAGGGAGAGAATAGAAGAAGCCACAAGCATAGGAAACCATTTAACAGCTGAAGCCAAACCCCTCTTCCCTGGAAAGGTATGACTCCGGAACAACCTCACGCTTCTTAAATTTGGTCAGTCTGTGCCTAAGCTGTGCCTGGCAAATAGATGGCTGTTGCCTCCTTCCCTGGAGAGAGGAGGCAGGCAGGGTAGGAGGGTCTATTGTTTGAGCCCACAGGGAGAGCTCGGGAATAATGACACACAGGGATCCAAACAGAGGGAATATTTCATCCTTGTTCCTTGGTGACAGAGGGCAGGAAGCCCTGCAGAGCAGCACTGCTGTCAGTGTCAGGCACGTGCAAACTTCACTCTTGTCCTGGCTGCACGTGACCACAAATTTTGAAGGCCTCCCCCAAGCCCCAAAGCAAAGCTTCAGAGCCAGTGAGGCAGGCTGTCACTACTTACACCCTACAAATGCTTTTCCTACTTCTCTTCCTGCAGCATAAGTGCTGATGCTGAACCTTTTATTAAGAAGTATTTGCTGTTTCAAATTTTACGTGTGTGTCAGTCTTACCCTGGGTTTCGAGCATATGTGGCTCTAACAAAGTGAGATGTAATCTTTAAGAGACTGACAGGTACATGGACCATTGGAGCCTGTGTGGGCATGAGGTCCATGCTGCATCTCAGACCGGTCCTGAATGTCAGCACTTCTTTACTCACCCCGGTCTGAGAAGTATCTTTGCTTTAAAACTTTTTTTTTTTTTTCTGAATGTTTTAGAATTACTTTACAGACACAAGGACAAGGACACTGCTCCTTCTATTTTATTATTTACTTCTCGCTAAGATTTTTGCTGCATTTTCTTAGTCTGTAGCATGATACATGTATTACACGCTCACAAACCCATGCAATCTGAGTTTTTTTAGCAGAGAGGCATTAGTGGCAATGTCAAGTTTTTCCAGAGTATATGGTTATGTGGTTTTAATAGATGTCAGGGCCAGGAAAGCACATCACACTCTGCAAATATGACCTCCTCCTAACACAGGCTGTTGGATTGCTCTTTATTAATTCCCACTTCACATCCACTAGCTGCCCTTGAGCTAGAATATCTCTTTGAGAGAAAATCACACATTCTTTTATACATTTTCAGTGATGCAGAACGTATTACCTGCCTGGATACATTGCTACAGTGACTGAATGCTTCTGTTAGAAATACCACTTCTGCTCTTGCCTAAATCTTCCTTGTTACACTGTAGAGGAAGAAGACATTCCTCGCTTTTGGATGAAGCATAACAAAAAAGAAAAGAAATAGAAATCCCAAATCACTACTAATTTTGATCTCTCCCCCAAGGATGTAGATTGTAAACAACTCACCCATAACTGGTGTTTTTTGTGAACTAAATAGATTAAACTCTCAAAGACATGCATCTAACTCATTATTTTTCTCAGTCTTTTCTGAACCTTCTCCAGCTACTTAAATTCCCATTTTAAAGGACAGGTTATAAGATATGGTACTCCAATACCAGGCACTTCAGTGCTGATTGCAAGAGAGAATGTAAATTTTCCTATTCTACACATTCTCAGATGCATATTAAAAAATGATGGCAACCATTTTGACCACTCTTGTTACATTGGGAACTATAATTCTTCACCATAAACCTCAAGTCTTTATCAGTTTTTCCTACAATAAGATCTATTCTTCTGCAATTATGTTTCGTATCCTGCTTTTATGACATGAATGATTTTATAATTAGATATTTTAAGAAATTCTTTCAAGGTTATGACAGAAGATTAATTTATTTAAATATGATAAAAAAATTTAAATGTGCTCAGCTATGAGCCAAGCCCTATGGGATCACAGTAGAGACAGCATGTCAGCAAGATTTCCTGTTTCTAAGAATATTTTAGAACTATTATTTAAGCAGTTTTTGGTTTATATACAGCCTAGTCTGTTGATTTCATGCTATTTCAATTATTAATCAGGAAGTCATCAGATATCAAGGTGAAAGTTTTCCTTCTACCTGGGTGTGTACATCAACAATTTTGATTTTGCTGTCTAACTTCATAATGTTGTCCAAACAGTCAGTTTGAATCTTTTCTTCCGTAAACTCTTTAATTTCTTTATCAATTAGGATCCCTTACTAGTCACTCCATTGTTTTGTTGATGATTCCTATCAGATTAAGGAGATCTATAACTACTCATGTCATGCCTCTTCTTTTTAAATAATTACACAATGTTATCCCACTGCCATGCCACTGAAAATACCTCTGTGCTCTAAGGGCTGCTGAAAACCCCTGGTAATGGTGATGACACTGGATCAACCCTGGAAACAACAGAAATAATGGCCATGCATGAGGAAATGGGAAATACAGTAAAGTGCAGGAAACTCTTTACCAGTTTTTTACAATTTTTCTATCCCTCCCTATTGTTTTCATTTCCGTATTGTATCTTTTTGCTTTCTTTTGGTGAGGCAATGGTACAATTTTGCTTTCCCAACAGCATTTTATCCTTTTTCACTTTCCTTTTTTGTTTTAATTAAGAAAAAAGATCTTTTGTAAGGTCTTCATTCTGGGGCCTATGTTCCCTTGGATTCTTTCCCTTTCTATTTGCTGCTTCAATTTCTCTGTTCCTTCTATTTTCTTCCCTTCTTTGGTGGTTTTATACAAAAGTCTGTCTGTCTCTAATCCCTTTATTTTCTTCTTCACATTCCATGCTTTGTTGCCTCATTCAGTCTTTCATTATCCTTCCAAATAAACAGCACATTCTGAGGTTTCCGTGCAGGGAAAGTTAATTCACTCATTATCTGATTCTTTCCCTTCCTGATCATTACAATTCTGAGTAGTACATTTTCATGCTTTTTTCACCCATTTTCAATAATTTTTTTACACACTATCTTTCTCTTGAGAGACTGGTTGGGACTGTGCTGGATAGGAAGGCACTCATCAGGATCACTGAGTCCAACTCCTGGCCCTGCACAGGACACCCCAACAAAATCCTGCCATGTGCCTGGGAGCGTTGTCCAAACATTTATTGAACTCTGTCAGGCTTGGTACTGTGACCACTGCCCTAGGAAGCCTGTTCCAGTGCCCAACCACCCTCTGAGGAAAAAACCTTTTCTTAATATCCAACCTAAGCCATCCTCAGCTCAGCTTCATGCTGTTTCCTCGTTCATGTCACTGGCCATGAGAAGGAAGAGATTGGTACCTGCCCCTCCTGTTCCCCTCACGAGGACCTTGTAGGCTGCGATGAGGCCTTCCCTCAGTCTCGTCTTCTCCAGGCTGAACGGACCAAGTGACTTCAATTGCTCCTCATATGGCTTCCCCTCCCCACCTTTCACCATCCTCATGGCCTCCTCTCGACACTCTCTAATAGCTAAATGTCTTTTTTATACTGTGGCACCCAAAACTGCCCCCAGCACTCGAGGTGAGGCTGCCCCAGAGCAGAGCAGAGAGGGACAATCCCCTCCTTTGCCTGGCTGGCAATGCTGTACTATATCTGTCGCAATAATTTGAAGACTTAGTCATTTGAACCTATTGGTTTATTACTTTATTTTATTTGTGTTATAAATGTGGTTATTATATAATTCACCTCTAAGTACCTTAAATAAATGCAGATATTATCTCAGTAATATGTTGAATTATGTCTATATTTGCTCACTCATAATAAAATACATTAAAAGATGGACAGACTGTCTTCATCCCATCAAACTGAATCAAGATTCATGTGCTCTGTGAGCACACGTAATCTTAAGTAAGTAATCTCCAGCTCAAGTGAGGGTTCTTATAGTCTTGGGTAAATGATCTGTGAGTCACATAGGTCTCTTTGCAGATTAATCCCCATCAGAGATACTGTAAGCAAATCACCTGATGCTGAGGTCATGGCTGCAAGGACAACAGCCCAGTGAAATGCTTCTTTTTTCCGACCCTGCTCATAGTCACTTCAATTTTAGTAATGTTCTTGCTGTTAAAATTACCCTGTCAAGTACTTTGAAATGGTGGAAAATCCAGCCAACCTGAATCTTTAGCCATGCCTGTAAAATTGGTCAGATTTGTTTTCTGCACACTTGTGGGTGCCCAGATCTAGTGTCATCACCCCCTTCTGCTCCACCACGGCACTGAAAAGCTCTGCTGTCATTGTACACCCACAGGAAAAGTGGCAGCCAGATAAACATATGCCCTGTTCTCTGCTATTGCTTATGTAAAGTGGATCTGATGGCAAAATGGGAAAAAGCTATTTGCTCCACTGTCTAATCAGGAAACTGCTCTTTTAATGAATGTATTGTTCAGCTCAGAGTGCTTCTATTGAAATGAATTTGTTATCCCCACTAACACTGTCGCTCATCATGCAAATCAAATGGTGTTCTCCTTAACTTCTTCCAGTTACAAAATACCAGTGCTTGTCAAATGTGAAGATAAATTACCTCGCCTTGCCTCTCGTCTTATTTATAGAATACGGCAGTGAGTTATTGTAGCCCTGAGGACTACCAGCTCTATGTTGCAAAACAGTGTCATATCTGTGTGTGGTAGGTTAAATTAGATCTTTAGGTGGAAATAAAGTAAAATGCCAATTTGCTTCAAGATTCTCAAGAATAAGACATCTTTATAAAGAAAAGTTTGGTGTACCTGGAAAGACAGGAGTCTCCAATGGGATGGAGATTCCCAGCCTGAGTTTGGTAGGTGTTTAGATAAATAGGATAAATCAGTCTGAAGCTATGTCTATCCACTCACTATAATCAAGATTTAGACTTGGTTGCTGAACAACATTTACTTTTGATGCAGCGGAGATTAAGCAGGGCAGACATTTACCCGGTTTTGTATCTCTCACAGTCCCTTTGAACAGAGATGCAAGCACACAAATACTCTCATGGATACTACTCTCTTCCTCCACAGATACTTGAGACACAGAAACGGTCAAGTGAAAGGACAGAACTGTGGCAGCCAGAACACTATTTTGTTTTTAGGAAATATTCTGCATTTGCATTGCAAAAAGAAAATAAAAAAAAAGTTATGATTCAAAGTCCTTGAAGTTCTTGAGTATAATTTTTATTTACTATAGTGAATTTCAGAACAGTCTCAGTGGTGGTTTTCCTGCAGTACATAAAGAACATGAGCTCCTCAATCTATAGTGGATTTCCATGCTCTCCAGTACAGTATTAAGAACCTTCTATTCTGAATAAGGCAAACATAATTTAAATTGACATCTTTCTAGCAGGATAAAAAATACGTATCATTCTTCTTACATTTGTAGGTTGCGACATTCTTGGAACAGACACAACTCTCTTTAAATATTTAACAAGCTCTTGAAACACATAATGTGATGCTCTAAATTATTATTTATCTTTAAATCCCTTTCCTGTGGAAGTGGTGACTTACCACAAATTCAGAAAACACTGAAAGATCACGCAGCAAAGCACTACTTCATCAAAGAATCCATTTAAGGCCAGAGAAACTGTCATAGGAACTGCACCCTCCAGTTTCAAAGCCAACACAGAAAAAGATGTGCAAAAGAGTAAAACACGTGGGAACAAGCCCTGAGCTGCTTAAAAGCAAGGCGGGTAAAACCAAATCAGTCTATGCGTACCATGCAGCTACAGAAATGTGAGATAAGGCTGGTGGGTGATGAAGAGCTTTCAAGTAATTGAATGATTGCTTGTGCTTAAACTCCTACCATGGGGAATGACCTGGCGAGAATTACACCACACATTTATAATTACGTAATTTGGTAGCCTGGTTAGGTGTTGCAGAATGGATAAAACCTGATGGTGAAATGTTTGTTTCAGCCTAGTCCCATGATACTGTTTTAGATTTAGGTTCATTCTTCATTTGAGGAGATTTGGCAAAGGCATTTCCTTTCCTGCACTGGGCTGACAGAACCTTTACAAGCAGTTGGTTCCCTTTGACTCCAATGGAAAAATGCCATGGAGTGACTAAACACCATCCCCACGCACAGGTCCTTAGACTTACTCCTGTGTCTCACTTCCAGCTACTGCCTTTGCCCAGTAACATTCCCTGGTGGAAAGATGCTGCCTTCAAGCTCCTGCATCACAGATGAATGGCAAAACAAGAGACTGCAGAGATGGTTGCCAGCTGAAATGTCAAACGTAAATAAAACACTTTGAAATACACCAAAACCACTTCCTGGAGAGATACCGAGGTCAGACCGTGGCTTGAAAGGCCCCTTTCATGGGGTAGAAATACAGTGAAGGACAGAGACTAGGATTGCAGTTCATTATATCCAGGCTGAATGTCTGATATATCTGCCTTTTATGAACTCTGTTTCTCAGTCCACTATCCAGCCTTTGAGCCAGTGAAAAATTCTGGGTGAAAATTTTGTCAGAGCCAGCAGGTTTCAGAGAAAAATATCTGCTTTTTGAAAAACTGTAGGGATTAGGACTTCAGGGACAAGTAAAAGTAGAGTCTGTATTCAGTCCTGATGCCGTGAAAGACTGCACTTACATGACTGATAAGTAATTGAATTAATGCATTTTTGAAATGCAGAAGAACCTTGAAAGAAAATGAAAGAAAAAGATAGAGATACAAACACAGAAGATAATTTTAGTATCTGCAAGAATGAGTACCAGAAAATTAAAGCCGGAAACAACAGCTGGTTTGAAGCTTAAATTTGAGAACTTGACACCTTGCTTTATTCTGCTGCCTCTAAATTAAGTGTCAGGATTAGGTAGCTATCCATTCAAAGGAGATGATGTTTTGTAATAATTACGTCTCTAGCTGCCCTGGGTGTGTTATCAGGAGAGCTAACTAAACTGGCCATCAGAGCTTAGTCTTTTCCAGATATTAGCCACTACAGCTTTCAAATCTTACGCCTTTGTCACTTGTTTTGGGCCTGCCATATATATCAGAAGCAGCTGAAAGCAAAATATCCCCAAATCCTTAAACTGTTGGTTGTCTTCTCTCTAAATTTGAATCTGGAGCCAACAGCTTTCTGGAAATAGCCCCTTTGGCTTTTGGACAGCCACACTGCACGAGACCAGGAAAATATCTATCTCAGCTTCCCTCAGAGGAATTACATAGGGGGAATATTTACTATTGCTGAAGACCAAGTAATTTTAGGGATTTCTCCTAAACTAGATTGAGATATTTCAAAACTGAACTGTACTGAACCAAAAATTTGAAAAGAAAAATTTGAAGGCAGATAGGGGATGACAATGATGTACATCTGTATTACAGAACCTATCACGACCTATATCATCCATTTTGTGCATTATATTATACTCCAAGTCTACTCAGAGTGCTGTTCCCAACCGCACAAAATACAGAAGGTTTTTAAAATACTGCACAACTTTCAGTTTCACGGCACCTGCTGATGCCACAGGGTATTCGTCAGAAGCACGGGAAATCACGGTCACCAGGTTCTTAATTCTCTCACATTTTTTTTATTTCTTGTTTTCCTACATTTGGTAATGGAAAGTGGGATCCAAAGGAAGTGTGGTAGAGAACAAGGCAAATCTGGATCACTCCAAAGGGATGTACAAATACTGGAGTACTGCAGGATATGGATAAGTATTCAGTAAGGAGAAAGTAATCCCTCCACTGCTTCTTTGAGCTTTAGCAAATCTGACAGTATCAGCTGTGAGGCTTCCTTGCATGGTAGTGATGCTTTAAGGACACGAATACTCTCCGTAAAACTTGGAGGTCATTCCAAGGTTTTTCTTCAGACATTATGGACCTGATTTAAACCACATTTATTGCTATGATGACTTTGTTGTTCATATTAACCTCTCTGGAAAAAAAAAAAAAGAAAATATAATCTCTGTGACTAAACCATATCCCAGAATAGTGTTTGTAAGAGTAATGAGATCATTGTTTTCCTGACTCATCTCAGATAAATGCGTTGCTGGAGAGAAGAGTTTGTGCTGCACCCCAACCAGTCAAGCATCATCTGCAGTGATTCAGACTTTAGATAATTAGCTTGGTGTAATTATTTCAGGAATCCCCACACTGGGTCTATTAAAGATGCCAACTTAACTACATGAGCCTGATAGGCAGGATCAATAGAAGCCGCAATCCTCCAACGGCATATATAACTCTGTCTTAAGAAAGCTCAACTACAGAGCACTCAGCACCAGGCTGGGATGGAAACACTCTCACTGGCTCCCTCCATTTTTCTGCCCTGGAATAACTCTTTTTCAAGCACTTGCATGGACAATATGAAAAGGAAAGTTTTAAAACGTTTTCTCTGAGCCAACATTTCAGCTGTTGTAGCAGGGTTCAAGCCATGGGGAGCTCAGTGTTCAGTCTCATGAAATACAATCCTTAATAAGTCTCCATAATAACATTTTATGAGCCTCTCCAATGTAACTAGCACAAGTTTAGGAGGAAGAGACTCAGGAAGGAGAGAAAATCTATATTTCCTCCACTGTCAGATTGCTCACACCTCCTGACACTAACATCAAGTTTTGAGACAGATCACAAATCTCCAAAGAGTCAGTATCTTTTGAAATGATGTGAGAATAAGACTCACCTTTGAAAATAATTTTGACTTTAAAACCTTACATGTTCTGCCTGAATTTAAGGGAATCTTGCTTCGCTTGAGTTTATTCATAGGCAAAAAAAGGAGAGATAATTCTTATATTCTTCCAAAACCCAGAAATATTTCCAAAGGCATCTAAGCTGCAGAGAAAATGAGACCATTGAGGGTTACGCTCTTAGGCTACAAAGGAATTCTAAAAATTTATCAGATAGAATTAACCTTATGGTTTTCAAGCCTCTCAGTATTTACTGAATGGAAAAGTTATGCAGTGCTAAATGGTAATTCACTTTTTTTTTTCCTTTGTGAAGGATGTTACTAGACTGTTATAGAAACAGAGCATCTGTGATTCTGAGAACAGCTAACTGTTGTATTCTCTCCTCTGAGAGGGAATCCTACAACCCAGAATTCAGAGGAGCTTTGGGGAGAGATGGAATTTTAGCTTCTGTAGCCTTCAGGTTGGCAAAGCTTTTTGTGTTTATTTAAAGAAAGATGCTGGAGATATATGAGAAATATAAAATAAAAGGTTCTGTGCAAGATTAGAAAGATAAAATCTGATCTTCCCCAAGTGATCAGAAAAAGCAGACGAGGGATCTTTGCCCTGCGCAAAGACAGAAAGCTGATAAACAGAAACATCTGTAATATGTATTTTAAAAGAAGAGGTTAAGGGTCTCTCAGCTAAAGCACCAAGAAATACTTCTTGCGCATTCACAGTCAAATGAAAGGTACAATTTTCAGGAAGGAGATGGGCTCATCTCATGCAAGATTAGAAGATTAGAAGATTAGTGTCTACAAAAAATTTCCGTATTTATTGAGGATAAAATACTTCCACTTTCATGATGTAACTGAACCAAGGTTCTCTGAAGCGGGATGGATCTGAGGAACCCTTGGTGACACAAATGAGCACTTTTCCCGAATTCAGGTGTGGCTCAGGCCACTGCTGTGGCAGGTGCAGAACTCTTTGCAGACAAGAGTTCCTTCAACACACTTCTTGGCTGTGATCCCAGCACCTGCTCCCTGACACCCAAAGCAGGATTAACAGGGGGCCGTTTGAAGGACAAGGTGAGAGCACGGAGAAATGCCTTTTTGGCTGCAGAGGATGAGGGGATAATAATAAATGTCTTAGCACTATTCTAAGGAAAAAGACACTGATTTTCCACATGGTTCGTTCAGCAAGTTGGCAAAAGAATAGCTGAGGTACCCACCTAAAATTCTACAACTACGTTTAGGGGAACATCTGGTTATCTGCCTTGGTGTCCATTGACAAACAGTAGCAGTCCATCCAGACACCTTTTACAGAAAGAAAATTCAATATCCAGTCAAGGAGTCCTTTGGCCCTCCAGGGTACGAGAGCTTACTGGTGTGCCTAAATAAGATAAAAAACATTCTAACCTAGATCATAGCCTGTAAAAGGATGTTGGGACAGGGTTCAGACTGAGAACAAAGGCCTGGAGCCTAAATATTCATATAGATCTGCTTGTGAAATCTTCTAATGACTATAGGAAAATGTGATATTTCATCAGAATGTGATATTTCATCAACAGGAGACAGTGCTATTTAATTTTTTTTCCTAGACTGACTTTTATCCTGGACATTTCTCCTGAACCTCCCACAGACTTCGAGAAAAGAAAAAAAAAATCTGACTATAAATATTCATCAGGCTGTTATCAGTTTAATATGTTTAAAATCTTCATGGAGTACTTAGACGAGGACAGCTACTGTGCTAGAGTGTTTTTAAGAAAGAAAATGTTGAAGCTCAGGAGGGTGAATAATGTCATGACATTTCTGCAGCTAAATAACCCATCTGGAGGGGGTATGCTTTTATTTTTCTGCTCAGATACTTAAAGTCAGCTATTCCTAAATGTAGTTTTCGCTAGAATTTTTTCCCAAAGCTTGTGAAAAAATAAAACTAATTATGTGTTTGGGTACTTTGTAATCTATAGGTGAAAGAAAAAGTTGGAAGAAACTCATTTCATTAACTGTTACAAATTAATCTTTCTATTCCTCCCAAAAGGCTGATTCTCCTTTAGTAGTTTTTAGGACAAATGTTCATACTGTGACTCAAGATTAGAAGGAAGAGATGAAGAAACTTCAGGAGACAATTACCTAAAGTGGAAACAAGAATAAGAAAAAAAAGATATAGCTTGTAATATTTGGGAAACTGTTCTTCAGGAGAGGTAAGTCTGCAAACAAGAACAGAGTGAAATTAAGTTTTCTGCTGCTTGTGCTTCTTCCTGTCGCTGTTTTGTGCCCTGTTTTGTCTAGTCATTATTTCAAGTTTTGTTTTTTGTCAGTTCGTTAGTGTAGTTATTAACATTTCCAGTCTTTTGAATAGCTGGGATGTTCAGAGGAGACCGAACTGAGCTTGAACTTCTGTTAACTTTTTCCAGAGACAAGAAGTTCCAAAGCTGTGTGGGGGAGTGGTAATACAGTGATCGCATCAGCCCATGTCCTTCAATCTGCCCTCTTAGAAAGTCTGTGTGCATCCTGGCCTTAGGATGCTTATTCACTGAGGGACAAGTATTATTATCCTCGCCAGAACGTTGGGTTTTACCCTTACATTGACTTTTTTTTTTTTTTCAGTGAAATAACCACTATATCAAATTTATCTTCAGCATAAATCAGGATATTTTTCATAGCCTTATATGAAGTGAAAACTTTGGACCACACATTTTAAACAAAATTACATTTGATTTATACATACTCTGTAGTAGGTTTCTAAAAAGCGTAAGGAAAGACATCTGTGGAAATTAATTGCATCACCCTAACCACGCAACTGAGTTTTGACCCTGGGGAAAAAACAAAACAAAAAAAACCCCCAAAACGCTTTAAGAAGCAACTTCATCATTCCTTTTATTCTCATTTGCTTTTTTATCTCACTAAAGCTGCTCAGGTTACTGAAGCAAAGCAGAATTTTTGATTAGCAAATCCAAATTATTACAAAAAGAATAAAAACTAAATCTTTAAAATACCCCTTCGGCACAGAGTTTATCATGCTTTATTTAAAACATGTATCATATAGTGACAGAGACAGTAGTGCCTGATCGGTCATGACATGAAGCTCCCAGCTGCACAAAACATTTTGGTAGGCTGGCTGGCTCCCTCTGATTAGACCTGACAGATTATTAGAATAGTAGTATTTGATGGACCATGAGAATAGGACCTGACATACAATTTCACATCTATTGATGCTTTATTTTATCAGTAATTTTTTCTCTTTTCTAAGCATCTTTTTTTCTTCTTCCTTTTTTATTTTAGTGGGGTTTGTTTGTTTGTTTAGGGGGTTTGGGTAATTTTTTTTTTGTTTGGCTCCCTGGTACTCCCTCTTAGCAAGCTGACAGCTGACAAGGTAATATCTTGATCATGAGTATCACTGTGAAATGTGGAGGAGCATTGGGCACCATCCCATTTTTTGTGCTTCACCTATCAGGTTCGTTTTATATCTACTGCAAAGAACAAAATTATCTGAAATGCAAAAGGCAATTAATAAGAATAACAGCCAAGAGTTATTTTGTTGCGAGTGAGAACACTGGGAGGTGTAACAGGTATTAAGCCTTCATTTCCATTGACCAATAAGGAAATAGATGCATGGAGCCTTTGGAACCAACCATACGTTTTTAAAATGCGAGAAAACGTGCAGTAAAGAGGTATGAGTGTATTCTTTATGCTCTAACCAGGCCTTTTTCATTTATCCAACATATAGAACAACTGCCTTGGCAATTAGGGGAATGGTAGCTCTGTGGGATGATGATGCTGATACAGGCACTGAAGAAGCCTGCTGTATCTGTGCACCTTACATATTGCTTAACTTCCATCCCTCGCAGTCTGCTTACAGATTTTTCTTCCCAGCACTTCCAGTGCCAACCTCCAAGTTTGTTCCAAGTTAAACGCTTTCCTACAGGGTGGGCTGACAGTCATCATTACTGTAAAAGTTACTTCATACTCCCTGTTATTATTCCTATTTCCTTCTTTAACCACAGCTTATCTACTAAAGGGAAACAAAATGCTCTTTTGCATAGCAATGGGTCAAGCACTGTGTAGAAAGAAATTGGATGTTACAAGGCAGTGGTTATAACATAAAACACAGGGACGAATGGGTTCAGGTTAAGACAACCTGCATTACACTTTGAGTAGTGAATTTCTCACTGCAATGAAGCTCTTCTGATGTGCTTTTACATTCTGCATTTCTCTGTGTAGGATGATACAACGTGCAGGATGGGCATATTTAAATTTTTATCTTATTTTATAGCTACAATAAATGAAATGTTAAATCATTGGAGATAAATGCTTCCTATCTGTTTTATAGAGCCTATAGCACTTAACTTTGGCTTTACAGTTCCCCAAGTGCAATCCTGGCCGCAAAAGTAGGAGAAGCACAAAGAAAATGCATAAAGATTCTGTGATCTGAGATACTCATTCATAGCAGTTCCACTTATCAATAATAAGCCAGCTTGAATGTGGGGCAAGGGATGGATCAGACGACCTCCCTAACCAATTTTCTATTATTTTAAAACCTCACACTCTCAAAATCTGTATTGTGCACCACAAGTTTGGATGTTTTATACACAGTTATTTTGTCTGAAGGGTTTCTATGGCCCACTGTCGAGCTGAAACTCTTCTTCTCCCATCTTTACCAGACCCGGGCTCTTAAGAAAGAGCTTCTGCTGAGAAGAATTCCAGAGCAAAAAAGAAGTATAACACAGTAGAACATCGAGAAAACCTCTCACTGTATTTCATTTCACTTCCAGTTTTGGGCAGTGTTCCCCTATGTTAAAATGGTCCTCTGGCTTAAACTAGCCCCAATACATTTTAGGAAACCAAAGCACCGACATCATAACTAATGAGTCATGGTTACATATAAACTGGTTCCCCATTCAAGTTGAAAACTTTCATGGGACAGAAGAATTTGACATCAGAAGATAGGTATAAATAGGGCCTCTACAGATGTCACTCCCTTTGTGGTTTCACACCTATTGTCTCACTTGAACAATGGTGTTGTTTAGTGTCTAATTAAACCATCCATTCACACCATATTTTAGCATTAGAGTTGCAACACCTTGAGTTATTGAGTCTGCCTCAAAGAAAGATTGTGGAATCAAGAGCTGTCACGGCCCAGATCAATGCAAATTTATCCGTATGGCCTAAGGAGGCAACTGTTCAGTCTTTAATTTGTGTATCAGCCTTTCCATTACTGCGTGCATTTCAAAGACAAACCATTGCACACATTTAGTGCCTTGGTTTGTCCCTGTCCGAGGAAACCTGCAGTAGCTCGTCAGTATTTCTACCAGCCCTGCTAGACAAGCCAGTTCTTTCCAGGGCAGCTGTGTTTGCCTCAGATTGCAGTGGTATTTATGATACATTCAGATTTGCTATATCCAGTCCTAACTGGGGAAGATCAGCAAAGGCAAATCTCTTTTACCACTGATAATTAGTGGTACATGAAAGAGAAAAGCATGAAAAATGGAGGTAAAGGATAAAAATACGAGCAGCAATAAACAAGGCACCTTCATGATTGATTATATGATCCTAATGGTACTTCAAGTCTGATTTCTGGGCATTGGCTTAGTACGGGCAAAATGGCAGAACAATCATTTAAGGAAAAGCGGCCTGTGACAGATCTGGAGATCCATGCCCTGCAGTGCTTAGAGGTCTCAGCAGATCTTTGTTGAAGCCCACAGCACCCTACCACTCCTTCACACATGCTGAGGGCTGTGGCACAAGCAGGAGGGATTTTTCTATATCTCCACAAGGGAACATGCTGCTGCCACTTCTCTCAATACCCATCCCTCCAGCTTTGGCTGCTGCAGTGCAATGCTCATCTCCTCCGTCTTATCAAAAGCGAGGTGATTTGGGCACAGGAGAGAGCTGCAAAGTTATGTACATCACTTTAATGCGTGCTGGGGGCATCAGCACAACCTGCTGTCTGTTGCTTTGGTTCCTTGGTTGGGCATGGCTGTTATCCCCTGAGAGCTTAAGCACTCTGCAAGGTCTATGGGAGATTCAGAGGAGATGGACATCCCTAAAATTACTGCATGTACTCAGGAGTTCTGGGCTGTTATCATTAAATAGCAAAAATAAAGAGAAAAAAGTGGGAAGTCGTGATCTCTGATTTTCAAGATATGGAAAGTCACTCTATGTTAATATTCCTATCAGCATAATAACATATTGGCTCAGTGATGTTGCAGTGATTAGCTAATATCTGTGCAGCTCTTCAAATTTGCAAATCCTTATTCATCACTCTGTTTCACCAGTTTTATGAGTTGGTGCTAAGAATCACTGCCAAATGCTATAAAAATGATCAATATCACTATTAAAGCATCAATATTCTTCCTGCAATAACTCACAGAGGATGAATATCCAGAAAAACTTTAGGATCAAAATAGTTAATAGGGTGGATAAATTATTCAGAAATGCTGACAATGATGTTCTCCTGTTAATTAATAAGATATATCTAGGGGCTTCCAATTGTCTCCGTGAGTAAGCTCCACTTTCAGCTGACGCTCAAAGCTTGTTATGGAATGGCTGGTCTTTTGAAATGTATCATTAAAATATTCCAGTTTTCATAGATGATTTATATTTATCCTTTGGGAGAAAAATATAAATGTATACTCATGCCTTTTTTTTTTTTTTAAGAAAAGAAGCCTGAGGCTGAGAAAAGAAATAAAAGAAGGATGAGGCAAATCCATATATTGTTCCATGTGAATCATCTGTCACCACTCCTTAGAACCCCAGCCTTCATATCTTTGAACTGCTACTGCAGTTCCAGGTCTGGATGACTTATCCAGGTTCTAGCTGGTGTTTGCAGGTCCATGACTTCAGGCCACAGAAGAACTCGTGGTTGTAGAGGATGTTCTCTGCCCAGAGCAGGGCACTGCTGCTCTGCCGTAGGGTTGGTCCCTATGTCTTCTATTAAAATTCCTACTGTTTAAAAGGACACCAAGGAGACCAAATGCAGATGGATATGTCCATGTCCCTAGCACTGGGACATGGGCACAGCACACATTGCCAAGTGACTTGTCCAGAGAATTGAGGAAGGAGTGTGCTTGGAGCTTGCAGCATTTATTTTCTTCAGGCTTCTTGAAGCCCTCTGCAACCAACAAAACCAATTCATTTTCCAAAGAGACCTTGCCTCTGGAAGGATGGTGTGCAGGGACATAGACGGTGAAAATTTTACTGCTGCTAGAAACAAGCAGTTCTCCGGACAAAAGACTTAGTTTTGACTCTGACTCCTGCAATTTTAGCACACAGTTATGGGAGTCACGGAGAAGAAGGAGGAGAAAAAGATAGGCTTCTAATGCAAGCCTATACCCAACAGCAACAAAGAAACAGCTTCTCAAGAGGTGACCATAAGAAGACCTCACTAACACTAATTACCACTGAAAGGGTTTGTTTATGTTCTCCATTTCATCTTACATCTAAGAGTCACGTGGTAAAAATATAAACTACTTCATGTGATTGCTTTGTTCAATGCATGCTCAACTTTCAATACATTTTATTTCTTTGTTGGGAAGTGATAACACAGGCATTGATTAATGTGAATTCTTACAAATAATATTTTAAAAAAGGGAGAAAGCTTGTATATGTTTCAAAATGCTATGGAAATGAATGTATTAAAAATATTTTCCCTTTATTTTAAGAGAAGTTATGGCAAGAGATATAATATGTTACCCTGTAACTCTGAAAGTAATTTTCAACACACCACCTACACTAAATGTATTAATAACTTCCCTGAGGTGACTGCCATGCAGAACACAGATAAATGTTATTGCTGTTTTCCATTTTTAAGGCTTTCTAGACTTATTGCCTGAAATGTTTGCTTCTTATTTTCATGTCATTAATTTTGCATGTTTCTCACTGTCAGTGCCGACCAGGTTAAGACTCCAAAACATTCTGAAGAATTTCTAAAGAATACAATATAATTTTCTATTTGAAGTTTATTTGAATCTTCAAATAATAAATGCTTTGTTTTTAGATTAAATCCTGATTGTCTTCTTTTGCTAGATTACCCCTGCAAACCACAGAGTTAAAAAATAAAGAATTTATAATCTCAGTTAAATGTTTCTGACATTGAACACTGAACATTAGGCAACACTCTTAATAATTTAAATATGTTGCTTGTTTGCATTTTGAATGAATTTGAAAAATCACTACTCATTTCCCTGTTAATAGATATTAATAGATAACTAAAGGATATAAACTTCTAGTGTAGCAAAACTACCTGTCCTCATGATCCCATGGATCTTAAAACCAGAACTAGATTTCATCTTTGAATCTTCTCACTGTTCTATGAATAAATTTCCTTACCTGGCCATTCTCATGATGACTGTTTCACAAGGAGAAACTCCCTTTCTGACTGGCTTGAATTCTTAGCTTTCTGGTAATGACACTGAAGAATTTTTTTTCTTCTCTTTCTGTACATTCTGCACTGGAATTGGCAATGATCTGGTCCTTCACTTACTTCTCTGCTGCCTCAATTAATCCAGCCTTCTGGAGATCTTAAACTTCATCACTGAATCTCATCCAATCCTTAACCATCACACTATTGACCAGAGGCTCACTTAAGCGTGGAAAACACAATTTCCACATAAATTAACCTACAGTGCTTCAGTAGCACTCTTAGTGCTACTTAACTCTAGCAGTGTTTCATATGAGTAAAAAAAAAGAAACAAACCAAAAAACATTGTGTCCTGATCATGTGATCTTTTGCCAAGATTTCTTTTGGATTGCCTTACCATCTTAGACACTGTCACAACTACACAACATGAAAAACAAAAGAAAAACCCTTGATTAATAGCACAAATGATGATATTTCTACTGTGGTTTACACATTGCAAGTGAGGTCATGTTCTCTTCAAGAACTTGAAACACCTGGATGTTGCATAATAGCACGTGCAAGTTCAATTTCATGTGGAGGAATAAGAAAAATGTATGCAAAAGTGGAACAGCACAGTGAAAAATGATCTAGTGGCTCACTAGAGTAACAATGCTGGTGTAACAGAAAACGCTTCCCAGGCATTTGAGACTCCAAGACCCACTCCACTTCCACTGGCTGGGTAGAACAGCCTAACTTTCTTTGCAAGACAATTCTCAAGAGTTCCAAAAATTCTTTAGCTGAAGACCAAAGAATCAAAGTTGCTCAGCAGCAGCTTGGCAAAGGTTATGAAATAACACTTCATGCTAGGGAAAAATCAAGTTGATAAATGGAAGCACACAGACTAGAAGGATAGATGCAAGTTTGCTAAATCAGGTTTCTTCACCACAGTTTGAAACGTTGTCAGGCTTGTTTTAGGTACCTTTCCTCCAAGGCCAGATAAACTACTCTCAGACAAGCCTGCAGTAGCTGAGGTCCATTTGCTGTCTCTGATGAATACCTCAGAACTTTTCTGCAAAAAGGCTTGCCTGTTTTCCTTTCCAAAACTCCTTCCTCTGCACTCTACTCTAGGATGACACACGATATCTATTGTTGCTCTTTGCCAGCTTCAGTTACATTGCAGCTGGGAGCTGCAGTGTCCTGAGATTATTAATATAATAAATTATAGAATTACACGATGAAGTGCTTTAATTTCCCCCTTTGATCCTCTTCCCTCAACCCTGCCCTATGCCCCATCTTTACTCTCTAGCATTTGAAACCTCTTAACGACTTCAAAGAGCTGCATAACAAGGTAGGTTTTTTTCCCTCATAACATATTACCCCTCTCTGCCCCAGATTAGAGGCCTCATTGGAGGTCTCTTTCAGTGTCATTTGGAAAATGTGTAAATAGACTCTAATACCCTTCACTGAGAAGGTCAAAACAGCTCACACCGCAGCAGATGAACTAAACTGTTAGAATCAGGCTCTCAGAAATCACCCAAATCTGAGACCATTTTCTATTGCATATTCAAAGCGACTTTATCTACAAGAGATTATCTTCCTTGACCCTCTGAGGCCTCTTCTGTATCCACTGTGCAGAGATCTAGCATGTCATGTCAGCTTTAAAGAGTACATAATTCACACCCACCTGACACTGCCAGGGTGATGAAAATGGATCTGGATGTAAATTAAAACAATGTCCCTCAGCTTCAGGTAATTTGGTACTAGAATTGCTTAAATCAATATTTGAACATTATTTAAACTTAATTTTGTATTAAGTATAAAGAAATAAAGAGTTTGATTCTCTTCAGACTGGATGACAATATTTTCCTAGACGTGTCCCCTGAGCCAGAGTTACAAAAAATTAATACCTACCCTCAGCTGAAGTATTTCAGCATCTAAGCCATATTTATTCTCTCTTGTACAATATATAATATTCACTTTTAGTCACAGATATTCCCTTGATTTCAGAGGGCTTCAGCTGAATGGCTGAGGTGAGGTACAACAACTTGACGGGAGGTATCTGTTTGGCAGTACTCTCCATTAGACATGGTCACGCTGACCCTTTGAAACATCTGGCTGGATTTGCAAAGGTGATGAATGCCCACAAGTCTACGTGAGCACTGTGCACAGATTCTCTGTAAAAACCAAACTATTAGTAGATATTTGACAACTCAGGAGCTGCAGGAAATTAGCTGGTACTATATGCGCATACAGTTACAAGGGGAAAGCCCAAGAGCATAACTATTATTTGATTACGACAACCAAAAAGCTGAAGTTAAATTTCACCTTGCACCTTGCTGAACTTTATTTTACAAAACCTATTCTCTGAAGGGCCTATTTTTTTTTTAATTCTTGCCAAATGTGAAAATATCCAGAATTGTCAGCTTTCAGAGCAAGAAGAAAATCTCTTCCACTCTTGTGGGTGTTTGAGGTAGAGATAGACAGTTATTGTTGCTCATATTTGTCTTTAACCATGGCTATGGGCATGAGAAGAGATGTAGCTCCTAATTTGATTCTATGCTGAGTCAATAAATATATTTTAAAGTCATACCATTGGTAGCCTTTTATTACTTTCTTATAGTAATATGAGTCAGACCAGATAAAGAACAGCCAGTGGCTTGGACTATTTGTCCACAGAAAAAAATAAAAACCATCAAGCCTTGTGTGAGTTATCTGGCCATGTGATCTGGAGATGGTTTCTGCTTGTGACTTTGTCCCTTCTTTGACCCCTCTACAAGACAGACTGAGGGAGTAAACAGATTTACTTTTTCTCAGCAAGAGTATCAGGGCAACCTAGAAGAGCATTGTTTTCCTCTCCTCTATCAGAACAGTGTTAATTGCAATTTTGGGGAATGAAAGGAAATTATATCCTATATTTGATGACTGTGAAGAAATCCCAGAGAGAGGATCAGGCTTACATGTGCAATCTAGCCTGATAAATATCAGAGGAGAATCCTTAGAGATGGATGTCAAAAGGGAGGTTTCAGAAAGCATATGGAATTTTCTTTAACTTTTGTGTACATTTGGATTGGGAGAACATTTTCAGAGGAATATACTGGAGTAAGGGATAAATTCTGTCTTACATGCACAGTTTCATTTTCTTTGAAGACAGTTGCATGTCCAAATTTCCCAAAGACTGAGTCTGGACATGCTTCAAGTGATAACTGTTTGTCAAAGCAAGAGGCCAGCGCTGGACTGAGTATTCTTCTTGTTGCTATTATCCAACCCCTCAAAGCCACTGGGATACATAGATAAGAAGCTGGTATGAATGAATCACTGAAGGAAAATTACAAGTCAAAGAAGAAATTGCATTTCAGAGTTGTTGACTTTCCTTCTGACTGAACGAAAACCGCTACACCAGCAGGTGTGCCAGCAGCACAGAAAACGCTGCTAATTTAGCAATACCAACGTTTGCTTTATGGGGAGGCCATGTGGCCTCCCATGCGTGGCTGAGCCTCCTCAGCTGTCCTTTGCTAAGCTTTGGTTTTGTTCTGTGCTGCAGGCAGGCTCTCTGCTTCCACAATAACATAACGCCAGAGTCACAATTAAACATTGCCTTTTGCTTGATTAAAAGCACACATACAGATGACACAGCTTACAGCACCCTTTGTAAAGAGCCAGGAGGATCCTGCAAATAACCTGCCCCAGGGGGGAGAGGACAGCTGTTCAACACAGAAATTGCTCCAAGCAGTCCCGCACCTCAGTGGGCACAGCAAAGGTGCAGTCCGTGTATTTGATACGATGGGAGATGCGAGCTGCTCGTGCTGGGTACAAACTTTCCATCTGTTGGGCAGAAAGGCCACGTTGCTGCTTCATTAATGTGTTAGCAAGAGGAGATGGTTCAGCCACTTTGCCAGATGCTGTTGCTGTTCAGATAAAGTCTCTGACTCCAGGTCTATCCTGTCACTATTTTTGCAAAGCTCCATCTCTTTTCTCTCAGCTAATCCAAACTATTGAAATGGTAAGGACATATCACTGCTGGCAACAATTATCTCAGCTTGGTTTGGTTTTGATTTGAAGTTTTTTGTTCTTTCTTTTCTCCTCTTGTAGGACCATTTGCTTGATTTTATTGTTCTCTAATAAAATTGAGTTTTTGAGAAACTGCAAGGACCCCTGCTTTGCCAGATAATTGTAATTTTCTTCAAATTAATAACCAGGTCCAGAGGGTACAATTAGGAATGAAAATTGTGGCAAAAGAAATACTCCTCATTGTGTATGTTTTTGTTAAATAACTGAGAAGAAATAGGCAACATAATTCTTATAAATCAGTTGGGGTATTGGTTTGGCCTATTTTATTTTCTGCTTTGCAGTCACTACCACCAGGAAGCATTGCAGTGGAGTGGGACTTGGAGTGGTATGGCACCATTCTCCTTGGTGATCTGGTCTTTTCTGTTCAAAACAGTTATAGGATGTCTTTTGAATTAAATAACTTATATTCTGTGTTACAAGGTTGGCCTTGACCTAATTCAGCTCTCGGTTTAGGGATGTGATAAGTACGAGGAAGGGAAGTCTGAATCATCTGTAGGCTGTTACCGACACATTGCACATGTAGACACGAGGGACTGACTAGGAACAGGAAAATTATCTTTTAAATATATATTTACAGGTATATTATACTTCTTTTCAGGTGGTTTTGTTAGTATCATATACACACACTGTACTGTAGTCTGGTTTGTTTGGATGATTGATTTTGTGGTTTTCAACCACAGAATCCTTGTTAATTGACATCTGCTCACTAAATTCTTATCAGGAATATCTGTGATATTTACCTGCTCAGATGCAGGTGGAGAATGAGATTCACTCCCCTGGGCAGAAAGCTTTCTTCATCTCTCCTCAGCTCTGCTTTTCATGCCCGCCTGATCACAGCACTCTCTCACCCCATGCACAAAACCTCCAGGACACCAGCAACAGGAGTTCCCATCAGCCTTGTGATAGGAACCTCTCAGAAAGCCTGTTTCTGGACTGGCTGCAGGCACGTGCCTTGGGTTCGGGTTCATGACTAGGATGAGCATCCTTGCAAAATGTCACACCAGCTTTTGGCTCCTTTCACCTGCTGCCCAGAGGCAGGCTGCAGAGGAAGGATTAAACAGCAAAAAGATCTGACTTCCCATCTGATATTTCCTGGCCGTAGCAGTTGGAGCACATTATATTCCAAATGCTTCTCTAATTTAGACTCAATTTCTTTGTTATTGCAATGGATGAAAAAGGACACCCATTTGCACTTGACTTACAGTTTAGCTTCTTCTTCTCATATAGATAGCAATTGCTATTCTTTTCTCCCAAAAATTGTGATTTTCTATAGGAGATGTTAACCCAAACACTTTATCTTTTTATGCTTTTGTCATATTTCTTTTCCAAATCTTCTCTAGAAGTCAATGAACTTGAAGGACATACTCCAGTCGAGAATATTAGAATTCTCCCAGGACAGCTTTATTGTAATTAGTGTTACTGCGAATTATTTGGGTGCTTTATTCTGATCAATATTATATTAATTCAAATTGTGCTGTTATATTTCATATCTTGAACATCAAATAAGAGAAATGAGTTATTAAAACAGAATACCCACTTCTGTTATTTGAATTATAAGCAATTTTGTAAGAAAAACACCCTGTTACCAGGCTATATAGACTTTGATCTTTTCTGAAGTGTCCATTTCGGAATTTAGCATGGGGTGAACATGTAGTCTATTCAATCAGACTGAATTATTCGGGCTTGTCTGCCCAAGGCAGCAGATTTAGAGTTGTTCTGTGCTTGCTTAAGGAATGCCCTGGCTTCATGATGTACTCAAGCCATCTAGCCAAGACTGAAGAAACTGGGTGAATCAGACAGCTCTACCAGCTCTCATTTTCATCCTGATCTGATGAACAGAAGAGAGAAAGGAGAAGCAAACCCTGATATTTAACGGAATTTCTCACTGACTAGGAGATGTAAATCTGTTTTGCAGCTGAAAACATATGTTTTGTTGCTGCGCTTATCTCTTTCTTGATATAGGTGAAAAATTAAATGAGGATTTTTTTTCTCTGATATCAGTTTTAGATTCATATGTTTCTCAGCTCTGCGTCTCCCATCTATTTCCAAAGCTGAAACCTGATCAGCCTACATAAAATTTAACAAGAGCAAATTCCAGATTCTGCACCTGGGATAGATGTAATAGCAGGCATAAGTATAAATTAGGAGAGGAGTGCCTGGAGAACAGCCCTGCAGAAAAGAATTTGGGGATGCTGGTAGATGGCAAATTTAATCTGAAGTAGCAGTGATCCCCGGCAGCCAAGAGGGCAAAGCCCATCTGGGGTGTCAGACCACATCATGCTTGTCAGTGTTTCAGAGGCATTTGGACAAAGCCCTTAAAAATATGCTTTAATTTTTGGTCAGTCCTGAAGTGGTCATGCAGCTGGATGATTGTTGTAGGTCCCTTATAATTGAAATATTCCACTCTATTCCATTTTATGTCCTGAGAGAGTTTAGTATTGATGGGCTATGTGAGTCAAACTCTACTAAAGGCATAATGAGTCTCTCTATTAATTTTCAACTGGACTTTATCAGAATATGAATTTATAAGAACAGCTTCTCTCATGGTTTTGCTTTTTTAAAGTCACTACCATAACTTGTTACTTAATTTAACCTGTCACAATACATGCTCATGTCATAAAATGCACTTACCTAAGTTTTTGTTCTGTTTCCAAAACAGTTCAAAACTGGATGTCATGTAAAGAAAAGTAATTTATTCTACCATATAACTCCTATGTTTATTTCTACCAAAAGGAAGTCAAACTCAAATCATGTGGAAAAGATATTATACCACATATACATGAAAGAAAAATTTTCTTCTGCAAAACTTAATATGAGCAGAAGTTGATTCTGGACATAGAAAGTAAAGATTTGCTTCAAGTTACATACTGGATTTTCTTTATTATTTTGTACTGTCTAATTTAAAATTTAATTCTTCTTTGGGGGAGAAAAAAGTTTGGACTATTTTATATGTGGCGCCATCACACATGGATTAGTTTGTTAGTTTGACCTAGATTATAGTTTATCCATGTTACCAGCTTTTTGCTAGAGATGTTTGTGCTTTCTCTGTCATGGTGACTTAAACATCTAACATACATTGCAGCATCAAATAGCACAAAATTCTTCACTGGTGATAAATAAAAAAAAGACTTACTGTGTGGCAAATCAGAGCCATAAGGCAGCCTGACTAGCTCTGATTATCACTCAGCTAGCTGACTGGTAAACCGTGTGTCCAAGAAAGAAAGCTTTAGAAAAAATAATGGAAGTGCAAGCAGATAAAAAAATTATTCTTCCCAGTATCCCACGTACATTTTACTTTTTTTACCTGTTTTGCATGTACACGAAGAAATAATTAAGGCTTTGTTCGTATATTAAAACTTACTTAAAGTCATGGTATTACTTGCTAGTAGTGTTATAATCTATAAACTATGGATTTTTTGTTAGAAAATACGTACCAGATGTGAGGACTCCTGAAAAGAGTCCACATCTGCAGAACCTGGCAATGTTTCTTTATGGGGATATTTTTAATCAGTCATGTTTTCCACGCCTTACATAATGATTCTGTCACACATGCTTTATGAATTTTGAGCCTTAGGCCTGTGTTTGTGAGTTGGAGTTCCGTGAGGTGTGCATGAAATAACCTTTGAATAAGGAAGATAAAAGATATCAGCTTGCTTACTGACATCGATACTGGGCACTGGGTGCCAAAACAGATGTGAATAAAAATATGCATGTACACTGTATTTTCATCAATGTAAACTAGTTTGAGATCCCAAAATTATAATATCTGCGTTTGATTTAATCATCTGCACTAGTCTGATTATTACCAAGTTGCAGTCTGGTTTCTGAGGAATCATGACTTCCTTCAGGAACTAGTATGTGACTAACACAGAAAGTGGGTTTCTGTTAGAT
Organism: Rhagologus leucostigma; assembly: GCA_013397725.1. Lineage (NCBI taxonomy): Eukaryota > Metazoa > Chordata > Aves > Passeriformes > Rhagologus > Rhagologus leucostigma. The sequence goes on from VZTD01003908.1 coordinate 1,103,916, forward strand.
ATTAAATTCCATGAACACTTCATTTTTCCTTGGAGTTTTACCAGGAAAAGGGAAAGACACATTTTTCAAAACAAACTCAAAGCCTTCAGAAAAGACTGACATTTTTTGCAATAGGTTGCATCTGTCACTGGCTGGGGCAGGCACAGAAGTTGTGTGTTTAAGAGCCTGATGTGGGCTCCAGAAAGATTCGTGCAACATCTTGAAATTGTTCGATATGACCAGGGTGCTGAGGAGGTGTCACAAACAGAGGACAGGAATTTATATCCAACCGCTTCCTCACCCTCCTTCCCTCCATGTAAGGAACTGCTCTTATCCCTGCCCAACGTGTTGGAGACTCTCTGAGAAAGACTGACACGAATAAAAAGGCAATATCATGGTTCAGGAACAGTCCTCTAATATGTCTTTGAAAGTATTTATGCTGTTTAGCTCTTTCAAGTCAAGCACCCACTTCCCTTGATTAACCTTCAAGAATCACAATCGTTGCTCAAATATCTTTGAAAGTCAGATATTAGCAAGATGCCAGAGAATAAAATTGAGGTTTCTGATGTCACGTAGTGGTAGAAAAACTCTCAAACAATGTCTTAGCTTATCTTCTTTGTAATCTTCACAAAAATGAGAAGGAGAAGGGAAAGGAAGAAGAGGAAGAGGAAGTGGAAAAGGAGGAGGAAGAGGAGGAGGAAGAGGAGGAGGAAGAGGAAGAGAGAGAAGAGAGAGAAGAGAGGAGAGAGGAGAGAGGAGAGAGGAGAGAGGAGA